>JABMCL010001585.1:1032500-1035000 GCA_018857735.1 Alviniconcha marisindica
TGCTTCGGCATTGGTCCGACAACTTGTCCCTAATATGTCAACTGACATCTGAGGACATTAAGCATCACTTCATCATCATCATCTTCGGAGGGCGCTGACTGCATCTTCGGACAGCTTCGCGGAGAGGCAGAGTTTGGAGGAAGGTGCGGGCAGTGGAGTCATTCTCGGCATACGCCGGGTCAGCAGTGTCGGCCGGCCCTCCTTCAAGCTGAAGATTCTGGCACTTTAAGGGATGGAGCCGGGGAAGGGGGGTGGTTCTAAAGATCAGAATGTCCTGTGATCTAAAGGTGACAAGATTGATATTCGGCTGGGTTGAGAGCTTCCTTCGCTTGGTGTGAAGAAATGCAGTTCTTAAAGAACGAAATGTGTCAAAATACACAAATCATAAAGAATTTCTTTATGATTTGTGTATTTAGACACAGTTCGCCGGGAACTTCCGGTGTAAACAACTATGGCTGCCCAGACAGAAGACAGGTTGTGCCAGCTTTTGAAAGCTGCGTTGGAACAGAACTCAGCGGACGCACCCCCTGTCAAAGTGTGCCGGAAAATAAAAGACTTAATACACGGAGACTTTGTTGTGCCAAAAGGCGTCCTTGATATTGATCTGAACTCAGAGGTATGCCACATAGGCCCTAATTACTGATTATTTTTTAGCACCACACACACACACTGACACACACACACGCACGCACGCACGCAAGCACACACACATACACCACACACACACACACACACACACACACACACACACACAGCGCGCGCGCGCGCGCGCGCGCGCGCGCGCACGCTGATGTATAGACACGCAAATGCGTACATGCGGACATTTCTTCGTTACAGTTTACACACAATGGCAGTAACCACAGTGGCAACTTCCCCATCAGTTTCATTCTCCACGTGTGTGTGTGTGTGTGTGTGTGTGTGTGTGTGTGTGTGTGTGTGTGTGTGTACATGAATATTAGTTTAAAATGTTAATTAGTGTAAAAGTATTTTGCCCTAAATGGATCAAAGAAGTGCTTGACCAATTGCTGACTGACTCAATGACTGTTGAATAAAATGAACAGATCATTAGTTAATAAGTTATCAACTAAATTTGAATCAGACACAAAATATATATTCCACATATATTATATCTGATTCTTTTTTCTTTTTTTGTGTGATAATGATGACAACCAGAGATGCCCGGGAACCAGAAATTGCTTTTTATTTTTTATTTTTTTACCATCCCTTTTTCATATAATATGGTACGTAAGTTTGCTGTGAGGTTTTGGAAATCTGTCACTGTTGATACAAAACCTGATCTTGAACTTTTTTCAAATTTTAGGCCATTGGTTATGAGTGGACAATGGTGACCACACAGTTACAAAATACCATTGAAATATAATCATTACCCCAATGCTGATATAAAAGAGAATGTGACTGTATGAATTAAGGTGCGAAGGACAGTCTGGACTGGCCAGCAAACACTGAATCTGCCCTTAAGAAGGGGACATAACTGGTGGTGTATGAATTTTTGGGGAAAACTGTTTAGACTGTATAATGTTTCAGGACATGGAAGTGATTGGAATAAATGTGGATATTGCCATACTCTCTAAATCTAATACACACTCAAAAAGGGGCCACACACACATTCATGCATGCATGCATGCATACACATAAAACACACACCACACACTGCATACATATATATATATATATATATATATATATATATATATATATATATATATATATATATAAAAACATGCACACACAGTAAACACACACACACACACACACACACACATAACCAGTGAAGTTTTAGAAGCAGAGTAATAAAATATTCATGAAAACCTGGAATTATGTCAAAGGATTATGGAACACTTTGCAAACTGAAAATAATCTTTCCATTGCAGACAGCACAAAGTGCTTACCTTGAAGCCACTCTACAGCATGAAACAGCTGGAGACATCTTACCAGTTTCAAGACTGGCACACGACAAATTCAACTCGGTCATATTTTATATTGATAGAAACAAAGCATTTAGAAACATTATTCAGGAGGTCTTCTCAGCAGGGGAGAGCTATGGACATTCTAACGCAGTCACGGGTTGTGGCAGAGTGGTTGTGAACCCTGTGGATCTGATAGCCATCAAGCAGTCGGACCAAGCAGCGTTTCTGACACAGCTGAGAGCTGTTGTCCTGCTGAAACATGTTCTGCAGCTGCTCATTGCTAACGGGTAATATTCTAATAGTAATATTGCTTTTGCGTTTATTTTATTACCATTCATTTTGCTTCATTTTCATGAACTACTACTAAGTACTAGAACTTTACTAGACACTCTGCTCAGCTTCAATGATCCTTTGGCTGAAAGGTGGAGTGTATTTTGGTGTGTTTTGTTAACTGCCATATATATATATATATATATATATATATATATATATATATATATATATATATATATATATAATGCTTAACATGAACAAAAACAAAAACAAGAGCAAGAGAATGATAGAAACAACAA
>JABMCL010001585.1:1045000-1087384 GCA_018857735.1 Alviniconcha marisindica
GACAACAGTGCATGATTCCATGTGCATAGTCACAGATACGGTGTTGGATCCTGATATGAAAACCTTTATTTTTGATTGGATTATAGCAATCTATGCTGTACCCTATGGGTTTACTTAAGGGATTGGTGTCATCTGTAATCATACAAATGGACTCGCACTGTCAGTCTATACTAAGTGAAAATGCAAGCGTGCACTAAATCACTCATTTAAATCATTGGATTTAAAAGTGCAACTGCAATACCATGTACACAAAATATCAAACATGTGAATATATTGAAGAATTTTTTTTGCTTCTTCTGGTGCTTCCATTCTTTGTCTTCCTTCTGTGCACACACACTCGCTTAGTCAGAGATCATTTTCTTGTACAGCACCATCTGTCTGGAACAGTCTGTCTTGTAAAGTTAGGTAATCAGACACACTCACATCTTTCAAATCATCTCTGAAATTTCACCTCCTTAACCCCTTCACTGCCAAGATGTTGCTTGAAAACGAACAATAAAAGACAGCAAAATTCGAAACCCTTAAGCTTTTTTTGTCTTCTGTTTCGCGTTGGCATGTGAAAGGAGTTTGATCAAAACGCTTAGCGTTGAAAGTAGATGTGTTATAAGACCTTTGCAGGCACGTCCGTGCATCTTTCAGCCTGGAAATGTTACAGGCTGGGGCAGTGAAGGGGTTAAGCTTTCCTACTGTGTGTGTGCGTGCACTTGTGCAAGATTGTTTTGACAACGTTTGTTTGTTCTTTGCTTTGTAATGGGCTATATGCTCCAGTTTTGAGAAATAGCACTAAAAGAATACAGTGTTATTAATAATGCCACAGTCCAGGAGAGGGTGACAAATCTGGAGAGAGGGACAGGCCTCAAAATACCAGTGAGCTAATAACGGCTCAGTGATCTTTGGTACCCGATCTTTTGATTTTAAATTATAAAAATTAAAAGTGTGTCGCGCGCGGGCGCGCACACACACACACACACACCCTCCCTAACAGCGCCTGGAATTTCCGATCTGCCTTTTTGGAAAACAATAAACCGGAAGTATACCAGCCTGGCTTAGACACATGGCGGCTTGCGTTGTCAGATGATGCAAGGATAACTTATTGGCGGAAATAAGGTACTAAGGAATAATAGTCGAGGGAAGAAACAGTCGTTGCAATTTGTTTCATCGTAAGGTCTTTCATTGATATTTGAGTTTGCTTCGCACAATCTGCTTGTAGAACTAGAACTTGTAGAAGCTAGAACTGTGATGATGTGAACATCTGCCATACAACCAAACGATAGCGACACGATTGTGGGGTTAGTGCAGCTGGGCATAGGTTTTCACTGCCGTTATTTTTCTGCTCAAGTGTGGTATGTGCACCTTTCTTCTGTGCCATAGTTGGTTTTATATATAAATATGATTTATAGGCCCTAGTTGTTAAAAGCTGTTTCATATAATGTTTTGATTATAATCGATCATTGCTACTTGCTAGTATAATGCTACAATGCTAGTGTTATTGTTGGTAATGTTACTGTGGTATATACTTAGTACCAGTGCTAGCTGGCTTGTTTTTCTTTTTAATCTAATTAATATTGAATGTTCAACTTTGACAGATCATACCACATAATGGCTCAAACTGTACCGGACAGCATCAGTTTTCCAGATGAAGAAGAGAAAATCTACCAGTTCTGGAAGGATATTGATGCTTTCCGCACATCTCTCAAACTGTCAAAGGGGAGACCAAAGTAAGTAAAGTCATGAAGAAGCCTTTCAATGAATAATTATATTTAGTATTTACCAACATTTGTGTAACAGATTCAGATTCAGATTCTTTATTCACGAAGTTTCAGACTTTTACAACAAGGAAAGTGTCTTGAAAGTGGTAAGCATACAAACATTATTAAGCAAACAACAACACTGACATACATCAACTAGCAACCCATTTGCATTAACAAAACAACATCCAAACGCACATACACACACCTGCGCGCACGCACATATGTACACCTGCACGAGCGTGTACGCACGTACACACACACACACACGCCATAAGTATGAGTAATGTTCCAATGTAAAATATAGTCCTATGTCTAAGACTAAGATAGGCAAAATAAAAGTTCAACACACACACCCACACCCACGCGCGCACACACACACACACACACACACACATACATTTATAAGTAACATTCCATTTCATAATATATAAATTATAATCCTACTTTTAAGACAGAGCCGAGTAAGAGTTCAATAACAGCAAGAAACCTGTGCGCACGTGTGTGCACACACACACACACACACACACACACACACACACACACACACACACACACACACTCACTCACTCACTCACTCACTCATGCACTCACGCATGCCCCACCCCTCCCCCCTCCGCACATACACACTTGTAGATAATGTTAAAATTACATGATAATAGAAAAGAATAAAAATAAATAAAAAGTCCTACATATATATATATATAAAACAAATAAGTTAAAACTAATCAAAGTTTAACAAACAAATTCACACAGACATGATTTAGTAATAGTATACTGTAATTGGTGTGCATGAACACACACACACACACACAGAGTCAGTCTAATATCTTGAAAAGGTGAAATTTCAAAGCTGTTTATTGATACACATACACACAAATGCACACATTCACATACACACACAAACACAATACACACACATGTATACACATGCACACCAGCACAACATTATTGAACATATATTTTCTCATACATTATTATATCTAATATATTATTTTGCTTCACTCTCAAACTATTTGTTTTGTCATTTGTTAAGCCTGTGGCTGTTTGCAGGTACTCTTTCTATGATGGACCTCCCTTCGCAACTGGCCTGCCGCACTATGGTCACATACTGGCTGGAACCATCAAAGATGTGGTCACCCGCTGGGCTCACATGAGTGGCTTCCACGTGGAGAGACGCTTTGGCTGGGACTGCCATGGACTGCCGGTGGTCAGTTTGCTTTTTTTTACCTGCATACATGTCTGAAGTTTGAAATCTGGTAAACTTGGTAAACATCCAAATGTTTTGCTAGAAGAAAAATCTCGAAAAAAAGCATATTGTTACATTTTTATATATTTTTAAACACAGTCCCAAGGGAAGCTCATGGGAGAGCAGTGAGGCAAGAATGTTCATGACTGAAGGGGTAAACACCTAGAGTTACCCCTCTCGCTGCAGTATTACTAGAAAATTCGTCAGACACAGGTCTTGTTTGTAGTGGTACTTTTAGCAGATGTTAGCAGATGTTTGTAGATTGACTGGTAATATTTAGCGGTATCCCCAAACTAAAAGAAATTCCTACCTCTTTCCACTTTATTTGAAGATATGGAATGTGCTGTAAAATTTATATATATATATGACTAAGTGCCAAAAGGTGTGCATGAAAAGAGGACACAGTAGGTTGGAAAAAAAGTATGAAATAAAGTAAAAGGAAGTAGGTTTTTAGAATGTTTACTATATTGGTAATCATCACTTCAAAGTGGAAGATAACGACTTTTTTAGTTTTTGAGAAAACGAGCTTTAAAAGATGAAAAGTGTATTATGTCGGATGTCAGGGATTGCGACAAAACGTGCTACTGTATGGCTGGTAAAATTATTATTTTTATTCCCAACCACTTTAAACAGTTTAAAGGATGTCCTCATATTTTCAAATAATTTATTGCACCTGACTTCTTAAAAAAATATTGACATTTTACTGTTTGTCGCAATACCTGACATCCGACATAATTAAATTTTTACCTTTTCTTTCTGACAACAAAAACACAAAGTTCATCCATTCTGCCATTCAGACATTCTAGCGTAGGTAACAGACACATGGAAAGTCATTTTTTAGGAATTTGTTTCTTTTCTTGACATAGCACAAAAAAACTACACAAAGTGTCGAACATCAGCATTACAGCAAAGTATGACAATGTCGTAAATGTGACTTGACTGTACAATAATTATTGAAGATTCTACATTTCTCTTCACCTACAAATGTAAAAACATATATTTAAACACAGTGCTACATTCAACTTATGATTGTTGGCTTTGTTTTACTGCAGAATCATAAAATGTCAACATCAGCTTGCACAGTCATAAGACTTGACAGTACAACATTAAACTTTCTCTTCAGCTATAAAAATACACATAATGTAGAAAAGTAGTATGTACTTAGATCAGAGTACTGCATGCAACTTCCTTTTTGATAGGCATTACATACAATTGGCTTGTAATTATAGCATTGTAACCCTGTTGAGCACTTCCGACTGGCTATCTCATACTTCAGTCAAAACAACAACATTTAACAGAAGTCTAAAACACCATACCACCTCCTACAGTATAAAAAGAAACTGCACCTTGAATGTTTCAAGAGAAAGCACACCAAACAGCACAGCACTAAGAAAAACTCTTACAAAAAAACATGAAACAACATTGAATTTTGTGTAAGTCACATCTCCAACTAGGTCAATCCAGCTGCTTGCCGGGGAAAACCCTGACTGGCACGGGCCCTAGCATCATCAACACTACTTACTTGGGGGGCATGGCCTACTCCAAAGGTACTGATTTTGGAAGATGTGAACAAAAAGTCTCAAGGGTGGGCACAGCAGCCACATCCTCAGTGAGGTCATTCCAATCCTTGATTGCTTGGGAAAAAAAAATTTCCTGTAGTCAGTATGACACTTGACAGGAGGGCACTGGGTATAACAGGGAATGGGAATGATGGGCTCCTTGATACTGGGATAGTCACCTGTTATTCACTTGGTGTCAGAGGTATGGAGCCATGGTGATGGTGGAAGTTATAAAAGTTCACCAGTCTTGCTTTCCTGCCCCCTATGTTGGAGATATGGTCAGCCTAGTCATTTCAGCATGTGTTGACACTGGATATCCTGCAGCATCTCTGTGGTGTCCCCATGCTGCCTTTTGCTGTACAGACTCTAGGCGGTTGATCAGGTTGTTGTTTGGGTCCCAGATAGAGCTTGCATATTCCAGGACTGGTGTGACAACTGCCTTGCCTTTTATTAAAGAGGTGCTGATCTTCAGGGTTCTTCCCAAACCCAGGGTCCTGCTTGCTTGTTGGTGATGTTGATGTGTCTCCCAGGGGGCATCTGAGGTCAGTGTGACACCCAAGAAGTGAGTACTGTTGACTGACTTGAGCATCTGGCCATGCAGAGCATGGTAGTGTTTCCTCTTGCTTTTAGTAACACTTAGGGTGTCACATCTGTCCGGGTAGAAGCACATGTTCCATCTGCTTTCTCATTACCCATACAGAAATTGTTTAGATCATTTTGGAGTATTGCTTGATCTTCAGCTGTGGAGATGGGGCACTGGCAGATGGTGTCATCTTCAAACAGTCTCAGTCTGGAGGTAGGCTGTTGTGGCAGCTAGGTCACTGATGTATAGGACAAACAATTCTGGGCCAAGAACACTGCCTTTAAGGCACCTCTGAGTCCCATGGGACAAAGTTGACTATACCATCAACATGACAGCTTGTTGATCTCTCAGGAAGCTCTTGATCCATGTGTTGTTCTACCGGTGATCCCATAATGGGACAACCTTGTGAAGCAGGCCTTGGAGAAGTCCAGCCCACAAGGTCTACCAGTTTCCCTGCCTGAAGTCATGGCGAGTTCACTGATTTTAGTGATTAGGCCAAGGAGTTGGGTTTCACGTTCATGAGCAATCACTCTGAAGCCATGTTGTTCAGGAGCTATGATGATGTTGTCTTAGTGCATGATGCTACTGATGACAATATGCGAGGATCTTGCACTAGTTGCAGACGACACTTGTGAAGGAAATTGGTCAAACTTTTTTGATGGTAGCATTCTTAAAGACAGGTGTGATAAGTGTGGTTCTCCAGTCTTCAGGTACATTGCTGCTACTGAATGAGGAGTTGATGATCAAGGTCATACTCATAGCAGGGGCAATTTTGTCCTACTCCTGGTCATGTCAGCAGTTATTGGTCTGAAATAATAAGACAATAACAACCAACATGAGAAACATCATCAACAAAAATTCCTATCCACAAACATAATGTATCCATAAAATACAATGAATAATTCAATAAAATTAAAAGTATCAAACCTAAACTAAAACCAAAAGCAAATAAAAAGTCTAGGAGTACTTACTAAACCATCAGTAAATGACTCTTAGTAGCCTTACAAAACTTAAACAAAAAGGTGTCAAATGTCATCAGCACCAAATTTTGGGGTAACCCTGACGTCCGACCGACTTAATCTCGTATTTTTAATAATTTTTTTATGTTATTACTGGCCGTCCCCGATTTCACAGGTCGATCTTGTCAAACGAAGCGCTATGCAATGTTGGGATGGAACTGTCATATTTCACAAATGTCGCACCCGTGCAACTGGAAGTTAGTTTTTCGCCACATGGTGATCAGACGTTCCAAATTACAGCAAGAGCTCATGCGCAATATAATTCTTCATTGCGATACTAGCACAACGTCAGCCACCGCAAATCTCCCCTTTTCTTAAAAACGACACTTCGTCCTACTGCGCTCTAACCTGAACACAAAAAATCATCTAAATAACTATTAACTAGCTGATTTAATAAAATAAACAGTGTAAAATTGTGATCGGACGTCAAGAATGGTCGGACGTCACCCTCACAACAATAATTGCGACGTACCTTTCAATGTTCGCAGCAGAAGACTCCTTTGACGCCATTCAAATCAAATGTGACGGAAGTGTCACGTGGTACCTTCGTGTTTGTTGACAAGTGTAAACCTATAATGTTTTGTTTTTCGCTCACAACTTGTTAGATAGTCGGACGTCATATCTTACGACAATATTTGAGGAGCGGCAAATTTGTTAATGTAACAAAAGTTGTTTGGTTACATCTTTTCAAAGCTGCTGAGTGATTGACCGCGAGTCTGATGTGCATATGACGTCACTTCCGCTCATGTCAAGGGTCAGAGTTGTTTTCAGTCTGTTGTCGAAAGTTCGCGTTTCGTATTCGACACAGATGACGTCCGATCAAATAAAGTTCGATACGCTTTTTGCAAAAGCATAATTTGTTGGAAGTTTTTCTGATGCATGGATCTTGTAAAACGATCTTTCGCGAACATAACAGATGTGATAAATATAACTTTTCCTTGTTTTCTTTAACCAAACCACGCCGACGAGACGGGCTCTGTGCCCTGTCCGCTTTTCGTGGTTGAATTTCAGCAGTAAAATCACCTTTAACGGACATTTTCCCCCAAAACCCTTCAAAATTTCTGCGCTATTATTTCAACTATATCCTCTTTCATTTTCACACACATTCAACCCACACTAATGAAAAAATTTTTGTTTAAACATCTTTTATTCTCAGCAAACCAAGTCACCCATTGGACCCACCTTTTTGGACTTAGTCATATATTATTTAAAAAAAAGGGGGGGGGGGGTAGAACTCACAAAAAGAATCACATCTTCAAAATGATTTGGTTTTTTTAAACCCTTTTTGTTTGTCTTTGTGTTCAGGAACATGAAATTGACAAGACACTGGGCATCAAGGGGCCAGATGACGTGATGAAGATGGGGGTCAAGGCCTACAACGACGAGTGTCGCAAAATTGTGTCCAGATACTCCACTGACTGGGAGGTGAGAGAGGCAGTTCTGTGCTTTGCTTAGGAATAGCGGAAACTTTGTTTTTCTCCACATGGGTTCCGTAACCTTTTTTCCAGAGCAGAATACAGCGTCCATCAAGCAGCCGCATTGTTACTTCACAGCAGGAATGTGATTACGAACTATGATGTTAGTAAAAACATATTAAAACTATGCATTGGTGTTTATATGTTTACTAATGTACTTAGTTTTGAAAAGAACTGAGACTGAACTATCTGTCAACAGGAGATCATCTCCCGTCTGGGTCGCTGGATAGACTTTGACAATGACTACAAGTCGATGTATCCCTGGTACATGGAGTCAATCTGGTGGGTCTTCAAACAGCTCTACAACAAGGGACTCGTTTACAGAGGATACAAGGTAGGCAGATTTTCACTATGATCATGTCATTGTACACCTGGTACATGGTGTCAGTGTATCCCAGGTACATGGTATCAGTGTACCCATGGTACATGGTGTCAGTGTGTGAGTGTACTGCAGGTACATGGTAGTATACCCCAGGTGTATCATATCAGTGCATTTCAGGTACATGATGTCAGCATACTACAAGTACATTGTGTCAGTGTACTGCAGTATATCAGTGTGCTCCAAGTACATGGTGTCAGTGTACTGTAGGTACACTGTGTAAGTGTACTGCAGGTACATCAATGTGCTCTAGGTACATGGTGTCAGCGTACTGCAGATACATGGTGTCTGTACTGCAGGTGCATCAGTGTGCTCCAGGTACATGGTGTCAGTGTACTGCAGGTACATTGTGTCAGTGTACTGCAGGTACATCAGTGTGCTCCAGGTACATGGTGTCAGTGTACTGCAGGTACATGGTGTCAGTGTACTGCAGGTACATTGTGTGGTACATGGTGTCAGTGTACTGCAGGTACATTGTGTCAGTGTGCCCCTTTTTTCAGAAATACATCAGGTTTGGCTCTCACTTGGCCCTTTTTTGCTTGAGTTGCAGGGCCTGTCAATCTATGTTTATTGATACCAAAATGTTTGCCTGCTCAAGCATCCAAATCTGCATGCACACTCACAAACAAGCAAGCAGTCCAAATCAAAGCATCTGCCTGTGTGAATGCCACTTTGTGGGGAGCCCACCAGGTGACCAAGCCTTTGATGGTTCCTGCCAGCATGTGACCAAACATGAGGCAGGCCAGTGGCAGAGGGAAGCCTGTGGTAGAACGTTGAAGAACTGTTTGATTTCTGCAGGTGATGCCCTTTTCTACAGCCTGCAACACCCCCCTGTCCAACTTTGAGTCTGGCCAGAACTACAAGGATGTCGTTGATCCAGCTGGTATGTTGGTATTGCTTTGTGTGTCTGTTTGTGTCTGTGAAGAGACTGTATAGAACATGGTTTAACCAGCCTTTTGTGTGTGTGTGTATTTGTCTGTCTGTCAGGAGACTGTATAGAACATGGTTTAACCAACCTTTTGTGTGTGTGAGTGTCTGTGAGGAGACTGTATAGAACATGGTTTAACCAGCCTTTTGTATGTGTGTGTGTGTGTGTGTGTCTGTTTGTCTGTCTGTCTGTCTGTGAGGAGACTGGATAGAACATGGTTTAACCAGCCCTGGTTTGGAACTTTGTTGATGCAGTGACCACGATGATTAATGAGCGGGCCTTGGTATAAAATGTTAGTATTCAGTTTAACCATCCTTTATTTTTTTTATGGTGCAAGCTCTGGGTTATGTAGGTGAAGTATGGTCAATACTTCATGTCTGGTATGTGTTTATTTTTCTTATACTCCATGATTATTACATACATTGTGTCAAGTGTCAGGGTAGTTTTGATTCTTGAAAGCCTTTGTTTATTGACAGCCCAGTCTTAGCAATTGTGGATAGCCAGTTTTGCCCAACTGTCAGATTTATGAGTGATTGGAGTTACTTTGTCTTGTTTATCTGTGTTGTCGGGGGGGGGGGGGGGGGTTTTTAGTAAATTGTGCTGGTGATGTATTTGTGACAGTGTGTGGCCTTTTCACAAAAGGTAAGATGGAGAGGGGGGGAAAAAGCATTGTAATTAGAGAACAGTACAGGTGGTATGACTGTGGTCCATTCTCAGAAGGCTGAAAGTGGAAAACAGACAAACGTGGTTATTGGAGAACTGAATTGGTGATCTTGCAGTGATTGTCAATTTCCCCCTGGAGGATGACCCCAACACGCTGATGGTTGCCTGGACAACCACCCCATGGACACTGCCCTCCAACCTCGCCCTGTGCGTGCACCCTGACCTTGACTACGTCAAAGTTCAAGGTGAGTTTACCTTTTGCAAAATTAGTCTTTTGTTAAACTTCAGCTATACAACACAGAACCAGAGCGTTTGTTATTCTGTTGGACTTTTTTACCAACATGGATTATTTCAGTACTCTCTTTCTTCCCCACACCCATGCCCTGTTATTACCGTCATGGTTGACTGGGCATTCATATCTGTCTACCCCCCTGCCCCTTCACTTACTCTGTCCCATTTTCACTGTACGCTTAAACGTATGTGTGTGTGTGTGCCCGTGTCCATTGCAACATTTCATTCTTCTTTGCTATTTTTGTGTTTGTTTGTTTTTTCCACAAAAAGGGCTGCTGTTTATATCACTCTAACAAGAAAGGGGCACAACAAGTGGTGTATTGACAAGTTTACGGACTGCAGAAACTTAAGCTTGGATTCATGTGGCTGTTGTATTTACATTGACTGTGCGTAAGCGCTTTGCATGCAGTACCTAAAAAACATTTATTTTCCCAGAACAATAGACCTGCCATGTTTTCTGTTCTGTGCTGCTGTCTTCATCCGTCTCACATCTGTTTGCTGCTTGTTTTAAGTTGTGTAAGGTAAGCTGTGTATAGTCAGCATGCTCTTGAGTGCTGTGTACATGTGCGTGTGTCTGTGTGTGTGCATTTAGAATAGTCTTTATGGACAATATTCTGTGCTTTATAAATACTTTAATTATTATTATTATTATTATTACTTGCAGAAAAGTCCAGCCAGAAGGTGTACATCCTGATGGAAGCACGCCTGGAGGCACTGTTCAAGTCGGAAGAAGAGTACAAAATCTTGGAAAAGTCAGTGTCCTGTCCATGTTCACGTGGCTCCCTTTCTACCCTTGTCTGTCTGCCTTTCTGCCCCTGTTGCACTGCTCTTCTGCTCTGCTTGTGATTTGGGTGACGTGTCCGGAACAAGCATGGAAGAATTCTGAATAGGTGACCTAAGGTGACCCTGTGTGATGGATAAGATGTTAAAAATAAAATCCAAGAAAATCCTCTGCTTCTACCAACAAAAAACCAACACAAAACAAACAAACAAAAATGCTGCTACCCCCTTTAAAAATATTTTTTACTTGGTAGCTTTTTGCCTTCTTGCACATGTATCATGTGCGTGCAGGTGCTTTTTGTTTTTACAGCACATACGTTTGTGTTCATGATTTGCGTGCTCTTTTTGTTCAAAGGAAAACATATTTAAAATTAAACAGTCATATGGAACTGACTAGACTTTTGTTCTTAGAAGTTTGTTTGCTTGCTTGCTTTCTATATTTACTTGGACAGCAGTTTTTTTGAAAGTTTTGCTGTCATTTTCAGGTTCAAAGGCAAATCACTGGATGGCAAGAAGTACAAACCTCTTTTCAACTATTTCACTTTTGTAAGTATTCCAAGTATTACTGATGTTTGCTTCTTCCATATTTTTGAATACTACAGGTAATAATTTACAGATTTGTCAGGCATGTATGTATGCATCAAAGAACAGAAATTAGGCATGGCCATTTTTGAAACAAGGTGCTTGCTAGTTCTACTTAAATGTTGTTGTTGATCATATTGTTTTGGTGTGCGGACAGAGAATGGATGTACTTTGGTGGTGTTTGTGCCCTATGTATTTACTCACATGCCAGGTGAGAGTTCCCGTAGGTGACTGATCTTTGTTGTTGTGTTTGCTTGATGTTTTTCAAGCGCTAATTAACTCCTTTGTTTGTTGACTTTGTACAAAGTGTTGCATAACTCTTTGTTTGAGGAATGAGGGGCCAGGGGGAAGTGTAAGAAAGGGCAGCGTTAGGAAGATGATAGGAAGGTAGCAGGCACTGGTTTGCAGGTTTACACATATCGGGGGAAGTGTGATTTTTGGGGTGGTATTTTTGATCTGTCCGCTGTTTTCAGATGCGCAAGAAGACCGGCGCATTCAGAGTGGTGACAGGGACGTACGTCACAACTGACGTGGGTACAGGGGTGGTTCACCAGGCTCCCTACTTTGGTGAGGTAAGAGTGTTGCTACTAAATGTTTATAATATTCCCACACAGACCTGTAAGCACACAGAATGTACATTATTAGCGTGCTCTTTGTGTCATTGAAATAGGTAGTGAACAACCCAAAGCATTTCTTTCTTCTTCTTTTTTAAAAAGAATTAAGTATTATTGAATTGTCAGTTAGAAATTTTAATCATGATTTTTGTCTCTGCTATGTAGCTGTTGTATCTGGTTTTGAATTCAGCCATTCTGTTTGAGCTGTCCATTTTGTACATGTTTTGCCTACTTTGGGTTTCATCCTTAAATATAACTCTATGAGAGTTCTGTGTAGAGGTTTAAAATCTCTCAGTAGACTTGGCCAGCTTGCAGAGGAGAAGGGTTTCTGGATTCCATGTTATTTGGGATTGCAAATGTGGCTTCTGTTTAAAACAAACAAAGAGCGTATATTTATATGAGTTATTTATTTTTTCTATGTTGATAATTTTATATTTCAGGACGATTACAATGTAACCCTGGCCAATGGCATCATCACCAAGGAGATGGATGTTGTGTGCCCTGTGGATGCCAGTGGATGCTTCACGGAGGAGGTTCCAGATTTCAAGGGCATGCATGTCAAAGTAAGCGCAGACCAAAAAGAATGAAACAAGAGACGCCTTTGTGTATGCATGGTTGTTGGGAAAAAAGGGTGTGACTGTATTGTGTGAATCTCTATGTGTTTATTGCATTTTGTTCTGTTTTTATTTCATTTGATGAAGCAATCAGCTTTGTTCTTGAAGGATTATTGATACAGTCTTTACTGTCTGGCTCTTTGTTTCTCTCTGTGTAGCTGTTAATCTCTTAGTTTCTTGTCCTTCTGGTTTTAATGAATTTAAGTTTTAAAGAGCTGTTCAGATCTGTTAATGGTGAATTTATGCAGTTTTATCGTATAGATGATGGAGCAGTTTGGTTCAGAAAAGGAAAAAACAACAAAAACTAACAGTCCAGAGAAGGATCATTAGTGTGCGCTGCCACATAGACACAAGTTTTGTTACTGTCTCTTTACAGGATGCAGACAAACACATCATCAAGCGTCTGAAGGCTGATGGGCGACTTGTGCACGAGGGCACCTGCAAACACAGCTACCCATTCTGCTGGAGGTAAGTGCCTCAGTCAGTACACACAGGCTGTCACTGTCGGGTACATGATGGACAAAACACCTGCAAACACAGTTGCCCATACTGCTAGAGGTAAGAGCCACAGACACTTGACACAGGTTGAAACTGTCTGGTATATGATAGACACATTAACAAGTCATGTAGGTGAAAGCACCGGCAAACACAGCTACCCTTTCTGCTGGATGTGTGGGCCATGGTCACCACACACAGGTTGGACCTGTCTGGTGTATGATTGGACACATTAACAAGACAGGTGCAGACACAGCTACCCATTCTGCTGGCAGTAAAGAGCCACAGACACGGCGCATAGGTTATCATTGATGCATATGTGATCAACCTGTTAACAGGTCATGTTTGAAAGCACCTTTAAACGATCCATGCTGCTCTATAGGCATTATTGCTGTGGTAATGATAATAGCATTTATGCTGCTCTGTCTGTAGGCATTATTCCTGTGATACGTGAGCAGTTCGTGATCCTGCTGCAAGGTGTGCATTAAAACACATTTTGTTTGAAACAGGGACTGTGTGGGGGTCGACAAATATTCTGCCACTATTGATGATCTTGGTGCAGTCACCTTTTGTCATTTTGCCCCATTATTTTCGTCTCATAAGAATCGATGGTGTCTTGTCACAGGTCTGAGACCCCACTGATCTACAAGGCGGTGCCCAGCTGGTTTGTGCGAGTGCAGCATGCTCAGGAAAAGCTGCTGGAAAACAACAAGAAGACGTACTGGTGAGTTCCTGTGCTGAGTGACTCATCTGGAAAAGTTTCTGAAGTTATGGATGTCTTCTTTGTCTTCTTTGATGGCGCTTTCAGTATTGGGTGCCTTGAGCAACCAGGGTGCTATTGCTTGGTGGGAGCTAATGCTGAATGCGGATTAACGACCGCAGCGTGCCTGAATGTAATTACTCATCCCAGCCGTAATATGTGTAGTTTGCTTTGAAGTGATGTGCTTCTTGTAAAGCATTTTCCTGTTGTCTTTTGGATGTGAAAATGTTTATTAATGAATTAATTTTTTATTATTATTACTTATTAGAGAATAGTTCTTTTGAATTACTAGAGCATAATCATGCAATGGAGGATTTCTTTCTTTCATGTGAGCTGGAGGTACAGACTTGCTTGAGTCAGCTTTTGCTGAGGTAGAGGTACAGACTTCCTTGTATCAGTTTTTGTTGAGGCATAGGTGCAGACTTCCTTGTGTCAGTTTTTGTTGAGGTAGAGGTACAGACTTTCTTGTGTCAATTTTTGTTGAGGTAAAGGTAAAGACTTGCTTGTGTCAGTTTTTGTTGAGGTAGAGGTACCAACTTCCTTGTGTCACTTTTTGTTGAGGTCCAGGTACAGACTTCCTTGTATCAGTTTTTGTTGAGGTAGAGGTGCAGACTTCCTTGTACCAGTTTTTGTTGAGGTAGAGGTACAGACTTCCTTTTATCAGTTTTGTTTGAGGTAGAGGTACAGACTTGCTTGTGTCAGTTTTTGTTGAGATAGAGTTACATACTTGCTTGTGTCAGCTTTTGTTGTAGTAGAGGTACAGACTTGCTTGTGTCAGTTTTTGTTGAGGTAGAGGTACAGACTTACTTGTGTCACTTTTTATTGAGGTCCAGGTGCAGACTTGCTTGTGTCAGTTTTTGGTGAGGTAGGGGTACAGCCTTCCTTGTGTCAGTTTTTGTTGAAGTAGAGGTACAGACTTCCTTGTGTCAATTTTTGTTGAGGTAGAGGTACAGACTTCCTTGTGTGAGTTTTTGTTGAAGTAGAGGTACAGACTTCCTTGTGTCAATTTTTGTTGAGGTAGAGGTACAGACTATCTGGTGTCACGTTTTGTGTGAGGTCAGCACAACTCTCTTGTTTTGGACAGGGTGCCAGACTTTGTGAAGGAGAAGAGGTTTGGCAACTGGCTGCGTGAGGCCCGTGACTGGGCAGTGTCCAGAAACCGCTACTGGGGCACACCAGTCCCTATCTGGATCAGCGATGATGGACAGGAGGTGACCTTTTTTTTAGGACTGGTGCATGCTTTGAATTCTGACTAACATTTGTGAAATGTTAAACTGCCTCAGATAAATGTTTTCTTCTCTTTAGTTTTTTTCTCTTTGATTTTACTCTGTTTAAGATCTTCCATACTGAAACACTAATACCTCAACACCAATTACTGGCTTGTTTTTACCTACATTTCAACCTGAACATTTGTTAAATGGGCTGAAAGCTTGTATTTGCACACATTTGTTTTCTGCCCTTGATGGAACATGTGTGTAGAAAACAGGGAACATCTTAACGTACATTAGTGTTGGGTCAATAAAGACTTGATTTCAGCTTTGTCTTGTTACTAAGTCCTACAGCTGAGAATTGGGTTAACCAATTATATTACCTGCTGCACTGTTCATCTTTGGAAAATGATGCCATGTACGCTGTTCCAGTCAGTTCAGACTTTTTGTGAATGGCAAATTCATTGAATGTTTCCACTTTCCCAAATTACAGCACAGTGACTTTCCTGTGTGTTTGATGCATGTGTTCGTTATGTTTTGCTCGTTGGCTGTAAGACTGCCAAAGTTGTGCCTTATATTTGGGAGCACCTTATCTGTGGATGCTTTTACTTCAGGGGCAAACTTCGGGTGGTGTGCCATGTATCCAGAAGTGCTTTGTAGGATGGAAATTACAGTAAATTGTTGTACAGAGACCCATCAAACATACATCACCAACTGAGTGTATTTCATGTTAAATCAGAATTGGTGTAGAAGGAAAGAGATGCTTTGGACTGAAAGTTATTAGTGTGATGCAGTACTTCCTGCTATCAGTGTGTGTGGGTGTGCACGCGTGTGTATGTGCATGTATGTTTGTGTGTGTGTGAGACCACTGCATTGTGATGTATTGCATGTCTACAGGTGGTGTGTGTGGGATCTCTGGCAAAACCTGAAGGAACTCACTGGTGTTGAGGTCACAGATCTACACAGGGAAAAGTCAGTATTTACTTCCTAGTTTGCTGTACTTGTGTGTCTTCTGTCATGGAATTGTGTTCACTTGATAAGAAAGAAGAAGAAAAAAGAAAGAGAGAGAGAACCAAGCATGCATTAGAATCGGCTTAAAGCTGAGAAAACTATCATTTGAAAAGAAAAGAAAGAAGTACTTTTATGTTTTGAGTATGTTTGTAGATCCATTGTCCTTTTTGGTCCAGTTTTAACCTGATTTTTTGTGTATGTGAAGTTAGTATCATCATCATGCCTTTTTTTCCAAGGTCATAGTTCCATCGTGTTTTAATATGTTTTTCAGCATCGACCACCTGACCATCCCCTCTGCACGAGGCAAGGGGGTCCTGCGCCGTGTGACGGAGGTCTTTGACTGCTGGTTCGAGTCTGGCAGCATGCCGTACGCGCAGAGCCACTACCCCTTCTCCAACAAGAAGGACTTTGAGGACACATTCCCTGCCGACTTCATCGCTGAAGGAATTGACCAGACTCGTGGATGGTAGAGATCTTTTGTTTTTAACAGTCCCAAGTGTTGGTTTTGGTCAGGGTCTTGTCTGTGAGCGCAAGAGTTTGCTGTAGAGACTGGGTACTGGGTCATTCATTCTTTGCAGCATCTTTCTCAATGGCCTTGTCCCTGGGCCATAATTTTGTCAACCGTGCCTTGTGAGCTATGCCTCAGTGGTCCATGCTTCTGTGGGCCATGCTTCAGTGATCCATGCTTGTGTGGGCCATGCCTCAGTGGTCCATGCTTTGATGGGCTGTGCCTCAGTAGTCCATACTTTGATGGGCTGTGCCTCAGTGGTCCATGCTTTGATGGGCTATGCCTCAGTGGTCTATACTTCTGTGGGCCATGCCTCTGGTCCATACTTGTGTAGGCTATGCGTCAATGGTCCATGCTTTGGTGGGCCATGCATCAGTGGTCCATACTTCAGTGGTCCCTACTTTGATGGGCTATGCCTCAGTGGTTCCTGCTTCTGTAGGCCAAGCCTCAGTGGTCCATACTTTGATGGGACATGACACAGTGGTCCATACTTTAATGGGCTGTGCCACAGTGGTCCATGCTTTGATGGGCTGTGCCTCAGTGGTCCATACTTCAGTGGGCCATGGTCCATACTTCAGTGGGCCATGCCTCCATGGTCCATACTTCTGTGGGCCATGCCTCAGCGGTCCACGCTTTGAAGGGCTATGCCTCAGTGGTCCATATATCAGTGGACCATGATTCAGTGGACCATGCCTCAGCAAGCCATACCTCAATGGGCTGTGCCTTCATTAACCATACCTCAGAGGGCTTTGCCTCAGTGGGCTGCAATTTGGTGGACCATACCTCAGAGGGCCATTCCTTCATCAGTTATACCTAGATGGGCTCTGCCTCTGAGGCTGTAGTAGCATTGTTTCACCCGAGTATTTTCCTGGCAGGTGTGGTCAGTGCAGGCTTATGCACTCGGAAGTTTGTGCTCCCAACTCGTCTTGAGTAATCCACTCTTTTCCTTGGCTCCAGTCAAGTCAAGTTTCACAGTGAAGGTGGCGGTGATGGCAGCTTTCAGTGTAGCGTGTTTAAACTCTCCACTTTTGTAGCAGGAATTTTGCTTGCTTTTTTGTTGTTCTTCTGGCTCGTATTATTTTAGGTGAAGCGTATTTGAGGCAACACTTTTTTCGGGTGTTGGCATCTTTGCAATGTACGTGCTGCTCCACTGTGTTATTACTTTCTAAGAGTGCGCGTGCAGTATTTCTCAGAGAGGGGGGATGTGTTGCCCTGTGTGCAGGTTCTACACTCTGCTGGTGCTGTCCACGCTGCTGTTTGGCAAACCGCCCTTCAGGAATCTGGTGGCCAATGGACTGGTGCTGGCATCGTAAGTCATAGGAGGTTATCTGTTGTTTGGTGAAAACCAGATTTTACCAGGGTTTTTTGGGGGGGGGGGGGGGGGGGGGTCTTTTTTCTATGGTTGCCTTTGCTCATGCTCAGTGTTTTTTTTTTAATGATTGTGTTACTTTGGTACAATTGCTTGGCTAAATCTTTGTTCAGATCTTTTTCTTATTTTTTTGTACTTTGCTTTTGAAGTGGACATTACTTCTTGACTAAACCTTTGTTCAAATTTTTATTTTGTTGTTGTTGTACTTTGTTTTCGTTTGTCTTCTTTTTTTCTTCTCTCTCTCCAGCATCCTTGCTAAGCTAACCATTGTTTTGTTGGGTCCTTGCAGAGATGGCCAGAAGATGAGCAAGAGGAAGAAGAACTACCCTGACCCCATGGAAATCGCCCACAAGTTTGGCGCCGACGCCCTCCGGCTGTACCTCATCAACTCTCCAGCTGTGCGTGCTGAGAACCTTCGCTTCAAGGAGGAGGGTGTGCGGGATGTGGTGAAAGACGTGTTCCTGCCCTGGTACAACGCCTATCGTTTCCTTATGCAGAATGTGGAGAGGCTGGAGAGGGTAAGTAGTGTGTGTGTGTGTGTGTGTGTGCTGGTATGAGTGTGTGTGCATGCATGTGTATTTTCAGGCAGACTGGTATGTGTTTGTGCAAGGAGACAGGTATTTGATTTTTGTGTGCACAGATATGCAGTGAGATGCATGAGTGCATACAGTTGAGGTGATAGATGAGAGTGTGTGCAGCCTAATACATGAGTGTCCAGTGGGGGGGGGGGGGGGGGGGGGGGGGTGCAAGCAAAGGGTGGGCAGGTGGACAGGCAGGTATGTGTATGTATGCAGGTAAGCATGCAGGTATGTGTGTGGATGAGGGGCAGTCAGGTATATGCATATGTGCTTGCAGACAGGTGGTCAGATCATGTGTATATGCAATTGCTGGCTTACTGTGAGCACATGTATGTGCCTGCCTGTGTGTATGTGTGTACAAGTGGATATGCATGTGTGTGTACATGTAAGAGAAAGCAAGAGCCTTCTTGTGTGACCATGTGTCTCAGAATATGTGTCTACATAGGATGTATTGTTTTCCAGTTTAGATATTAGAATTGTTTTCTCTTGTGTCCTCAGTAATTTTCCATGTGCAATGGCTGACGGAACAAATGACAAACGAATTGTAAACTGTAAACAACTTGTGGGATGAACAGCCTTGCTACCATGCTTGAAACAGTGTATGCCACTGACCTGTTTGAATAGTCAGATCAGTGGCTAACTTGTTGTATAACACTGCATGTTCATCAGGAAGAGGGAGCCAAGTTTGAGTTCCGGGAAGCGACAATGGTGGTGTCGGACAACTACATGGATCGCTGGATCCTCTCCTTTACCCAGTCCCTGATCAAGTTTGTCACCAAAGAGATGGCTGGTGAGTGCTCTGTAGGCTGGATGTCAAAGCTAATGTGCTGCTGTCTTGTTGGAGGACTTCACAGTCATTTGGTAGTGTGTGTTTGTGATTATATGCTGATCAAGTTTGGTCACCAGAGATGGCTGGTGAGTACTTTGTAGGCTGGACTTCACAGCTAGTCTGCTGCTATCTTGTTGGAGGACTTCACAGTTATTTGATCGTGTGTGTTTGTGATTATATAATACTGATCAAGTTTGTCACTAAAGAGATGGCTGGTGAGTGCTTTGCAGGCTGGACCTCACAGCTAGTCCACTGTCTTGTTGGAGGACTTCACAGTCATTTGGTAGTGTGTGTTTGTGATATGCTGATCAAGTTTGTCATCAAAGAGATGGCTGGTGAGTGCTTTGTAGGCTGGACTTCACAGCTGGTCTGCTGCTGCCTTGTTGGAGGACTTCACAGTCATTTGGTAGTGTGTGTGTTTGGTATTCAGGTGTTCTTGTCTGTGTTGAGAAGTGCATAGCTTTGGCATGAATGTGTCTGTACAGTGCAGTGCTCTAGTGAGTACAGAGCATTCATCACATTGACCGTGTTGGGTGGTGTTGTGTTTGTGCATGTGTGCAGCATATCACCTGTACACTGTGATGCCTCAGCTGGTGAAGTTTGTGGACCAACTCACCAACTGGTATGTCCGCATGAACCGACGCAGGCTAAAGGTAATTTCCTATTCAAGTGCCACTGTTGCTTGTATATGTTCCCTTTGTGTGTGTGGGTTACTCACATCTGTGGTGTGTGTGTGAGAGAGAGAGAGAGAGGACTGTGCGTGTGTGTGTTGTGAATTTGTAAGGGAGAGGACTGTGTGTGTGTAATGACACTGTGTGTGTGAGGACTAATTGGGATGCAACTACCCATGCATGTGTTTGAGTGTGTGAGGACTACTGTGTGTGTGTACGTGCTAGGAATAGTGTGGGTGACTGTGACTGCTCATAAATGTTAATAGTTAGGACTGGGATAGCTGGTTTGTAGGACCAGTTGGTGGTTGAACTGGCTTAAGAGACTTGTCTAGAGCTACAAACAGGTTTCAGAGTGTGTTTTTCTGGTTCCTACGTGTCTGATGTGTTTGCTGGTCTGTCTGCACAGGGCGAAGGTGGCGTGGCGGACTGTCACAAGGCGCTGGAATCTCTCTACTCCGTGCTCTTCTCAATGACCAGAGTCATGGTAAAGTCTGCTCTCCTGATTTCATGTAGTGGTATAGCTCCAGATTTTGAGGTTCATAGTTTGAAATGTACCTCTGGTGGAATTTATGTACCGTGTATTTACACCCATGCCAGCTGAGAGTTACCGTAGACAACTCAGGTCTTTGCCGTTGTACTTGTGTTACGTATTTCGAGCGCTAATTAACTTGCAGGCCAGGTGAGAGTTACTGTAGGTCTTTGTTGTCTGAGCACTAATTAATTCCATTGTGTGTTGATTCTGCATGTACAGATATAACAGAATTGATTGTACATGGGCCTCATTCTGTTTCAGATTGTAGCTTGGGTATTTATGCTGAGGAGTACTTAAAATATTTGTGTGTGTTTATTTAGTAGCTTTAAACAAATTAAGGTTGGGAAAAATTATGGTGGTAGATTCATCATTGAAGATTGTATTTATGCTGTCAGATCTTTGGGGGTATGGGGAGAACGGAATATTCTGGGCTGGTTTTAAAGTCATGTCAATCTGTGAGAGATCCCTGTTTTTGTTCCATTCATACCTGTTAATTTCATCCAGTCTTTTTTGTTGTGAAATAGCAGTTCATCTGCTCATCAGACATCAGATTGTTTTCGGTCTGTAGGTGGGAATTGAGTAGCAGCAAGCATAGAGCATTCTTGCGAAAGAAGAGAAAACTCAACAGACCTGTATTTGAGTTCTTTCTTGGGCAGTGTTTTGTTGTTGTTGTTTTCCCCCTAAGAGATTTGTGAATTCCCATCATTTGGGGGTCTGACGTCTGTCTCATGCTAACTGCATTTTTTATGCCCTCTCTGCCTAGGCACCCTTCACCCCATTCCTCACGGAACTGATGTACCAGAACATGCGCCACCTGCTGGCCGGCGAGGGAGCTTCTGCTGAAGACACGCGCAGCGTCCACTTTCTGTCACTGCCCAAGGCACGGGAAGACTTGATCCACACGGAGATTGAGTTGGCCGTGTCCCACATGCAGACGGTCATTGAGCTGGGCCGCGTCATCAGGGACTGCAAGACACTGCCTGTCAAGGTCAGCTGGCAAAATTGGCTTTGTCATCCTTTCCTGGCTTTTTGACCCACTGCTGGAGTTTATATACAATCCAACAATATTTTGTTAATAACTCTCTCCCTCCCACCCCCCAAACCCCTGGCTTTGTTTTCCTTTTCCTGGGCTTTTTGTATTCTTTTTCTTTGACACATCACCCTTTTTTTTTCCCTTCCTTCTCACCCACTCAGTGTGATGAAAGTTATCAAGCTGTCTGTTTATTTTGTTCCCTTCTCTTCTGTGTGTTGTCAGTTTTGCTCTTCTGCGCAATACGACGGTTATGGGGCAGTTTTTTCTTTCTCTCTCTCTCTTTGAGCATTGTCATTTTTTCTATCCTGCTCCTTGCATGTCTTTCTTTTTCTTCTTTATTTCTCCTCCTTTTTTTAAGGTAATTTTGTTGTTATTGTTGTTATTTTATCTCTGCTTCTCCTTGTCATGAAGGTTATCATGACTTTGTTTGAGGTAGGAGAGGTAGTGTACAAGTTTTGTTGTTCTGTTTTGTTTCAGCTGCCAGTAATGCTTTGTGTAGACAAGCATGCATATTTACAAATAAATTATGACTCCATGTGTTTGTTTGCAAACAGTACCTGAGTGAATGACTGTGTTCTGTTGTCCTGCAGATTGAATGAGTCGGCAGCTGTGATGGTAGGTCTTATTGTGCTTGTGGTGAAATGGAATGAAATTTAAGGCTGTTGATCACGATTCAGCTGGGCAGATGTTGTTGTTTGATTGTTGTGAGCATCTGGAGCTTGTCTGTATTTTCAGTATCCCCTGAAGGAAGTTGTCGCCATTTCCAATGACCCCAAAGCCCTGGAAAATGCCCGTTCTCTCGAGAAATACATTTTGGAGGTGAGTTTTGCTGACAACTGCTGTTTGGAGTTTATTTTTTCTTTGAATATGGGTAAGGCTTATGTTAAAATAATTAAAATAAAAACAGGAATTGTAGAGTGCCCATCTACCACAGAAGGTGGGAGCACATGGCACTTTATAATAACACTAACAACACACCCACCCACACCCATCCACCCACACATACCCACACGCACCCACTCACACACACACACACACACACACACACACACGTGTTGGATGGCGGGATAGGCATGTCTATGAAAAAGACAGTTTAGAAATAATTATTGAAAAAGTGCATCTTGAGGATGGTTTTAAAAGAGGAGGCAGAATCAGAGTGGCGAAGTGTGTGAGGCAAATTGTTCCAAACAGATGGGCCAGTGTAAGTAAGTGATCTTTCACCTAACGTTTTTGTGTTTACATGAGGAGGAACAAAGGTTTGTGTGTTGGATGCAGATCGTAATTGTCTTGCTGGAGTATAAGGTTGAAGGAAATGGGGACAGATAATGAGGGGCTGTTCCAGAGATGGAACTGAAGCAGACGGTTGAGACTGTAATACAATGCTGCAGCGGAAAATGGGAGTACTCTGTGCTGAGTGACATTGCACAGTGCCTCTAAAAGCCCCTGTTTTAGTCCTAGGAAGAATATTAGCTGACTGTCTTACTGTGCTGGTGGTTGTAAGGATTTGAACATTAACTGTCTTATTGTGCTGGAGGTGGTTAGGATTTGAATCAGCCAGTGTGACTGAAATGTTCACCCCCCTATGCTTGTTGAAAACAGTCCTAGGTAATCTTCTTATTGATGTTTTTTGTCGTTGTTGTATTTTACTAGCAAGAGTTCAGTAAATGCTTGCCACAGAGAAATGTAATTGTTGAGCTGGTTTACGTGACTCAACAGGTTGGTACCATCTGTTGTTAGGAGCTTAATGTGCTCATTGACCTGGTTTACTTGACCTCGGAACACAGTTTTGTACGCTTCACTAACCTGGTTTGCCAGACATAAGGACACGTGTTTTGTTGATCTTGGTAATATGACCTGTTAACCTTGCTTATGGGGCCAAAGGGCATAGTTTTGTACCCTTCTGGGGCATCGTTTAGCTGACCTAACAACCTAGTTTTGTGCTCTTCATATTGTCTGGACTCTTCATTGACCTTGTTTACAGTACCAGAGAATACTGTTTTACACACATCACTGACCTCGTTTGCATGACCCACTGACCTTGTTTACATGACCTAGCAGGGTATTGTGCCCTCTATGAGCTGGCCTTGTTTGCATGACCTAAAGACAGGGTTTTTACCCCATTTGTTGACCTTATCTACTTGACCTAACCACAGGGTTTTGCACCTGTTGTTGACATGCCCTAACAAAAGGGGTTGTGTCCTTGATCGGCAGGAGCTGAACGTACGCATGCTGACCACCACTACGGACAAGGAGAAGTACGGAGTACAGCTGCGGGCTGAACCAGACCACAAGGTGCTGGGCTTCAAGCTCAAGGGCGAGTTCAAGGCCGTTTCCGAGGAGATCCGCAGCCTGTCCGACTCCCAGGTGACCGCCTTCCTGCAGACCGGCACCATCAAGGTCAGGGGATATGACCTTGAGAGGGAAGACCTGCGTGTGATGTTCAGCATGGCCGAGCAGCAGGGGAAAGGAGAGGGTCAGCAGTACGAGGCCCACTCAGATGGTCAGGTAAGTGAGCCCAGTGTTTAGCACACCTGCAGAAAGATGTCTGTGTTGCGCTTAGCATGCAGAAATCGGGAACCTAGTCCAAGTGTCATGGACAAACAGTCTGTCACCTGACTCTTAGTACTGGTAGAATTATGGATAAGCAGGCAATCTTCTTGCCTCAGTACTGGTAGTGTTATGCGTATTCACGGATCTGGGCTTAGTACTGGAAGTATTAATGGATTAGCAGCCAGTCTTCTAGTCTCAGTACTGGTAATATTGTGAATGTTCAGTAAGTCAGTGGTAGCATCATGGACAGCCAGTCTTCTAATCCAAGTACTGTGTTTATTTATTTTTAAATTCATGAACAATCTGTGATCTTGACATCATAAAACCCTTCACTCTCACCAGAATTAAAAGAGACTGAATCGAAGAGGATGTAGAAAAGAGTTATGAAACTTCTTGTCAGGCGCACAATCCCACTGGCACGAAACATCCTTTGATTTTTTTGGCGTGTGTCTTTTGCTTTGCATTCAGATCTTGGTGTTGCTTGACATTGCTCCGGACCAGTCCATGTTGGAACAGGGGGTGGCCAGGGAGGTCATCAACCGTGTTCAGCGTCTCAGGAAAAAGGTACAGTTAAAAGACTGAGTTTGTTTCAGATTTGAAAAGCTCCAACTGTTTATAGTCTGTGCACCACTTGCAGGTGAAAACCTTTGGTTCGCATCTGTGTGTGTGTGTGAGTGTGTGTGTTTGATTGGTCTTCACTCACACAGAGACTTCTGGGGTAGTAACCTGCAATGGAATACTGTAGATGCAGAAATTAAGGGCCCTTCTTTTGAGAACCCAGAACTGACACCTGTTCTCCCTTAAGCCTGGAGTCAGAATATAGCCATGCATGCTTTGCCAATTGCCAGGAAAAAAATTCTTGGGCTAATTTGACCTTTTCAGACCATTCACCTGCATTTTCTTTCTCTCCAAATCCTCTCCTTGCTTTATAGCTGTGTTGGTTTGGACTGATGCAATTTCCCATGTGGGCCTGTGGAATAAAATAGGTCACCCTGCTCATAGTCACAAGCGACTGAGTGAATTTCCAGTTCGTAGTCTTCATTACTGCCTACCTGCTGACAGGCCAAGCTGCTACCATCGGACGACATTGTGGTGTACTACAAGGCGTCCGATGAGCTGGGTCGCATCATCCAGGAGTTCTCCAAGTTCATCTTTGACACCATCAAGCAGCCGCTCAAGCCTTACCCAGTTGCTTCTGGAGAGAATGTCATCATTGCTGAAACAATGCCTGTGAGTGTTTGAGGGGTCCTGTCACCTCCATTTTATTGCTTCCTTGGAGAATGTCATCATCGCCAAAGTGATGCCTGTGAATGTTTGTTGGGTCTTGTAGTGTTCTCCAGTTTATCACTCCCTTGAAGAATGTCATCATCCTGAAACAATGCATGGGAGTGTTTGTTGAGTCCTGTAATGTTCTCCAGTTTATTGCTCCTTTGGAGAACGTCATCATCACCGAAACAATGCATGGGAGTGTTTGTGGAATCCTGTGGTGTTCTCCAGTTTATTGCTCCCTCGGAGAATGTCATCATCACCGAAACAATGCCTTTGTGTTTTTTGTGGGGTCCTGTAGTGTTCTCCAGTTTATTGCTCCTGTATGGAATGCCATCATCACCGAAACAATGCCTGTGAATATTTGTAAGGTCCTGAAGTGTTCTCCAGGGGTGTGCCCTATGCTCTGGGCTGTGGCATGGGCTGATCAGTTGACTAGCAATATGATGTGTTGAACTGACGTGCTGGTGACCTGGGTGACTGCCTCTGGGCAGGTGGGTGGGTTCCTCTCACCTGTCAAACAGCCATGGGAGCGGCCAGTCTTGTGTAACGTCTATCACCGCGCTGGT
This sequence comes from Alviniconcha marisindica, assembly GCA_018857735.1. Lineage (NCBI taxonomy): Eukaryota > Metazoa > Mollusca > Gastropoda > Provannidae > Alviniconcha > Alviniconcha marisindica. The sequence continues at coordinate 1,070,864 of JABMCL010001585.1, forward strand.
CAAGCGCTTTAAACCATGCGGTCAGAAACTTCGAAAAGCTAGCCAAAGCTGTGACCTTCGCTAGAGAATCTGACGATAGCGGTTTTGATTGATTTCTGTGTCGTATTCATTGTTTGATCTGACTCTGGTTTCTTACTCACAGCTTGACCCGACTATTGTTTCTTATTCACAGTTTGACCCAATTCTTGTTTATTACTCATGGTTTGATCTGACTCTAATTTCTCGTCAAAAAAATCTTATTTCAGATCAAAAACCACCAGCTTGACATGACGCTCACTGGCACACCAGCATCGGCAGCATCTTCATCAGCTGCTCCTGCTGCCACCAAGCCCGCATCACAAGCCAGTGGTAAAGTGAAATCAGCGCCCGCTCTGTCACCTGCCCCTGTAGTCAACGGTGTGCAGCCGTGCGTGAAGTTTGTCAACATTCAGCTGTGTGGCGACCTGACCGCCGGGGAGGGAAGGACAGGGAACCAGGCCACGGTGCTGCTGGAAAACCCAGCTGGTCAGAACGGCCTGTCAGCAGAGCACCTTGTCACCCAGGTGCGTTCCTTGTAGTCTGTTTGGAGGAGGGCATTTTGCCTTGAAGGAGGGGATGAGGTTGACAGTCGGTTCAATGTAGTTTTTATGTCATGAATTTTGGAAACCTGTATTTATTACAACTTTCAGGAGACCAACAGTTTGAGGGTGGTTTTCTTTCGGGTCACGTTTCTTTTGATTCTCTCGTCACAGATCCAGTCTGTGTTTGGCCTGAGGGGGAAGAAGATGGAGGTGTTTGAAGACACCAAACTGACCAAGCCAGTGGCGGGTCGCACGCTTGGAAGCTTGGCGGGGAAAATGCTGTTTGTCAGCCCCGCTGAGTCAGACAACGTCAGCACGTCCCCGAGCAGTGTCAAGTCCCCAGTGTGCCACTTCGCCAATGTGGAGTATGGCGGCAAGAAAGCAAGCTTGCTGTTGGAGAATCCCAGAGGGAGCACGTGCACTGCTGCGGAACTGCTGGATCAGGTTAGTTGGGGAGATTTGGGCACGTGGGCTGCTGTTGGATTTACTGGTCTGTTCAGCAGAACTGCTGGATCAGGTCAGTGGGGAGGATTTGGGTACATGGCCTGGTGTCGGGTTTACTGGTCTGTGCTTGCTACTGGTCTGATGATGCAGAACTGTTGGATCAGGTAATTGGGGAGGATTTGGGTACACAGACTGCTGTCGGGTTTACTGGTCTATGCTTACTACAGGTCTGATGATGCAGAACGGCTGGATGAGGTAATTGGGGAGGATTTAGGCACATGGGCTGCTATCGGGGTTTACTGGTCTTTGCTGCAGAACTGCTGGATCAGATCAGTGGGGATGATTTGGGTATGCGGACAGCGGTCGGGTTTACTAGTCTGTGCTTGCTACAGGTCTGATGATGCAGAACCGCTGGGTCAGGTGATTGGGGAGGATTTGGGTACACAGACTGCTGTTGGGTTTACTGGTCTGTGCTTGCTACAGGTCTGATGATGCAGAACTGTTGGATCAGGTAATTGGGGAGGATTTGGGTACACAGGCTGTTGGCTTTGCAGGTCTCTACTATACAGGTGTGATGATGATGTAGACAGCTGCATGGTTTTTGGGGGGAGCTTGAGGTTTTTAACAAGCAGTAAGTCTCAGACAGTTTTGATCTAATTTGTTGCTGTGGAAAAGATTAATCAAAAGTTGGTGATGAGTTTCAGGTCTGGTGATGAGCTTGAGGTTTTTAACAAGCAGTAAGTCTCAGACAGTTTTGATCTAATTTGTTGCTGTGGAAAAGATTAATCAAAAGTTGGTGATGAGTTTCAGGTCTGGTGCTTGGTGTGCGTCATTTATAAAGCAGTGGTTTTGTGCCTGAAAGGTTTCATTTGTCAGCAGTTGTTTCTCTGAAATCAGGTCCAAGACCAAATGTGGCTGTTGATTTTAAAAGCTGGTGTAAGGGAACTATTCACTGAGGCTTCATTTGTAGCAATATAATGAACTGCTAAACTTAATCATTTTATGCCATTTCATTTTCTTCAAGTCTGATGTGACACCCTGATGGTTGCACCGTCTCATTGCCTCACCAGGTGTGAACTGCAGACCTGTGCCGCTGAGCCAGTCAAAACACAACAAATGAATGAAAATTTATAATTTATGTGGGGCACAAAAACATCCACGTGAAACCTTGCGTGTTCACAGCACCAGATGCAAACAGTGCACACATGTAGGCTCTCACAAGCTAAAACTACCAGAGATGTTCATACCAGTAAAGCACACAACAGCCCACCCACCCACCCAAGAAAGTACAACTAAGTACACAACAACCACCCACCCCACCCAAGAAAGTACAACTAAGTACACAACAGCCACCCACCCCACCCAAGAAAGTACAACTAAGTACACAACAACCACCCACCCCACCCAAGAAAGTACAACTAAGTACACAATAACCACCCACCCCACCCAAGAAAGTACAACTAAGTACACAACAACCACCCACCCCACCCACCCAAGAAAGTACAACTAAGTACACAACAACCACCCACCCCACCCAAGAAAGTACAACTAAGTACACAACAACCACCCACCCCACCCAAGAAAGTACAACTAAGTACACAACAACCACCCACCCCACCCAAGAAAGTACAACTAAGTACACAACAACCCACCCACCCAAGAAAGTACAACTAAGTACACAACAACCACCCACCCCACCCAAGAAAGTACAACTAAGTACACAACAACCACCCACCCCACCCAAGAAAGTACAACTAAGTACACAACAACCACCCACCCCACCCACCCAAGAAAGTACAACTATACATAGTAGTTAAACGTAGAAATAGATACAGAGTAGTTAAATGTAGAAATATATACAGAGTTTAAAAAAATAAAAAAATCAACTCCCCCCATGTTCTGATAGTAGTTGCACTTTCTCATTGCCTCTCCAGGTGCGAGCTGTGTACAGCCTGAACGGCAAGCCAGTGACGCTGAGCCAGTCAAAAGACAAGAAGGATGTCGTCAACGTGCACTCTGTCGACCTTCTCTCCCTCCACTGCAAGCAGCTCTTTGTGCTATGATGTGCTTCGTAATGCCTGCTGCACTGATATGTGTGTGCATGTGATGCGAGACTGAATGCTTTGCCTTGCAATATATATATATATATATTTACCTTATACAGTGCATGTCAAGGTTTTCTTGCTCAGGCCTGGAATTTATCGTTTAGTCTGTGGCCTAACGTCGTGTTCTGATAAAATGCATTTCGCCCTAATATAACCATCATGGTTGACTGGGTGTACGTTTTGAAATTTCCTGTCCAAACCTGTGGCGTAACATCATAGTTTCAACCTCAAGACTGGCGTTTACTCCGGTGTTGCAGGAAGTCCCGTTATGCGGTGGTTATGCGTGTTGCAGAGGGGGATGTTGTTATGGAGTGGTTATTCATGTTGCAGGAAGTTTGTGTCACCATGTTAAAATTGGTTTATGAAAGGATGGGGGCAGTGGGTTTGTTGTTTTTGTGCCTCCCTGACCATGCCTGTCTTTTGGTGAGCGTGAGATGAACTTGCCACGCTTACGTCAGTGGTTTTTGTGTGTGGAATTTTCAAATCATTTGGAACTGCTCCAGGGACTCCTTCTGTAAAAAGATATTGTATTATTACGATTTGTTTGCCCTGTGGCATGTTTGATTGATTAAATAAATATAAAAAAACTGGGTTTTGATCATGTTGTGTACGTGGTGCCTGTTTCCTAATTTATTATCTGGATAAAAAGAAAGTGGTATGTAATTGCAGAGAGAGGCACATAGCTTCTCGTTGTTTCTCAGTATTCCCCTGCTTAGCACTCTGGGGGTCACCCAGTACATGCAGTTGTCCATTGACAAACATGTTCCATTGGGTGAGAGGACTGCATGTGTGAGTGTTTTCAATTACCCTGCCACATGGGCAGCCACATGCCATTTTTGGATGATTTATATGTGTCCAGTTTTGGAGGGTGGATGCTGTTGTGCAAGGAGTTTATCATGGGCTGAAGACCATCCCACATGACTGTGCAGTGCGTAACGACATTTTGATATAGCCTGAGTGACGTTGATGGTGTCATTTGTCTTGTGACACAAGTCAAGCTAAGTTGGTCACAAAATGGTTCATACACAAAAATTAAGAATTTGTCATGGGCAAGTTCCTGCTTGCATATGAATACAGTGAGTTAATTATAGTGTGATTCCTTACTATATGGTAACAGCCATCCTGCTTGCATATGAATACAGTGAGTTAATTATAGTGTGATTCCTTACTATATGGTAACAGCCATATAGTAGGATTCCTTATTAGTCAAGACTGATGTGGCTAGGATTATCAAAACTGTTTTCTGCCACAAGTGTACATGCATGGGAATCAAAGCCAGTAGTCCGAAATCAGACTCTTTTTTTCTTTTCTTTGTTTTATTGTCGTTCTGTTCTGGTTTGACTGCATTTTTTGAAGTTCACAATTTTTAGCTTGGGCATTACTATATTGTTGAATTGTTGGTGGTTTTGAAATCTGTTTTTCATGGTAGAATCTGATAGTTTTGATCTGTTTCACACTTATGTAATGTATGCAGTTCTGAGTTGGCTGAGTTTAATTTTAAGACCACTTACTTACTTGAGAATATGAAAATCACTATCATGATGTGTTACAAAGGGATTGAGGGATTTAGATCTGATTTCATTCAGTCCCATTCTCATGTCTGAAGACAAGCAAAGTGTACAGTGCAGACTCTGGGACTGCTTTGCTGTAAGCAAAATTTCTCCTTAAAGGAGGCCATTGTAGGTTATATAGTACAGGAACAGAAAAAATGCTCACTAATGGATTAGCACACAGTTTTTTGTTTCCTATTTTGCATTTCTAGGCCTAGCCTTCTCCAGTCTGTGTGCAAATAAAGAGGCGATGTGTGAAAGGCACTTAGCATGTGATGTGTTTTTGATTGGACAGTCACATGATTCCACAAAGTGATCAATAAAAGAGTAAACAATGCTCAGTGGAGTTGTTGTTTTGTATGTCACACAACCATAACTATGCACATAAACATACAGACAAAGGTATGCACTGCTGCACACAGACAAATGCAGCTTCGGCTTGTCACACATCCACACCTATGTGCATAAACATACAACAAAGACATCCATTGCTGCACACAGACACACACAGCTTCAGTATGTCACATCCACACCTATGCGCATAAACATACAACAAAGACATCCATTGCTGCACACAGACACGCACAGCAATTCAGACACAGCCCTGGAATGGTGCCACATGGGGAGCAGGGGTTAGAGTGCCAGACTGGTGATCGAAAGGTCATGGGTTTGAGTCCCGGCAAGAGTGGCAGGAGAATTTTCTTCTCCAGGGTCAACTTTCCATACTGACTCTTATTTTGATATCCCCTGGGTTACTGCAATAGCACGTAAAAGATCCCGGTCATTCTGCCAGATGTGCAGCTGGCAGGTTACAGCTAAATATGCATGCACCCTACATATGTGGCTTTGTGTGAAGTGACATGGTGCATGGTTGTATGGTGTACACAGAACATACCGAGATGAAAATTTCACATTGCACCAGTCATGGAACAACCAAACAGTGCTGTAAGTACACCACTTCAGTGGATATTCAAAACACACTGTAAAAAGCTAGCCATGCATTTAGAATCACATGTGAAAAGAGTGTAGAGTCTGCTCAAGAGCAGAGAACAGCTCTATATAAAAGCGATCAACAACAACATAGAAACAAAACTAATTTGGATGCATGTACGTTTGTTTTTATTTAATTTAATATAATGTACAATACACTTCCATAACTTTTAATCAATCCCACTGGCATGAAACATCCTTTGTAAAGTGTGAAATGTTCACTTCATATCAGTTCAGAATGCAAACAGCTTCTTAGATCTAGGACAGACATTTGCATAGTATGGTTAAAAATAATGAGGTGAAATCTTTCTCACAGCGCTGCCATTAAATTCTTGTTATAAATGAATCATACCCTGAAACAAAAAAATATTTTGCTGTATTTAAATATTTTGCTGTATAGTCAGATGCTCAGTGATGTATTTCCATTATCATTAAGAAAGATGATACAAATTCATCTTCGTTAGACCACTTCCATTGAGTTTAAAATCATTTTGCAAGACAATTTTTCCAGCTATTCATGTAGTGATGTACTGGGGAAAAAAATTCACTTTGCCAGACAATTTTTTCAGCTGTTTGTGTAGTGCTGCTCTGAAAATAAAAAATTGTAAATTTCACGTGATGAATATTAGCATATGAGCCAGTGACAAAATGTCACCCAAAGAAATAGGACAATGCACTCAAAATTTAAACTCAGAAATTTAACTAAAATATTTAACTAAAATTTCTGAATTTAATGAAAGAACAAATGATTACTTCCCAAAATTTACATAGAAAAAATAACTGAGACCAAACCTGTTAAGTGAACAGACATTTTCCCAGCTGCCCTATAGAAAATCAGTTGTGATAAAAGGTCGGTTGTGATGATTGGACATGAAAACAACAAGAGTATTGTTTTTTGACCTTTTTTGTTTACAAGATCAAAACACAAAAAGGTTCAAACGAACGTTCATTTATTTTAACACAGACACACAGTATGCAAATTTTCAGGGAAGTCCCCTTTATCAAGCCACAAAAGGACACTTAAACAACAGATAAACAGTTAAAAATTATGAAAAATTAAAGAGAAAGACTGGCTGAGTTTTTGCAGCTTGTTCGGTGCTTGGAAAGATTGTTGGCATGTTTGAACCTTTTTGTGTTTGGATCTTGTTTTAGAATGCTAGCAGTCATTCTGTTTCTGGTTTTTCTTTTTGTTTACAATTCTAGCTGTATTTTGAGGAAATAAGGAACAATTAGTACTTTAATCACCAATTATTGATAATTTGAAATGTTGGCTTGTGTTCTCTGCAATGATAAAGAAAAAGGGAGTGATTAATAAGATGCATAAATGGACATGACAAATCACAACCGACTGGGAAAAAATTCAGATCAAATAATCTGAAACATTTAGGAGCAATTCTTTCAGTTGTGAGTGGAAAATGTAGTCAAATGTATTGTCTCTTGTTTCCTCATTATATAAGATATATGATAATGATGTAGTTGGCATCAATTTAAGATGCAGTGGACAGATGTGTAAATGTCCCATTTGGACCTCAACGAATTTCAAAGATTTTGCAAAGACAAATTCATTTTTACCTTTAATATGGTGCTTACACTCTAATCTGTTGTATGTATTTATTTAGAAAACAAACAATCCAACAAAGCAAACATCAAACACAGTGAGGATGTACATATTAGTTTATTATCAATTTAATACTTGTAGTTCACTGTATCACCATCCTTTGTGACAATCTTGTATATATACATTTTGTTTTGCATGGGTGTATAAAACTAAGAACAGTAAACAACATTGCCCTTATTGAAGTACACTTTCTCATATTGAAGCCTGGGTCCTGTTTCTACTATGTTTAACATACAGACAATGCAATGTGACAGAAATGATTAAAAGACCTTTTTTTTTTAAGAGTATATAAAAAATGAAATTAAAAAAACTTAGAAAACTGAAAAAGTTCACAATGTTGTGTTTGTTGGCACAGACCTTTTTCACATTGAAACCTGGGTTCTAGTTCTACAATGCTTTAACATACAAAAGCTGTAATGTCACATTCATGAAAAGAAATGTAAAAACACAACTCATTTTGAAATATTTACATTAAAGTACTTGAATCACACTTTGTACCACCACACCCCAGGCTGGGAGTACTGGCCCACTCTCCTTGCATCGCTGCCATTGTTAATTATGCCGTAAGCCAATCCCAACTCCAAGCAACAATACTTTCCAACCTTTTATTTTTAATGTAGAGACCAAAAACAGACAGGTACCTGTCATTTCCACTTCTGCCTTCTCACAAATGGGATCTGTTCTCACTGATTCTTAAATGCTAATTGGTCTAGGGGTTTGTTTGCCAATGAAGGATCCCACCTAGTAATGTTCTCTCATTTTTTTTTTTTTTTTTTTTCGTAGTTAGGGCTTCATCTTCCTCTCCCTTCATAGTGATGTAATAGTAATAAGTAAAGTATTTGTAAGTGCAAAATCTTGTCTGTAGAGACTATTCTAAGCACATACACGCACGCGCACACACACACATGCGCACACACACACAGGCACCTGCACACACAAGCATTCTGACTATAGTACTTTTCAAACATCCATCAGTTTTTCAGGCTATGATATATACATCACAGAGCTGGGCTCCAGAACTAGCCTTGATCTTTCCCAGGCCGAGCAGAGCAGGGGCTGCTTACGGCCCATTTCAGCCCAAGCTCTCTTCAACTCTGATTGGTTGGAAAGGAATCGTCCATTCAGGCAGCTGCTTCTTCGGAGGAATTGTCAGCACAAATTTCTGGTACTATTTCATATCACATTTAATTATGTAGTTAATGTTTTATCATGTATTGTTTAGGGTCGAAAGGGTCAGGTGCAGCCCCAAAATGTGTGGATATAGATCATCACGCCAAGCCTACTTCAATTCTGAAAATGCATCCTACAGGTACATTGCGACAGTTTTTGATTTAAAAAAATAAATAGTCTAGTTGAGTTTGCTCTGAGTGATTTAATAAACCTAAGACAATAATTATTTAAATACTGAAATGCAAGCATTATATACACGATGTGTGTGTGTGTGTGTGCACATGCGTCTAGGTGTGTCAGTATGTGTGTGTGTGTAAGTGTGTGTGTGTGTGTACATGCTTGTGTGTACATGCTTATGTGTGTGTGTGTGTGTGTGTGAGTGTGTGTGCATGCTTGTGTGTGTGTGTGTGTGTGTGTGTGTATGTGTGTGTGTGTACACGTGCGTCTAGGTGTGTCAGTATGTGTGTGTGTGTGTGTGTGTGTGTGTGTGTGTGTGTGTGATGAAATGAGTGGATCCTTATGTCTTTGTAAGCGCTCTGGGCTCTTATGAGATGGGGCACCATAAATAATCTATTATTATTATATATTGATAAAAAACAAAAAACAAAACAAAAAAAAGTTAAATTCCCAAAGATCCATGAAATGAAGAGGGCAGAAGAAAATGGCAGCCATTTACTTGACCAAAGATCCAGTGTTCCAATGTCACAGGGTGAGATACAGGCTACTCGTGAGCCACATGAGTGGTCACAGCCCATGGAATGCACAGCTTTGTCATCACTGGAAACAATGCAATGCCTAGGGTGCTGCCAGCCATGGCACAGATGATGGACAGCAGGCCAGTAGTTGCTGCTTTGAGTATGTGTATTGTTTGAGTTTTACAACCATAATTTTAAGAGATAGTAATGTTGCTGAATATTTATATAACAACAACAGTGGAACCCCTCACAACACAATGCTTTTGGCTTCTACACAAGTCCTTCAGCGGAGACTATATGCCGAGGTTCCCCAATGCATATAATTATAAGTATGCAAAGGATTACATACGCACGCTAAAGATCTTGTAGTCCATGTCAGAGTTCAGTGGATTATGGAAAACAAAAACAAAAATAGCCCAGCAGGCACTAAAAAACACGAAGCACAGTGAGTCTGCTCAAGGGTGGAGAACAGCACTTTATATATAAAAGCAGTCAATAATAATGATAACAGTGAAAATACAGAAATAACCAAAATAAAGGCATACAGAAAGTGTGTACAGGGAATTTTAACTACTTAGTTAGCAGCTGGATTCTAACATTCTGTCAACTGCACAGCATAGCCTCAGAATGAACAGACAGTCATAATTCACTACATACTGGGGGAAAAAAAGAAAAAGAAAAAAGCTCTTGTGAACAGAATATATCGCCATTAGATTAATACATCTGTTAGTTTATTGTGTGCACACAGTTTCTAAAATTATAATAAATGAAGGTATCTACAGACTACCTCCTGCAGCTCACCCAAAGAGCTGACTGACTGCATAAAATTTCTTTTGGGGATTTATTTTTATTGCATAGAATTAAAAAATAAATAAATGGAAAACATGTTTCCCTCATGTTAAGTAATAAAGTTGAGTAATGCGTAATTATGTACTCACAGGCAAGTTAAAATGGTATGAGGTATCACATAACCTCACATGGCTTTTGTGTAAGAGAGGACCTTTTAAATTCATCCCAACAACAAATGTGTTCTCTGGTTAAAGACAAGAAACAACACACTGGAAAGACATCACACATTGACACAAACACAACAAGGAAGATCTGACTTGCCTACAGTAATGCAAGTAAATAGAAGGTACATAAACTCCACCAGAGGTACATCCTCATGAAAGGATGCCCCCCAGTGGCATATACACCCTACATTTCAGGCACAATCAATGACATAGGTGAGCACAGGCATAAGACAGAACCAATTTTTATTCAAGACCAGACAGCCCTTCGATCCTATAATTGGCTCAACACACACACACACACACACAAATTACATGTTAGTCTCAGAATGAATTGTCACAGTCTGAAACAATGAGTCCCAGAGCACCTTCAGTACTTCCCCCTCTCATTTTTAATAACAGATGGAGACAACATGTCCAAAATGTCTGTTGTTTGGGGCCATAAGAGAGCCATGGAAACTTTTTTTTGAAATTATTATTATAGATACTTAAACAAAAAATTTTTTTAGGGGAGTTCGATGAAGATTGGTTAATTGGTTCAATTAAACTACTAAATCCAATGTTAAATTTTATCCAACTGTTTTGGAATGACAGCACACTGTTCTTAATTGAATTACATTTTTTCTTTCTTCTAAAAAGTTCAGCAAGAAATGGATTTTTTAAATATTTTTATCTTGATCTTGATGCGCACTACAGCTAGTGTAAGTGCGATATGCTGACAGGACCCATCAGCGGACAAGGGGGAAGCACCCAATATTTTTAGAGGCAGCGAGAGATTTGTGTACTTGTTCTCAAGTGGTAGCTTTGGAGATGTATAGGAGTAGCACAAGCCAGGTCTTATTCACACAAACTGCATTTTATCAGAAGTGATATTCTGGATTTGCTGGTCTTGGATATTTGAGATCAATACTTCCACTTCTTATCTCCTGCATCTTCAATCACAGCTTAAAAATGTGTAAAAGAAAAAAAAGGAAAAAAAACTTTCATTAAAATTCACCTGCAATTTTTACATATCCCAGTCTTTTCATAAAAAGACATTGAAAGACATTGAAAGCCTTGCATAACCATACAAATATGTTCTGATACAGAAAGGGGCAGAGCAGTCAATACATTTTTTTAAGGGTTTTGTTTGTGATTGGGTGTGGATAACTTATGTTAGCCTTTGCTTGAGTATATCGAGGGCTGACAGCTAGAGATATAATAATAGTGGAAATGAGAACGGACATACTGGATTCTAGCGGCCAACCCTCGATATGTTCTACACTTTCTTGCGCTAACTCTGAACGGTTTGTATTGCTCTGAGTATCTGTTCTCTTGAGTATCGCTCAGACTTACTTTGGGACATTCAAATTCCTACAGGCTTTAGAAAATGCAGCAAAGGAATTGCACAAGTGAAAACGAACAAGAAACAATGCCTTTTTTCTGGTATTTAAGCCATTGGCACATCATCGTTAAGATCTATCTGCAAGGCTACAAAAACAACAACATACATAATGCTCGCAAACGAAAAGAGTCAATACAATTTATGAGAACACCTTTTTAAGTTCCATTCATTATGCAGTGTTCTCTTCTACAGAGTAACAGCAGATGAAATATTATGCATCACCTTTCAATTTTAGACACTAGTTCTTTCAACAGGAGACCATTATCAATTCACACTTAAACATTCACAACGTCACTACTCGCAGTGCTAATAATAATAATATAAAACAAGCACTGGCGTCTGGATTGTGAGTATCCCCAACACAAAAGCTAACCAGTTTTAATATGTAATTTGTAATCCGAGTGATGACCCGGCAGCATGATCGTTACATCACTGTCACGCACTTGAAAAGATTACAGCCAGCAACAATCACTGCTGGCACCATCGCTGGACTGAGGATAAGTTCCAGTACTGTACTGAGAAAGGTCTGCAGTGAGAAGAACAAAAAAGATGCAGTTTTCACATGAATAACAAAACGATTCAATTAAACATTTGATCAATCACGCACATAATAACTTTGTAGAGTAGAATGAAATACTGTACCAATAATCTTTCGAGATACAGCAAAAACATCGCACTTTGAACTCTCATGCCATTTTATCCCAAAGCAAATACATTAACAAAAGCATTTCTTACATGCAACAAAGATTGCCATCACAAACTGCCATTGGTGGAAAGTTGAGTCTGGGAAAGGTCTGCAGTGAGAAGAACAAAAAAGATGCAGTTTTCACATGAATAACAAAACGATTCAATTAAACATTTGATCAATCACGCACATAATAACTTTGTCAGGTGACAAATACTCCATCATACGCAAACTGCAGCTGCATTTTATCCCATCTCACTTTTTCATCAGTTTATTTTGAATGTTGGGTCTGGGAAAAATAAACCCCGATTTCAAAAAAATGTGCTTTATGAAAAATCTGATATCAGCACACCTCACAGTGAACAACAGAACTCTCAATAAGCTGGAATTGTAAAATTCTCAGAAACTGGTTGGCTTCAAATTACATGCAGTGGTCCTGGACAGGTCAACTTCCAATTCAGTGACGGGGCGACCATCCCCAATGTGGCGTGTCCACTGGTGGTGGATAGTGGGAAGACGCCCAGATATTGAGGGTTAGCTGTGAAATAAGCCAGCTCGCTGAGCAAATAAGCAGTCCCGGACCAAACTGGCGGTGCCCCTACCAGGATGGGGTGGGGCCAGCAAGCAAGTGGCTCTGCTACACCTAAAAAATGCCTCAGGTATCCACTGACGGGACCATCAGCGAACACGGGCTGCTATAAGCCCTAGCTATGGGGTTGGATCCTGAAAAACAACCCCCCCCTGCCCCCCCCCCCCCCCCTGTGCTCCCAGGGCAGGACGTAGGGGCCAGGAGCTAAGGGTGAGGTAACCCCAACAGAAAACCCAGAGGGCTGGAGATGGAGGTACTGAGCCACTGGCCCTCTCCAGAAAATCACAGTACCATGCACTGAGTACACTGACAGACAGCTGCATGAAAGACATGCAGTGGTGACTTTTGGTTAGCAGTAAGTCTGTCGCAGTTTCACACCGACTGTGGACTTTGGTCATTAAAATTTATTGATGTGATAAAATACCCTGCAACTTGCACAGATCACAGCTTGCATCTGTGACTGTTGAAACTGTCCAGAATTCACTCTCAGAATGGCTGCCATTTCAATCCCAAAAGATGGCAACCCTGAAAGCCACAGAAGGTACCTCCATCCTTTTTTCTGGATGATTGTAAAATGCCATTATTACATTTTGATACGTCCAACACACTCTTCCCTATACACCAGGTCTGAGTAAAAGCACACCTTCCCAAAGTCAGTCTCTGAACCCGTGACCTGTTCATGACGAAATGGAATGTATAAAAAAAAGACACACAATTTTACAATAAAAATAACAATTTGACAATAAAAATAACAACACCATGGATTTCTGTGTGGACTGTTTGAAGCAAATAAGGAATGGAATGCACTAATGCCATTTTTGCTGTTGCACAAAGCATTCTCACATCACATCGGTTCAGCATTCAACAAGAACACCGCCCCCCTGACTGAACTTCGGAGTCTTCCCTGCTGAGATGGCGGATGGAGCCGTTGCCCTGGGTTACTGACTCAGAAAATCCTTCCAGCTCTGCATGCTTAGCCATCATCTCTTCTATAAGGTAGCTGCAAAACGGAAGGAACCATTAGGAATCGCTCGCTTAACCCTTTCAGATTCAACGCCACAATGCCATTTGAAAACGACCAATAAAAGTGATAAATTTGAAATCCTTCAACCTTTTTTCTCTCTCTCTCGCTTTTCTTTTTTGCACTAGCATATGAAAGCATTTGCATCTAAGTGCACAGTACCAAAAGTAGATTTTGTTGTAAGACGGGAAATGTTACTATTTGCAGGCATGTTTGTGTGCATTATTCAGCCCCAGAAATTTTACATGCTGGGGTGAGCGTGAATGCATGTGTGTGTGTATGTGTGTGTGGGGGGGGATGGGGGTTCAGGGGGGGGGGGGGGGGGGGGGGGGGTAGATGGGTGTGTGTGGTGGTTGGGGAATTTATATGCTAAATATGTGAGTTGTAGTATCAAACTGTATTTGTTATTTGGTGGATTGTTGTTTGTTTGTAGGTGTACAAGTCAGTGTGTATTAGTATTGTTGTTTTACATTTGTATAGCATTTTATGGGCACCTATGAGTATGGTTTGTGCTAGTATTATAATACTATTACATTATTATTATTAGCATAATTATTTTGACATGTGAGCTGCATAGAATTTTATTTTGGATATATATAGCACCATGTAAATATCACTTGACTGATAATCGACCACAATGCTATCATGGACATGATGCTATCCTGGTACAAACGGGAGTTACACGTGATGCCTTACTTCATGGACTCCTCTATCATGGTGCCTTCTTTGACGGATGTTTCACTCCAGCCCAGAAAGTCGTGTTCCTTGCACAAGTCTTCAATGTCATCATGATCCACTTCTCTGTGGCTCAGATCAGACTGAAACATCACTCACAGCATGCACACACTGAAACCACACTTGGACTGAACTTGTACCTGTGCATGGGTCAAGTCAAGTCAAGTCAAGTCAAGTCAAGTCAAGCCAAGTCAAGGAGTTCTTTGTATTCCATAAATGGAAAATTTGTATGCCACAGCTAAAAACAAAACAAATCTAAATGATAATAAGACATTATTTAAGGCTCCCCATCCCCGGGGTGCTTATAAAGGCCTATGGCTGTGTGTATTCACATTCACACATGTACACGTACACACAAATGTGCACACGATAACATGTTTTCCTCTTCCTGCAACACACACATTTGCACACAAATGCATGCATGCGCACATACCTCCCCAGCCCCACAAAGACATGCATGAATGTACACATACACACACACACATACACACAACAAATGTATTAATTACTAGCAATCAGCTGGTGGAAACGAGAAGAATACAATGACAATTCAGTATGCAGAGCCAGTCGTGAATGCAGAAAATACACAGCAGACACTGGGACAGTTGAGACTGATTTAAACTTGTTACAACATGAGCATCTTGGAAAGTGCACAGGGATCAAATTCCTCTTTATTACCATCAAGATTTGAATGCATTAACATGCAAGCTTTGCATTTTGCTGGTAAATACAGCAAGTGTTGTTTTTCTAAATTTTCCCTATGAGCCAAAGTGTAAATCAAAGTGCACAGTTTTAAACCATGAACACCCTTCAGTAGGACAGTATATAATCCAGCTCACGATCATGCACCAGCATACATTTGGTTACAAAAGGTGCAGTGGTTCAGAAGACAGCTTCTGGACAAAGCCTGGACACATGGACTCAAAAAAACACAGATGCAAGGGCACTGTGATTCCCATTATATGCACGTACACCCCTAACTCGTTATAAAGGGGAAGGTGGGGAGTTTTTTTATTTTATTCTTTACAAAAATGCAATGGTTTCCAGTACATCATCCATTATTGCGATAATGCAAGTGTCAGAGGTACATCAGATTAGCAGCTATTCTAAAAACTGGAAGACAACCTCTAAATCTACTTGCTTCAGTACTTATCAATAATAACATGGGTGCGAGGATAACCCCTTCTAAGCATGTTCCGTTTCATGACCAGTGGTCATTATCAGGAGGAGAGGTCCAAGTATCTGCATGGACCTTGTTGGTCACCAAGAGACAGGGAATATAGATCTATGAGAGGATCAAAACCCCTAAAGCCTTCTAGAAATGTTCTCAGAATCTTCGTTTTTTTGTTGTCATTAACACTAACAACAGAAGAAGAGGGGTACAGATCGATGCTGACCTTGTTGGCTAGCAAGAGACAAGGAACTGCCGATCCATCAGCCAACTGACACTTGCTGTCCAGGTCCTTCTTCCAACGCACAGCGTTCTGGTAGGTGGGCTTCTGCGTCATGTCGAACATGATGATGCAAGCGTGGGCGTCCTTGTAGTACACTCGTGTCATGGAGGTGAAGCGCTCCTGACCTGGAATCAGTTACATGTACTGGCGTGACAGCACAACTGAGTTTAAATGCAGGGTCAGAGCGTTGTGACATCACAGACATGTAAATAAAACAACAACCAGCACACTGTGGCAGAAAACAGCATCAATTTGTGGTCACTACATAGAAGAAATATAGCAAGAACACAGTCGTCTTCTTCTTGATCGCTGCTACACTGAGAGTCCAGTCTGCAAGATGAATGTAGCTAGAATGCAGTCAAAGTCTCAAGCAACAAAGATCTATCAGAATATCACAAACAGGATGAGAATATTACATACTTCCTGCATGCAGGTGGAATTATAGGCACCATAGCTATAAGCAGAGACAATTTATTTCCACTGGTTCTGGTCTCTAGGGCCTGCCTTAGTG
>JABMCL010000949.1:10000-15000 GCA_018857735.1 Alviniconcha marisindica
CGACCCATGCTTTTTCAACTGTAGCAACAGTCTCTACATACACATGTCAAAACCCCTAATGATGACCAGTAAACTCTATACATGAAAATTTTTTAGTAAGAAAAATGAATGAGTGTTTTGAACGTCTTTTTTGGGGTTGGATGTATCTTATACGAAAAAAAGCCCCCCAACGATGTGCTTTGGGGAAAAACAACAAACAAACAAAAAAAAAAAAAGCAAGCAAAAAAAAAAACAAAAACAAAACAAAAAAAACCAACCCCAAACACACCCACCCACACACACCCAAAAACACACACCACACACACACAAACCACACACACACCCCACACCCCAACACCCCACCCCACACCCACACACCCCCACACCCCCCCACACACACACAACACACAACACACACACACACACCACACCCAACACACAAAACCAACAACAACCCCCACACACACACACACCACACACACACACACACACACACCACACACACACCACACACACAAAACACACACCACCAACAACACACACACCAACACCAAACCCCACCACCACCACACCACCACCAACACCACCAAAACAACAAACAACAAAAACAACAAAAAACACTACCACGAAAAAAACCCCAAACCCCAACAGCAGCAAAAAAACAACAACAGCAAACAACGCAAAAAAACAAAAAACAACAGCAACAACAACGACAAAAAGCAAAACAACAAAAAAAAAGCAAAAAGAACAACAAAAAAAAGGAATAAAAAACATCCGGCAGGCCCCGCAGGTTACACTGCAATTTTTCCTTAAAGGTCCACTGGGCCCACCCCGTCGCCCAGAAGAAGAAGAAAAAGAAAAAGAAGAAGAAAAAAAGAAAAAAAGATAGTAATAAGTAAGTTTGGGGTTTTAGCCCAGTAAAAAAAAGAAAAAAAAAGAAGAAGAAAAAAGAAAAAAGAAGGGAAAAAAGAAGAAGAAGAAGAAGAAAAAAGAAGAAAGGAAAAAAAAAAAAAAGTCAGAGGTCAAGAGCTGTGTGAAAAAGGAGGTGGCCGTCTGGGTCCCGTCCCTAAAAGTCCTTTTGGTCTCGTGGGACGGAAATCGGGGAGAAGGAGGAGAAAAAAGAAGAAAAAAAGAAGAAGAAAGCAAAAAAACAAAATGGTTAAAATTTTTCATGTCATGTTGGACACTGTAGACACAGTTTCACCTATTAATATCTTTCCTGTCATGATCATGGACACTGTAGACACAGTTTCACCTATTAATTTTTCACTGCATGATCATGGACACTGCAGACACAGTTTCACCTATTAATATCTTTCACTGTCATGATCATGGACACTGTAGACACAGTTTCACCTATTAATATCTTTCACTGTCATGATCATGGACACTGAGACACAGTTTCACCTATTAATATCTTTCACTGTCATGATCATGGACACGTAGACACAGTTTCACCTATTAATATCTTTCACTGTCATGATCATGGACACTGTAGACACAGTTTCACCTATTAATATCTTTCACTGTCATGATCATGGACACTGTAGACACAGTTTCACCTATTAATATCTTTCACTGTCATGATCATGGACACTGTAGACACAGTTTCACCTATTAATATCTTTCACTGTCATGATCATGGACACTGTAGACACAGTTTCACCTATTAATATCTTTCACTGTCATGATCATGGACACTGTAGACACAGTTTCACCTATTAATATCTTTCACTGTCATGATCATGGACACTGTAGACACAGTTTCACCTATTAATATCTTTCACTGTCATGATCATGGACACTGTAGACACAGTTTCACCTATTAATATCTTTCACTGTCATGATCATGGACACTGTAGACACAGTTTCACCTATTAATATCTTTCACTGTCATGATCATGGACACTGTAGACACAGTTTCACCTATTAATATCTTTCACTGTCATGATCATGGACACTGTAGACACAGTTTCACCTATTAATATCTTTCACTGTCATGATCATGGACACTGTAGACACAGTTTCACCTATTAATATCTTTCACTGTCATGATCATGGACACTGTAGACACAGTTTCACCTATTAATATCTTTCACTGTCATGATCATGGACAATGTAGACACAGTTTCACCTATTAATATCTTTCACTGTCATGATCATGGACACTGTAGACACAGTTTCTACCATTAATATCTTTCACTGGTTTCCTTCTTTTGAAGCCTGTTTTAATCCCATGGGCCCCAAACAAGGGAACCTGCACCAGTCCCGTGTGACGACGATCAAAGTGTCCTATTTTCCCCCTCTTCTTTTTCTTCTCTCTTTCTCTCTCGCCTTAACATAGAGATTTTAATTTTATGTTGAGTTGTTGGTTTGATCTAAATCAGGGTCTCCTTCCTAAAGAATAGGTCTAGCGAGTTTCAACATGTAAGGTCACAATACAGAAGCGGCTGACACTGAAAAGCAACGAAACACCCAAAGAGAGAGAGAGGGAGGGGTGGGGGGGGGAGGGGGATACTGCTGTCGGAAATGCATATAAAAAACAAAACAAAACTACAAAAATAAACGGACAAACAAATCAAACAGCAACAACAACAATAAACAAGTAGAACAGCAACAGTCAGTAATTCTCACCAATGACGTCGGAAAACTTTTCCAGTTCTGATTCACTAAGAGCGCCATCATTGTTCGCTGCAAATTAATAAGAAAGGAAATCAGGTATTAAGGCTACATAGAATGTACACACACACACACACACACACACACACACACACACACACAAAACCCAAAACACACACACACACACACACACACACACACACACACACACACCCCAAACCACACAAAAACACACCCCCCACACACACACACCCCCCACACACACACACACACACACACACACACACACACACCCCACACACACACACACACCCCACACACACACACACAAAACACACACCCCACACACACACACACACACACCCCCCACACACACACCCCACACACACAAAACACTAAAGAAGAAGAAGAAGAAGAAGAAGAAGAAGAAGAAGAAGAAGAAGAAGAAGAAGAAGAAGAAGATAGTTCAAATGAATAATTCTGTGAGTGTATTAAATCTGAACTACGTCATGTTATGTAGAATTTGGCAATAAACCTGAACAAGGCAAACCTGAGTTCCAAGCACTATGAAGATTGGACCCCGGCTTGATGTACATGCATAATTTCATACATACATACACACCGACACACACAGCCCCCCCCCACACACACACACAGACACGCACGTACGCACACACACGGACATTACGCACCCACACACACTAACTGACACGCAGACAGACAGACAGACAGACACACGCACACAGACACACACACACACGCGCAAACACATTGACAGACAGACAGACAGACAGACAGACAGACAGACAGACAGCGTGTGTGTTGTGTGTGTGTTGTGTGTTGTGTGTGTGTGTTGTGTGTTGTGTGTGTGTGTGTGTGTGTGTGTGTGTTGTGTGGGGTTGTGTGTTGTCTGTCTGTCTGTTGTTGTCTGCTGTCTGTCAATGTGTATGCCGTGTGTGTGTGTCGTGTTAGTGTGAACATTCAACTGCAGTACGTGTGTGTGTGTGAGTGCTCGTGTCTGGTAGGTGTCTGGGGGGTGTTAAAGGTTTGTCGTGTATCATTTGCACACACACACACACACACACACACACACACACACACACACACACACACACACACACACACAACACACACACACACACACACACACACACACACACACACACACACACACACAACACACACACACACACACAACACACACACACACACACACACACACACACACCCACAAAACACACAAAACCACACACACACACAACACACACACACACACACACAAAGCTGCGCACAAACAACCAAACACACAACACACACCACACAAGTGTCCCAATGTACCCCACACCACAGCTACCCCCCCCCTCCCCCCACCACCACAAAAACTGTGTGTGTGTGTGTGTGGTGTGTGTGTGTGTGTGTTGTGTGTGTGTGTGTTGTGTGTGTGTTTGTGTGGGGTGTGTGTGTGGTGTGTGGTGTGTGTGCGTGCGCTGGTGTGCGGGGTGCGGGGTGCGGGGTGCGGGGTGCTGTGCGCTGGTGTGTGTTTTGTGTGTGTGTGTGGGGAAATTTATTGTGTATCCTTCATATTATGTTGAGGCACAGCATTGAAAAAAAGCAAAGAAAAAAAAGCAACAACAAAAAAAAAGCAGCAATATTGACCACCACATGTTTTCAGCACTACAAAAAGGTCAAAGTGGATTCGTCATCTGCAGCAGACTTTAATCCTCACACGCTGCAGCTGTGAACGTAGTCGTTTCTAACAACACACAGCAAACGAGCTGCTTCAGTCCCAAACGAGCTGGTTCAGCGGGCGTGTCAATTGTAAGTATACAAAAAATAAGAATCTCAAACAGAAAGACTGCTAGCGTTTGTTGTTTGTAAGTATAATTTGAAAGTGTTCTTTACGTTCTGCTCTCTGTCTGTCTGTCTGTCTGTCTGTCTATCTGTCTGTCCGACTGTCTGTTTGTCTCTGTCTCTCTGTTTCTGTCTCTGTGTCCCTCCCTGTCTGTGTCTGTCTGCCTGTCTGTGTCTCTGTCTGTCTGTCTGTCTGTCTGTCTGTCTCTGTCTCTGTCTCTGTCTCTCTCTCTCTCTCTCTCTCTCTGTCTCTGTCTCTGCCTGTCTGTCTCTCTGTCTCTCTCTGTGTGTCTCTCTCTGTCTGTCTCTGTGGCATGTGTTCATCTGCTGAAGGAAGATGACTTGTGTTTGTTGCAGCACGTTTTGTCACTACGTGGTAACAAAACGTGCCGAAAGGTCCACTTGCTGCACGTTTTGTCACCTCCCCCGCTCCCCTCTCCTTTCAAGCTGATGTTGCGGAGTATAATTGTGTTGACCATTTTGTCACTGATGTGTATTGATTTGTACACTGGGTGGGTTATTATTCTTTCTTTTTTAATATTGCATGTGGA
>JABMCL010000949.1:32500-42500 GCA_018857735.1 Alviniconcha marisindica
AAGGAGATGATCCCATAAAAAGGACCAATGAATCTATTTTGACTATAAAACTGTTTCAGGAGGTGATCCCATACAAGGACCAATGAACCCATTTGAACTATAATACAGTCTAAGGAGATGATCCCATACAACGGACCAATGAACCAATTTGAACTATAATACCGTCTAAGGAGATGATCCCATACATAGGACCAATGAATCTATTTAACTATAAAACTGTTTCAGGAGGTGATCCCATACAAACGACCAATGAACCCATTTGAACTATAATACAGTCTAAGGAGATGATCCCATACAAAGGACCAATGAATCTATTTTAACTATAAAACTGTTTCAGGAGGTGATCCCATACAAAGGACCAATGAACCCATTTGAACTATAATACAGTCTAAGGAGATGATCCCATACAAAGGACCTATGAATCTATTTTAACTATAAAACTGTTTCAGGAGGTGATCCCATACAAAGGACCAATGAACCCATTTGAACTATAATACAGTCTAAGGAGATGATCCCATACATAGGACCAATGACTCTATTTTAACTATAAAACTGTTTCAGGATCCCATACAATGGACCAATGAACCAATTTGAACTATAATACAGTCTAAGGAGATGATCCCATACAAAGGACCAATGAATCTATTTTAACTATAATACGGTTTCAGGAGGTGATCCTATACAAAGGACCAATGAACCCATTTGAACTATAATACCGTTTAAGGAGATGATCTCATACATAGGACCAATGAATCTATTTTAACTATAAAACTGTTTCAGGAGGTGATCCCATACAAAGGACCAATGAACCCATTTGAACTATAATACAGTCTAAGGAGATGATCCCATACAAAGGACCTATGAATCTATTTTAACTATAAAACTGTTTCAGGAGGTGATCCCATACAAAGGACCAATGAACCCATTTGAACTATAATACAGTCTAAGGAGATGATCCCATACATAGGACCAATGACTCTATTTTAACTATAAAACTGTTTCAGGAGGTGATCCCATACAATGGACCAATGAACCCATTTGAACTATAATACAGTCTAAGGAGATGATCCCATACAAAGGACCAATGAATCTATTTGAACTATAACACGGTTTCAGGAGGTGATCCCATACAAAGGACCAATGAACCCATTTGAATTATAATACAGTCTAAGGAGATGATCCCATACAAAGGACCAATGAATCTATTTGAACTATAACACGGTTTCAGGAGGTGATCCCATACAAAGGACCAATGAACCCATTTGAACTATAATACAGTCTAAGGAGATGATCCCATACAAAGGACCAATGAATCTATTTGAACTATAACACGGTTTCAGGAGGTGATCCCATACAAAGGACCAATGAACCCATTTGAACTATAATACAGTCTAAGGAGATGATCCCATACAAAGGACCAATGAATCTATTTGAACTATAACACGGTTTCAGGAGGTGATCCCATACAAAGGACCAATGAACCCATTCCCTCGGTACAATGCCTACGTTTTCGGACTCTGCGTCCAGACTGGCAACGTCAACGTGACGGCGGCTTTTGATTACGTCATGCAGCTGAGGCGAACTGACGGCCACGTCATGATTAACAAAATCATGAATGAGTTTAATTTGAATGGTAATTTCACGTTATGTCAGTGTCAGTGCTAGTGTTAGTGTGAGTCTTAGTTTTAGTGCTGGTGTGTGTGTGTGTGTGGTGTGTGTGTGTGTGTGTGTGTGTGTGTGTGTGTGTGTGTGTGTGTGTGTGTGTTGTGTGTGTGTGTGTGTGTGTGTGTGTGTGTGTGTGTGTTGTGTGTGTGTGTGTGTGTTCTTCTATTTGTCTTTTCCCTGGCTACCTTTCTCTCTTAGCTGTATGCTTGCGCCTGCCCCCCTCCCCGTTCCCTCATCCTTCTGTCTCTGTCCTTGTCATTCACCCTGTCTGTCTGTCTCTTTCTCTCTCTCTCCTCTCCCTCCTCCCCCCCTCCCCCCTCGCCTCTGCTTGTCTCTATTTTTTCCCTCTCCCTCTGTCTCTGCCCGAGGGCTGGATGAAAAAAAAAGTATTGTACTTATTCCATTACCCTCGTTAATAAATAATTCGTTCGTTCGTTCGTTCGTTCGTTCGTTCTGTCTCTGTCTCTGTCTCTGTCTGTCTGTCTGTCTGTCTGTCTGTCTGTCTCTTTCTCTCTGTCCCTGCCTGTCTGTCACTGACTGTCTTTCCGTTGTCCTCTTTCTCCAGCTCCCTCTCCTCCCTTCTCATTTAAATGAGTAATGGCAAAAAGGTTGAACCTGGAGAAAACTGTATCTCCATCTATATTCTAATTCCCTTTGCCTTCCAGGCCCATTCGGAATCGGTATAATCCGAACGAAAGTGGATGCCTTCTCTGGTGGCTCCGGTTGCCTAGGCGACTACGGCATCAACCACTGCCCTTACGTCCAGACGAAAGGTCAGTTTCTCTGTTGCATTCTCTGTTAGCAGTTTGCTTTAAAGGATCTCTCCTTCCCAGGCTAAACTTCTCGTGTGCTTGGAACAGGTTAAACAAGCATAATCCGCAGTAAACGTTTCTGCGACTGAACATGCTGTTGATTTGATATAAATATATTGTATAAGGTGACCTTTTCAGACATCGCCACTAACACTTGTTTCATCAGCTCATTACTGCGTTGTGTGCTCTTTTCCCGTGCTTCATTTTGACGTCACCAAAATGTCTTTGACGTCATCATTGATATTACACCAGGAAGCTCTGTTTTGCGAATAGATCACGGAAAAAATGCATGTGGATTGAATCTTTTTTGTAACCAATTGTTTTTATGTGGAATGAACTCTTGATGACTCTCGAATTGCAGCGTTCTAGAAAAAAAAAAAAAAAAAGTCAGGCCACAAGAAAAGGCGTGGTTACTGAGTTTTACACAAATCTATTTTAAACTTGTAATGACTGGTAATTAATTGGGAAAATTAGCGGGCAGATATGGAAAAATGCAACAGACAAATCATGATTGAAATACGTAAAACGATATCCTTACTACTGCTGCTGCTACTACTACTACTACTACTGCTGCTGCTGCTGCATCTACTGCTACTACAGCTGCTACTACTGCTACTACTGCTGCTGCTGCTGCTCCTCCTCCTACTACTACTACTAGCGCATCCTGTACATTTGCTTTAAAACACATGCACTACAAACATCACAACTGACACGTACGTACGGATCATACAATCCTATGAACAATTACCATTATAATCTACTAACAAAGCAGGAAAACGTCCGAGGAAGTTTTACACGGAGAAAGTCTTTTTCTGAAGCTGTAGAGTATTTGAGAGTTTTTGTTTTGTTTATTTTTTTTCTTGAAGGAAGAGAGTGTGCATTCTGTTGTTTATGTCACCGCAGCGATTAAGGACGACGACAGCGACTTCCCGTTGAACGTGACCGACGTGGAGCTGACAGTGTCTGTTGACGTGCGTTACACCGTTCCAGCCATGTCCTTCGAGTCGTGTTGTAACAAGCACGAAATTATGTGAGTAAATGGCATGACAAATTACGTCATTCGCACGTTTTTGTATTGTCCTATTAAATTAGCGTTCCTTTGAACCTTTTATGCGTTTTTTTTTTTGTATTGTCCTATTAAATTAGCGTTCCTTTTAACCTTTTATGTGTTTCGATTTTTGTTTTAGAACGTTACCAGTCGTCTTTGTTTTAGATTTGTTTCAATTACATAAAAATAAAAAAATAAAAAAATCTGAAACACGCCTGAAACAAGAATGACAGCCAGCGTCCACTGCTGGTTTTGTCTTGTCCTAATAAATAGCGTTCATTTGAACCTTTCATGTGTTTGGATCTCAATTACGTAAATGTATACATGATTCCCCCTTCCTCGTACGTTTAGTCACTGTTCGTGCTGGTCTTCCCTTAGGGATTTCGGCAGAGTTTCTTGAGTAATGGTACTGTTGTTTTGTTTTCGTAGCTTGGGAAAGTACTAGTGTGCATCTGGCGCTGTGAACATGCACTATTTTGTGTGACTTTGTTTAGGCGCCGTATATTTTAGTTCTTTCGTTTTTGCACGCTGTCTTTCCAATTAGCCTCTTACCTAGACCCATAACTGTTTGCTTTCTAATGCAGTGATCCGCGAAGAACCCCACACCCTTAGAAACCACCCCTGTTTTAAGACCATATCTGTTTTCTTCTAAAGGTTATAGTTTCCCTTTTATATTTCCGTATAAATGTACCCCCGATAAATCACTACCCTCGGGATGTTATGACATCCTCGCAAAACTGTTTCCCATTTGTTGAAACGGTGGCGTGTGATGTCTTGCTTGAACTGGAACTTTTCATGTGTTATGTAAATGAACGTTTTTGGATAAACTGTATTCTCTTCTGGACTAGTCTCCAGAGAAAGTTGCACCAACAGTAGGTCTACGTATTCTTTGGCAGAAAAAGGGTTAGGTAACCGACTCCATTCTCTTCCTTAAACAGGAAGAGCCAATGCTGAAGACCCGTTGATCAAAAGCCATATGGAACCTGTGCGAGAGAGAGAGAGAGAGAGAGAGAGAGAGAGAGAGAGAGAGAGAGAGAGAGAGAGAGAGAGAGAGAGAGAGAGAGCGGAACAACCTGGCTGAATCCACAGTGTCTGCTAATCGACTGAGGAATTTAAAGACCTCCTCTCTACTCATGACTAATTTGCGTGCTCCCAGTTTCTTCTCGTTGACGTATGATTACATGCACACCCAACTTAGTGCAAGTGCACTGAGTTGCTAGTCTCTGCAAAAAGCATAATTACATCGTACATTCATGCTAGTAACCCACAACAAAGACAGACAATGGAAGAACAGCTCTGCCTTGTGTCGGTAGGAACACCACAGTGCGTGCGGACACTTTGTACAAGACCCACATCTCCCCTGTGTTGACTACACCAAGGCCGCGAGTCAGGCTGATACAGACCTACGTCAAGGATGAGCCCTACTACTTCCTTCGTGAGGATGCCGGCCTTTTGCCCTCTCTGTTTCTGTCTTACTGTCCGCTCGTCTGGTGTGTGCTTGTCTCTGTTTTTCTGTGTGCCTGTCTACTTCTCTATGTGTGTGTCTCTGTCTGTCTGTATGTCTGTCTCGATCTCCTTCTCTCTCTCTCTCTCTCCCCCCCCCCCCCCGCCCCGCCTCCCCCTCCCTCCCCTTTCCCCTTTCACGCTCTCTCATCACCGTTGCTCTCTCTCTCTCTGCTCCTTTCTCCACTCTTATCGATATTCCGCTCTCTTACTCAAACACTATGCTCTCTCTCCCTGTTCCCTCTATTCACGCTCTCTATCACACGTATGTTCTCTCTCTCTCTCTCTCTCTCTCCTCTCTCTCTCTTTCTCCCTCTCTCATCTCTCTCTCTCCACTCTTCCTACATAGTTAGTGTCTCTATCACACGTATGCTCTCTCTCTCTCTCCTTCTCTTTCTATCACTCTCATGCTTCTCTTCTTTCCTATTCACGCTCTCTATCACACGTATGCTCTCTCTCCTCTTTTTTCCTATTCACGCTCTCTATCACACGTATGCTCTCTCTCCTGTTCTCCTCTCCGCTCTCTTTATCCCACGTCTCCCCTCATTCTGCTGTGTTCAGTCTCTGTCTCACGCGCTTACTGGCTGTTCGTTCGTTGGAGTTGATTTCTCGCCTGAACGGTCTCCAGAGAGGCACTGGCGGGGAAAACTTTCTCACCTTTTTCAGCCTCTTTTTTGTTTCCTCCCCCCCCCCCCTCCTCCTCCTCTCTCTTCTCTGTTCGCTCTCTCTGTCTCACTTTCTCACCTCTCTCTGCATCTCCTTTTCTATTTTTTTCGTTATCTGCTGCATTTAAATAGAAAGGAAAACATATGATCGGCTAAAGAACACACACGAATCAGAGTCACAAATAACGAGTTGGACTTTCGTTGTTGTTGTTGTTATCGTTGACGTTGACATTGCTGTTGTTGCTTTTGCTTTTGCTGCTTTTGCTGCTGCTGCTGCTGCTGCTGATGATGATGATGTTTATGATGGTGATGATGCAGCTGTGACTACAGCTACTGTTTCACATACCTCCGGTAGAATTGAGAGGTTCCAGCCAGAGTCTGATGAAATTCTATGTGTACTTGAATACGAGCAGTTGCAATGTACCTTGCCATTCTAGCAACTCCTCGCTGACCAATGGAGTGTTTCAAAACGTTAACAACGAACGACGTGTGTTTTAAAACCGTTAACGGCTGTGCTTTAAAACGTTAACGACGTGTGTTGTAAAACGTTAACATGACGTGTGTTTTAAAACGTTAACGCCGTGTTTTTTAAAACGTTAAAGACGTATGTTTTAAAACGTTAACAATGTGTTTCAAAACATTAACAATGTGTGGTTCAAAACGTTAACGACGTGTTTTCAAAACGTTAACAAAGTGATTCAGAACGTGAAAACGAACGACATTTTTTAAAACGTTAGCGACGAACGACGTGTTTTAAAACGTTAACGACGTGTGCTTCAAAACTTTAATGACGTTCAACAGATCAGGCAATTGTGCCAGTGGTGGCTAATATGCACTCTGAGTTTTTTTCTGCCTCACACTGTCGAACGTTGTTAACGTTTTGAAACACGTTTTGAAGTTCACTCGTCTGCTTATAGTGGACATGGCGAAGGTTTACTGTCCCTGTGATTAATTTTTACATTACTCAAGAAAGCATGAAAAAAAAAAAGAAGTTTACCGTCCATTGAAAACACGTAAACATATTTCTCCATTCCACAAATTCTTCATCATCATCACGAGCGGAACTTTGTCATTCTCCTGCTAGAGTACAAGACGGATTAACGTGAATTAACAACAACGTCCACATTTTTATTCTACAGCTACTCCATAGATCAGGGCCAAGGGAACTGTGTCATTTCGATGCTTTTGTTCATTTTTTTCGGCAGACCGCAAGTTCACTCTTCTGCTGGTGGACATGACGGATTTGATCGCCAACGACACGGCCCGTCCCAACACGATCCTTCACTGGCAGGTCATCAACATCAGGGACCCGCTGCTGCGGACAGGGGAGACCACCGTCGACTACCTGGGCGCGATTGCTCCCCCTCCTTCTGTGCACAAAAAGTACATCTTCCTCTTGCTGGAACAACCCGGAACCTTGAGTCGCCAACAGGTCCAAGGCTTCGTCGGTTCCAACTGCGGTCCCCAACTCTGGGCTGGAAGGTGAAGACTGCTTCCTTCTAATTCTGACCAGTTTAATAATAACTGTGTAGGGGAGCGGGGTGGGGAGTGAGGGAAGCAGGTTGGAAGCATGAATGAAGAGTCACAAGTCAGAGGTTGCTACAACATAACTTTTATTTGCACCAACCAGGAAACAGTGTAGGCTCTCCCCTGAATCAGACGCATTGGTGTCCTGGCAACAGCTTAAACTAAACGACGACCTGCTTCTGCAGGGACACTGAGGGAAAGAGGACGCGGCGGGCCCAGCGCGCAAGTTTTAACACTTTAGATAATTAGGGCCATAAAACTTCCACCCAATCAAAAAAAAAAAAAAAAAAAAAAAAAAAAAAAAAGAAGAAAAAGAGAGAGGACGACAGGAAAGAAAAGGTTAAAGGGTCATAGCACTGGACACACACAATGCACTCGGTTACAACTGTTTACACAGTCAATCAATCAGACAGTGTTTTTTGTATGTGTTGTTTTGTCTGTTCACAGCAAGGAGATATTAGACCCCCCCAAATCTAGATATTAGTAAGTTATACTAACTTACCCACAGGACTATGAACAATCAATTTAACAACAGAAGTTATAACATAGTTTACACAGCAAAGGCAGGTTATTACAACTGTTCTGACATTTCTTGTCAAGACGTTCCTGCTTTGTCGTTACATGTTGGCCTTGATAAAAAAAAAAAAAAAAAGACGAAGAAAAAAAGGTATTCGTGACTTGTACAGCACTTTGTATTTTTAAAATCGATAATTAGACTGTCCACTGTCATCACTGCTGTATTAAAATGTCTACCATTTCAGGTGCTGGGTTGACATTGTCCGATAACTCCACTATCTTACTTCTGCATTTCTATACATTCCAGGTGCTTGGTTAACGTGGTCCTATAAACCCACTGCCATTACTGCTGCATCTTTGTCCATTTCAGGTGCTGGTTTGACATGGTCCGATAAATGCAATGTTATTACTGCTGCGTTTCTATCCATTCCAGGTGCTGGTTTGACGCGGTCCTATAAATCCACTATCTTACTTTTGCGTTTCTAAACATTTCAGGTGCTGGTTAGACATGGTCCGATAAATCCACTGCCATTACTGCTGCATCTTTGTCCATTCCAGGTGCTGGTTTGACATGGTCCGATAAATGCACTGCCATTACTGCTGCATTTTTGTCCATTTCAGGTGCTGGTTAGACGTGGCCCGATAAATCCACTGCCATTACTGCTGCATCTTTGTCCATTCCAGGTGCTGGTTTGACATGGTCCGATAAATGCACTGCCATTACTGCTGCATTTTTGTCCATTTCAGGTGCTGGTTTGACATGGTCCGATAAATCCACTGCCATTACTGCTGCATTTTTGTCCATTCCAGGTGCTGGTTTGACGTGGTCCGATAAACCCACTGCCATTACTGCTGCATTTTTGTCCGTTTCAGGTGCTGGTTTGACATGGTCCGATAAATCCACTGCCATTACTGCTGCGTTTCTATCCATTCCAGGCGCTGGTTTGACGTGGTCCTATAAATCCACTGCCCATTCCAGGTGCTGGTTTGACGTGGTCCTATAAATCCACTGTCCATTCCAGGTGCTGGTTTGACGCGGTCCTATAAATCCACTATCCATTCCAGGTGCTGGTTTGACGTGGTCCGATTCATGAAGGATTTGAACCTGAAGCTGGCGGGCCTCAGCGGGTTCGAGGCGGACACGGACCCCTGGTCCCGCCAGCAGAGCTACGACAGACTGGGAACCAACAAGGCCGTGGCCTGCCTCGGTGTCCGCGGCTACTCTGACCCCTGCCCTGTCCGCACCGGAGTGGCCTCCCTTCCTTCTCTGGGATTCACTACTTTCGCTTTCAGTCTGTTGTCTGCTCTCTTGTCCTCGTTTTAACATTCTCTCGAGCCTCGTGTGTTTTTTCTTCTATTTTTTTTTTGAGAGTGGGGGGTGGGGTGGGGTGGTGGTGGGGATGTGGCTAATAATTTAGAGGCAGGTTTCCGTGAACTTGACGGTTCTTTGCAGTTTAGTATCCAGCTGCTCTTCCGCTGAAAGTTAGCCCTGATATAACCCTATGCGGTTGACTGGGCTCAAAGCACCAACTGACTAACTAACTAACTAACTCACTCAAAATTCTGTTGAAAGATCAGAGCTTTGAAAAGATTCCAAAGAACGCTCATTTTTGATGGGGTAGTTTAAAACATGTGCGACTTTTCAGGGCAGACCCATTCTTCAGGCAACAAAATGTCAGTTAATCTCCCCCCAAAAACGCTAGAAGTCAATAGCGTTCCGATAGTTTTGATGTTCTTGTCGGTTAATCGTTGTGATTTCAGTGACGAAAGAGAATGCTACTGGAAGTATGTAACAGCTGGCCTATGTTCAAAAACTAACGTTTTTATTTTGTTTTTTTGTTTTATTCTCAAAACCTTTCTGCTCTGTGTGGTTGTTTATCTGTATTATAGTAGCACATGTCTGCTAGATTACGGAGGTTAAAGTAAAACACCGAAACCTTGCCAAATTACTGAAATATCAGACACAAAACTGAACGTTTCAGTTGAACCCTTTCGAAAGACTATGTACATGTATTAGGTATGAACATACGCCCGAAATTGTATACCTAACACTTTCACTTGGAAACATTTTGCATTTTTGGTGCAGTTTTCTTTGAAGAACAGTTGGGAGAGAAGGTCAGGCTGACCAAAGATGCTGTTTTTCCGAACTTTGTTGCAGCAAGTTAAGAATTCGCGAGAAGCTGAACTCAAGAAGAAGTTTGTTCGGCATCGTACACTCAGATGGAAAACATTTGCAAATGACATCATACCACGTCATAAGAGCC
>JABMCL010000949.1:52500-55000 GCA_018857735.1 Alviniconcha marisindica
TGACCGCATCAGTGGACAGCTGCGCGGAGATAAAGAACGCCCCTTCAGTGGCGTAACCAACTGTGGCAGAGTTTGGAAGAAGGTGCCCGAAAGCGATGCTCGGAGTGTCGGTTCTGCACTGAACGTGGTGGTTGCTGGAACTCATATCATTATATAATACGAGGTATTTTTCATCATAACTGAATACCATGTAACACTGAACAATCGGCATTATACCAGTCAGATGCATTTACGAGCAATCAGTCAGTTAGTCAGTCAGTCAGTCAGTCGGTGAATCAATTGGAAATAAACCATTTCTTTTGCATTTATTGAAAGATTCTTATTGCAGTTGCTCTCCGTGTGTTTTGTTTGATTCTTTTTTTCTTTTCTTTCTTTCTTCGTTCGTAGCCTATGCCGTTGGGCAAAGTACCACAACTCATGCTAACAATAATAATAATAACACTGGACACGAAAGCAACACAACAAAACAGCTCAACCAAACGCAGATAAGTATCCTACATCTCATTTTTATCATTTATCTGTTGTTTAACTTTTGTTTTGTAGCTTGAAAAAGGGGTTTACCCCGAAAATTCGCATTTTGTCTTTTGTCATAATAAATAGCGTTCCTTTTAATGTTTTTTATGTGTTCGGATCTCCTTCTAACAATGACATTAACGTTTCGCATGCAGTCAAATTAGAAGTGAGTTAAATGTTTAAGCTTACCCGTTTCAGCGGTGAAAACCTGGCACAAAGCAAACGTGCGATTATTATTGCACAACTCCGTTTTGAGTAACATGCTGTCGCCGGAAATCCATGAAGAAAACATGGCCAGTGCCACGCAGTCTGCAAATCCCTGAGGCTCCCCACTGGACCAGAACGACTCTTCGATGTTGGCGTTGTTTGTCCACACGTAATACGAGTCAGCGGTGCTACGGGCGCTGACCCACAACGCCGAATTTCGGTAGCGGAAGTCGCTCAGCAGGAAGTTTGTGACTGCCGTAAATTCTGGGATTGTGTCCAAAATGGCCAACCGTATGTCTGGCCCAAAGCTGTGGCAGAGGTTGTAGGCGTTGGAACTGTTCATGGAGTTGACGGACACGCCATACTTGTTCCCGTCGATCTTCACCCACACAAGGCTGGCTTGTTGTTGGTTAGGCGCTGCCGCTGTTGTGGTTTGGGCTGTTACGGTACAGTCATGAAAGCTAGGTTAGCAGCGATCAACACGCAGGAAATCCATGTATATGCTAGCCCATTCGCGCACTCTTTCCCTCTATGCCTCTGGTCTGTCTGTCTGTCTGTCTGTCTGTCTCTCTCTCTACCAAGCGCTGCTGGTCCCCATACACAAGAAGGGAAGCATTAGCGACCCGGATAACTACCGTGGCATATCCCTACTTAGTATTTTGAGCAAGTGCTATACATATGTATTAAATAAGCGACTTGAAGTGTGGGCAGAAAGTCAGGGGAAGCTGGTAGAAGAGCAGGGTGGTTTCAGGAAGGGACGGTCAACTGTGGACCACATTTTTGTTATGATTTCGATGGTAGAAAAGGTCCTGGCAAAATCAAAAGGCAAGCTGTATGTTGCTTTTGTGGATTTCCGTAAAGCATACGATTCCGTGAACAGGAACATATTGTGGGATGTCTTACGAAGGGCGGGGGCAGGGGGAAAGATGCTAAGGGCACTGAGAGCAATGTACAGCTCTGTTGTGGCTTCTGTCAGAGTGGATGCAGGCTGTACGACAGAAGAGTTCTCCTGCCCAGTCGGGCTCAAGCAGGGGGAGTGTAGCAGCCCATTATTGTTCTCCTTCTTCATTAACGAGCTGGCCACAACCGTAAGGGACAAGGGTACTCACGGGGTTCAGTTTGTTCAGGGCATGGCAGAAGTTTTCTTACTGCTGTTTGCAGATGATGTGGCGCTGGTGTCTTTAACACCAGGGGGTCTGCAAAACCAGCTGAATAACCTCAAGGCCGAAGCAGATAGACTAAAATTTGAAGTAAACCTGGCAAAAACCAGCATCATAGTGTTTAGAAAAGGGGGACACCTGTCTCGACACGAAAGATGGACTTACGGGGATGTACAACTTGAAGTAGTCAACTCGTACAAGTACCTAGGCATAGCGTTAACTACTAAACTTAGCACAACGCAAGCTGTAGCAGATTTTATACCAAAGGCTAAACGGAAGATTATCACCATTTTGAAAGCACTCAGAAAGATAAATTGCACAGATTGGGGAGTGTTCAGTAAGATCTTTGATGCCCAAATACAGCCAGCGCTTTTGTACGCCTCTGAGATATGGGGTACAGGGAGAGTGGAAACAATTGAAAAGGTTCACTTATTTGCCATCAAGAGGTTCTTGAGGTTAAGCAACAGAACTCCTAGCATCATAGTGTATGGTGAAAGCGGTAGGTACCCGCTGGCCGTCAGCTCCCAGATACGCAGCATAAAATACTGGCTGAGACTCCTGAAACTGAATCGAGATCGGCTGCCTTTTGGGGCGTACCGATGTTCTCAGAATCTGGCGGA
>JABMCL010000949.1:57500-67500 GCA_018857735.1 Alviniconcha marisindica
GAAAAAAGTACCGCAATGGTACCCCCCAAATGTTTGACTGATTTTTCGTCCTGGTGACCTTGTGCGGTTGACAGGACGGTAAAATCTATCTACTAGCTAACTTGATTGTTCCTCACTATTTCCCACTCAATCAACCACGAAGGTCAGACCAGATCTTCACTATTTCCCGCTCAATCAACCACGGTCAGACCAAATCTTCACTATTTCCCGCTCAATCAACCACGAAGGTCAGACCCGATCTTCACTATTTCCCGCTCAGTCAACCACGGTCAGACCAGATCTTCACTATTTCCCGCTCAGTCAACCACAAAGGTCAGACCAGGGGGATTTAATTCATATTAAAAACCTGAAACAAGGATGACTGCTAGCGTTCTAAAATAAGATCCAAACACATAAACGACTAAATGGAATGCTAACTTAATATGAGAAAGTACAGAACATGTGCGAATTTTCGGAAAAGGGGCTTACACTGAAAATTCGCACTTGTTTTGTATTGTCTTTTTAAATCCGAGATCCTTTCAAACGCCTTTATGTGTTTGGATCTAATATTCATCAAACCACAAGTGAAAGTATCTATCTATCTATCTATCTATCTATCTATCTATCTATCTATCTATCTATCTATCTATCTATCTATCTATCTATCTATCTATCTACCTATCTATCTATCTATATGCCCTGAAAGAGACTTTCACCCTGGTTTGATGATATATATATATATATCACGTACGTCATTTGATGCCGAAAGAGGACTGAGAAAAAATGAAATTGAATGAACCGAGCAGGTAGGAATCAAAAAGGCAGAATTCCTGACAGTAGGCTGAGCGTGCAAATCCATGTTGTAACCTGCTCCAGGCGTTAAAGCCAGAACGTTTCACAGCTCTTGATACCCTGTACAAATAGGCCGTAATTCATTTCTGGTTTTAAGTGCGTGCGTGTGTGTGTGTGTGAGTGTGTGTGTGTGTGTTTGTGTGTTGTGTGTGTGTGTGTGTGTGTGTTGTGTGTGTTGTGTGTGTGTGTGGTGTGTGTGTGTGTGTGTTGTGTGTGTGTGTGTGTGTGTGTGTGTGTATTGCGTGGCGTGCTGCGTCGTGTGTGTGTGTGTGTGTGTGTGTGTGTGTGTGTGATGTGTGTGGTGTGTTGGTGGTTGTTTGGTGTGTGTGTGTGTGTGTGTGTGGGGTGTGGGGTGTGTGTGTGTGTGTGTGTGTGTGTGTGTGTGTGTGTGTGTGTGTGTGTGTGTGTGTGTGTGTGTGTGTTGAGTGCGAGGAAGAAAATAATGCGTGCATATCTATATTTACCGTCGGCATTCCAACGTGTAGCATATATCCAATATTCTATGGAAAGCGACTGATATGACGAGAAGGAATTATTGTTGTACAAAAACTGTCGCAGCTCGTCGAACTGTGTTCTGTTGCTCAGTGACACGATGTCGGAACTTAGGTCATGATTCTGCCGGCATGTATCACGTGCTGACCACCAAGTTTTGAAGACGTTAGGATAACACGCGTACTCGTACTTCCCAAGGGTGAACAGCCAAGAAGATGAGGAATAGCCTGAAACAGAAAGAAGAGAGAGAGAGAGAGAGAGAGAGAGAGAGAGAGAGAGAGAGAGAGAGAGAGAGAGAGAGAGAGAGACGACAGACAGACAGACAGACAGACAGACAGACAGACAGACAGACAGACAGACAGACGGACAGACAGACAGACAAACAGAGAGAGAGAGAGAGAGAGAGAGAGAGAGAGAGAGAGAGAGAGAGAGAGAGAGAGAGAGAGAGAGAGAGAGAGAGAGAGAGAGAGAGAGAGAGATCAACCTGATGACCTACCACCCAAACAGTTATCGATCAACCTGATCACCAACCACCCGGACAGTTATCGATCAAGCTGATCACCAACCACCCAAACAGTTATCGATCAACCTGATCACCTACCACCCAAACAGTTATCGATCAACCTGATCACCTACTGCCCAAACAGTTATCGATCAACCTGATCACCTACCACCCAAACAGTTATCGATCAACCTGATCATCTACCACCCAAACAGTTATCGATCACCCTGATCATCTACCACGCAAACAGTTATCGATCAGGGTTTGTAAATAGGGTTTCTATTCTCTCCCTTTACAAATTTCTAACACCTGCTTAAAGTTCGTCTCCCCCACCTCCCCCCGCACCCCCCTGTTTTCTTTTTAACCAACATAATCACGTAACACTGTTACATGACAATAGCCTTCAAATCGACACTCGCGAAACTGGTCTTTTAAGTTTGATTTTTTTTTAAGGGAATTCTTTCTTCTTCTTCTTATTTCTTCTTTTCATTTTTTGGTTTTGTTTTTATAGCAAACTCCTTCTTCCTAAGTCGTAATTTATTTTGACTTAAACTCTACTTGTCGTTAGGAGAGAAGTTATAATTATCAGAGCTCTTGAGGCAGAAACTGTGTACACGGCAAAACACAGCGTGGCAAAACTCATAATCAGAGGTTCTACCCATTCGGGAAAATGCGATTTTCTCGTAAGTGAATTTAGGCAATCTCTGTTATTTGTCACAAAGGGGCAGACGTGACAGGATTCAAGCGCGCCTGACCAAAGTTTGAGTAGGAGACCCCCTCTCACACACATCCGTTCCCGTCTCAATTCCCAACCACCCCCTCCCCTTCCCCTCTCCACTCCCGAACCACACCTCACCTTCTTCTCTCCATGCCTGACCACCTTCCTTCCCCCTCTCCATTACCGACCCCCACACCTCTTTTCCTTGAGTTCTCCACTCCCGACTCCCCCCCGCCCCCTGCCCTCAACATTCCCGACTCACCCCCACCCCTTGCCCTCTCCATTTCCCACCTCCCGACCACCCCCCCCCCTTTGTGCCCTCTCCATTCCCCTCCATTACTCGCTCCCCCGCCCTCCCCCACTTGCCCTCGGTCCATCCCGACTCTCCCGCGAACGCCCCCTCTCTTTCCCTCTCCATTCCCTGCTCCCCCCCCCTTGCCCTCTCCATTCCCACCCACCCCCCCCCACCCCCACCCCCTATAGCCCTCTTCCATTCTTCCCGACCACACCCGCCACCGGCCCTTTCCCCACCCCCTTGTGCCCGCGGGGGGGTCCCCTCCCTGCCCTCTCCAATTACCCGACTCGCCCCCCCCCCCCGCACCTTGACCCCTGCAGGGGGGGTCCGATGTCCCGACCCCCCTCTCTTTGCCCTCCTCCCATTCCCCCTACTCCCCCCCCCCCCCCCTTGCCCTCTCCATTCCCGCCACCCCCTCCGGAGGGGGGGGGGGGGGATCTTACGTTACGTTCTCGGTTGCCCTCGAGGGGGGGGGGACCGGGGCGGCAGACCAATCCGGACTCTCCCCCCCCCCCCCCACTGGGCCACCCTCCCATTCTCCCACTACCCGTCCCGACCCCCCCCTCTCCTCTTCTCTCTCTCTTTTGCCCTCTCTGTGACCGAACGTCGCTCTGGCTCTATTCCCGACTTCCCTGTCCCGCCGCTTGCCCTCTCCATTCCCGACTCCCCCCCCCAAACCCCCTTTCGCTCCATTCCCGCCCTCCCCCCGTCTCTTTCCCTCTCCCATTCCCTACTTCTCCCCCCACCTTCTCCCATCGCGACCCCCCCCCCCCCCCATCCCCCCTCCCCCCCATTGCCCTCCTCCATTCGCGCGCCCCCCCCCTCTCTTGCCTCTCCTCCCCTCCGCCCCCATCCCCCCCTCCCCCCCCCCCCCCTATGCCCCATCCCCTCTCCCCGACCCCCCTCTCTTGCCCTCTCCATTCCCGACCCCCTCTCTTGCCCTCTCCATTCCCGAACCCCCCCCCACCCCCCCCCACTCCCTGACTCCCCACCCATCACCCTCTCCTTTTCCCTCTCCCATTCCCTCCGATGCTTATTCGATCATTCCGCCCCCCCCCCCCCCACCCACTTGTTGCATCTGCCATTCCCGACTCCCTCCCCCCTTCCCCCCCCCCCCCTCCTTCATATTCCCCCCCCCCCCCCCCCCCAACACCACACAAACACTTGGTGCCCTCAAACCCATTCCCGAGTTCCCCCCCGCCCGTTCATTTCCCCCCCGACCCCCCTCAATTCTCCCCCCCCCCCCCCACACCGCAACATTTGCCCTCCCATTCCCGACTCCTGCTTCATCCTCTGCCGCCGTCCGGTCTCTTACCCTGCTCCAATTCTCGCCCCATCCTCGCGCCACCACCACCACCCCGCTCCCTCCTCCTTCCACCCTTCTCCCCCACACCCCTCCTTGCCCTCTCCATTCCCACCCACCCACCCCTTGTTCTGGATCCCCGTAAGCGCTTGCGCCACCCTCCCTTGCCCTCTCTATATTCCGACTTCCCCCCCCCCCCCTTGCCCCTCGATTTCCTCCGACTTCCCGCCCGCTCCTCTCCATTCCCGACTTCCACCCCCTCCCCTGCCCTCTCCATTCCCGACTCCCCCCCCGTCCGCCCCCCCCCCTCCCGACTCGCCCCCTCTCTCTCTCTCCGGCCCCCCCCCCCCCCCTAATGGCCTCTCCATTTCCCATTCCCACCCCTCCCCCCTTTTCCCTCTCCATTCCCGACTTTTCCTTTCCCTTCCCCCCCACCCCCCTTGCCCTTCCATTCCCCCCTCCCCCCCCTCTCTTTCCCTCTCCATTCCCGACTTTCCCCCCTCTCCCTTCCCGACTCCCCACCGCCCCCCCTTGTGCCCTCATCCATTCCGACCTCCCCCCCCCCTCACTTTGCCCCTCCTCCATTCTTTACCCGACTCAACCTCCCCACCTGCATTCCCTACCCCCCCTCTCCATTCCCGACCCCTCCCTTGGCCTCTCCATTCCCCGACCCCATCTCTTGCCCTCCCATTTCCTCGACTTGCTCCCCCCCCCCCCCTCCATTCCCGACCCCCCCGCCCCCCCCCTCCCCTTTGCCCTCTCCATTCCCGACTCCCCCCCCCCCCCTCGCCCCCTCTTCGGCCTTCCGGCGTTCCGACCCGATCCTCTGCCCTCTCCATTGTTCGACTCCCCCCCCCATCTCCCTTCCCGCCCCCCCCCCCCCCCCCTGCTCTCTCCATTACATCCCCACCCCCCCTCCATTCCGACCCCCGTCTCTTGGCCCTCGAGTCCATTCCGACCCGTCCTCTTTGCCCTCTCCATTCCCGACCCCCTCCCTTGCCCTCTTCCATGTCTTTCTCCCGCCCCCTCTCCTCCATTGTGCCCTCATCCATTCCTGACCTCCCCCCCCCTTGCCCTCTCCATTCCCTGCCCTCCCCGACCCCACCCTCCAGTAGAACCGTCAATGACCGCTTCTGGCCTCGCCGACTCCATTGCCCTCGTCCATTCCTGACTCCCCCCCGCCCCCTCCCTCCCCCCCCCCCCCCCTTGCCTAATCCATTCCGACCCCCCCCCCTCCCTTGCCCGCTACCATCAGGAAATGGTACCCCTCCCTTCCGATCATCCTTCATTCCTGACCCCCCCCCCCCCCCCGCCTCCCCCCCCCCCCCGCCCCCCTTGCCCCTCTTCCATTCCCGACTCCACGCGCCCTCTGGCCACGCCCTCCAGCCGGCCCCCCCCCCCCTGCCCCACCCCCCCCTGCCCTCTCTCATTGGCCCGACCCGCCCTCCCCTAGCCCTCTCCATTCCCCCCTCCGTCCCTCTTCCCCCCCCGCCCCACCCCCCCCCCCGACCCGCCCGCCCTCTCCATTCCCAACACCTCCTCCCGCCCTCTCCATTGCCGACCACCTCCCTCCCTTTGCTCATAAGCCGCCGATCAAGTCTGTGGGACGAGACGGAAAGGGCTGTATAGAGTTGCCATTACTGACAACAGCTGGTCGTTTTTCCTTGTTGCTGGGGCGACGGTCGATCGCTTTCTGGGCAGAAAACGAAAAAGCGGTTTTGTGTTACATGTAAACAGCACGGGAAAATGCCGGTTGCATTATTCATACACATCGTGTTACATGTAAACAGCACCCACCCCTCCCTTGCCCTCCTGATTTCACGACTCCCCCCACGCCCCCCCCCCCCCCCTCCTACCCTCTGTACTTCTCCTGACTTCCCCCCCCCCCACCCCCCCCCCCCTCCCGCTCCACCCATGCAGGGACCCCCCTTCACTTCATCCCCACCCCCATCCCTTTGTGGGTCAACATTAGCCTCCCCGCCCGACCCTTTTCCCTCTCCATTCCCACTCCCCCCCCCCCCTTGCCCTCTTCCATCCCCCCCCCCCCCTCTCCATCCCCATCCCCCCCCTCTGTACCTCCTCCATCGGCCCCCCCCCCCCCCCCCTCTTGCTTTGTGTCTCTCTTTCTCTCTGACTCCCCACTCTCCCTTCCCGACTACCCCTCCCTTCCCCCCCCCACAGGTGCTACGCCCCTTGCCCTCCCATTCCCGGAGCCTCCCCCCCCCCTCCCTTGCCATCCTCCCTTCCGCCCCGCCCTATCTTGCCCTCTCTCATTCCCGCTCCTCACCCCCCCCACCCCTCCATTCGCCAAGCCCAACCTCCCCGCCTCTCCATTCCCGACCCCCTCCCTTGACCTCTCCATTCACTCCCGACCCCCCCTCCCGTGGCCTCCGGTCGCAGTGGGGGCCCGCCGTGAGGGAGCTCCCATAACTGCCTAGTCGGACACCTCAGTGTGTTTCTCTTCGTATCCCCTCCATCTTCAGTACCTGGTTTGACACGACCCCCCCCCCCCCCTTGACCCTCTCTCACTTCGCCGACCCCACTCTGCTTGCCCGTCGAAATCCCTTCCCCAGACTGCCCCCCCCCCCTCGGGTCCTTCCCGCCCGCCCCCCCCCGCCCCCCTTCTCTTCCATTCCACGCCAGGCGTCGCGCGCGAGGCGCTCCAGCGGATCCCTCCATTCCCAAGTAGCGCTCGACTTCGTCTTTCGGCCGTCTCCCCATTCTGTCCACGACCGTCGCGTCTCTTGCCCGTGCTCCAGTCCACCCCAGCCCTCCCTGCCTAGCGTCCATTCTCCGCGTCCCCGCTCGTCCTCCCCCCCGTTTGCCGCCTCGCATTCCCCGTCGGGACGGATGCCAGTTGCAAGGACGTCCCCCAAAGTTCCTCCCTTGCCCTACTCCCTTCGCTCCAAGCCCCTCACCCCGTCCGCCGTCCCCGCGCCCCCCACCTTGCCCTCTCCATTCCCGACCCCGCTCCCCTAGGCCCTCAGTCCATTTCGCCAGCTACCTGCACCCAGCCCAGCCGCCAAGCCCACCCCCCGCCCGAGGGGCCCACCCAGCCCTCTCCAATGGGTCCCACAGGTGCGAAAGACCGCTCCCCACGCCCTCGCTCCCTTGGCCCGAGCCACCTCCATCCCTTTGCTCCATAGCCGCCGATCAAGTCTGTGGGACGAGACGGAAAGGGCTGTATAGAGTTGCCATTACTGACAACAGCTGGTCGTTTTTCCTTGTCGCTGGGGCGACGGTCGATCGCTTTCTGGGCAGAAAACGTTAAAGCGGTTTCGTGTTACATGTAAACAGCACGGAAAATGCCGGTTGCATTATTCATACGCAAACAAAATGAAACGAAGACTTTCAAACAGAGAGAGTAAGAATGTCTTAGTTTCAAAGAAAACCAGAGAGAGAGAGAGAGAGAGAGAGAGAGAGAGAGAGAGAGAGAAGAGAGAGAGAGAGAGAGAGAGAGAGAGAGAGAGAGAGAGAGAGAGCAGCTCAACAAAACAATCGTTGCTGGACAAGGATGTTTATCACATCGAATTTTTTTTTCTCATCCTCCCCGATGATTGCATCAGGAATTAATGGAATTAATGGAACCAGAGATCGTTTCCTACTGGTATTTCTAAATACTGTTTTGAAACAGGAACGGTGGTGCCGTATATGCTATGTACTAATTGCAAATTTTGAGCGAGTGTGTGTGTGTGTGGGGGGGGGGGGGGGGGGGGGGGGTGGGGGGGGGGTGGTGGCGCGCGCGGTGTTGTGTTTGTGTGTGCGTGTTGTTCGCGAGCGTGCGTGTTTGCGTTTTCCGTTATGGTGTGTGTGTATGTGTGGTGCGTGCGTGCGTGCGTTTCGTGCGTGCGGCGTGCGTGCGTGCGTGCGTGCGTGTGTGTGGTGGTGTGTGTGTGTGTGTGTGTGTGTGTGTGTGTGTGTGTGTGTTCATGCGTGCGCGCGCATGTGTGTGCGCGTATGTGTGTGCTTGTACACACACACAAACACACGCACGCGCGCGCGCGCGCACGCACGCAGACACACACACACACACACACATTGTAACTATACCATAAAAATATGAAAGAAAGACTTGGAGCAAAAGACATGTCAGTTCATTTAACAACAACATCACCGCAACTCATGCTCGGATAAGAGATTTATACGATACGGGTAATAATCTCAGTTGAGGAATTGAGTTATCAGGATTACATACATATAGAGATCGGCATATACACAAAAGTTATATCAGCGTGAAACACATGTCTGAAGCACCACCCTCAAAGCAAAGTCTGATTTACAGTCAGTAATAAATGCCACTAAAAGTTGAAGCCGATTGGAGAGACACAACAGTGTTGAAGCACGGAACTAATCGACACCTTACTGTAGACGAGACAACACTGTTAAAACAAGGGACTCGTGTACACTGTCGTTGTAGAATTGACGTCGTGCACTTTTAATTAAAGCAAGGGACTGACAGTGTTAAAACAAGGTACTCATGCACACTTTGCTCTAGACGACGCGACACTGTTAATTAAAGCAAGGGATTGACACTGTTAAAGCAAGCGACTCATGTATTTCATGCACACTTTGTTGTAGATGAGACCGACAT
Source organism: Alviniconcha marisindica (assembly GCA_018857735.1). NCBI lineage: Eukaryota > Metazoa > Mollusca > Gastropoda > Provannidae > Alviniconcha > Alviniconcha marisindica. Next base: position 66,233 of record JABMCL010000949.1, read on the forward strand.
TGTTAAAACAAGGGACTCATGTACACTTTTTTTGTAGATGAGACCGACACTGTTAATACAAGGGACTCATGTACACTGTGTTGTAGACAAGACGACACTGTTAAAACAAGGGACTCATGCACACTTTGTTGTAGACGAGACACAGTGTTAAAACAAGGGACTCATGCACACTTTGTTGTAGACGAGACACAGTGTTAAAACAAGGGACTCGTGTACACCTTGTTGTAGATGAAATGACACTGTTAAAACAAGGGACTAATGCACATTATGTTGTAGACGAGACAACAGAGTTAATTAAAGCAAAAACTGACAATGTTAAAACAAGGGACTCATGCACACTTTGCTGTAGACGACGCGACATTGTTGATTAAAGCAAGGGATTGACACTTTGAAAGCAAGCGACTCATGTATTTCATGTATATTTCGTTGTAGATGAGACTGACACTACAAGGGACTCATGCACACTTTGTCGTAAACGAGACGACACTGTTAATTAAAGCAAGGAACTGACACTGTTAAAACAAGGGACTCATGCACACTTTGTCGTAGACGAGACGACACTGTTAATTAAAGCAAGGAACTGACACTGTTAAAACAAGGGACTCATGCACACTTTGTCGTAGACGAGACGACATTGTTAATTAAAGCACGGATCTCATGTAAACTTTGTTGTAGACGAGACGACACTGTTAAAAGAATGGACTCGTGTACACTCTATAGTTGTCAAGACGACACTGTTAATTAAAGCAAGGGATTGACACTGTCAAAAACAAAACAAACAAAACAAAACAAACAAAAAAACGAGACGACACTGTCAAAATAAGACTCATGTACACTTTTAATACAAGGGACTCATGTACACTGTGTTGTAGACGAGACGACACTGTTAAAACAAGGGACTCATGTACACTGTGTTGTAGACGAGACGACACTGTTAAAACAAGGGACTCATGTACACTTTGTTGTAGATGAGACGACACTGTTAATTAAAGCACGGATCCCATGTACACTGTGTTGTAGACGAGACGACACTGTTAAAACAAGGGACTCGTGTACACTCTATTGTTGACGAGACGACACTGTTAATTAAAGCAAGGGATTGACACTGTCAAAGCAAGAGACTCGTGTACACTTTGTTACGAGAGGGCCACTGTCAAAACAAATAACTCATGTACACTTTGTTACGAAACAACATTGTCCCAGCAAACCACTCGTGCACACGTTATTGTGCGGAAGACGTCATTCACAAAAAAACGTCTCATTTACAC
>JABMCL010000949.1:80000-90000 GCA_018857735.1 Alviniconcha marisindica
AGCAGGAATATGACGTGTCAGACTAGCTGTTATTGTTTAGCTGTATAGTAAGCCACCATCGATGTAGCCCAGCTAGCGGGCAGTTCGTAAACCCCAGCTGCGACAGGCCGGCTTTCATCTAGTCATCTACATTCATAGCGTAGCTCTCTTGATGCGCCTTTGTCTGATCACGCACTGCACTGTCGACAAGTGAGTAGAAGATTTATAATAATGATAGCAGTGGAGCATACACACACACACACACACACACACACACACACACACACACACACACACACACACGCACACATGCACGCAGGCACGCACACACGCACGCACGCACGCACATACATAAACACACACACACACACACACACACACACACACACACACACACGCACGCACGCACGCACGCACGCACGCACGCACACACATACATAAACACACACACACACACACACACACACACACACACACACACACACACACACACACACACACACACACACACAACACGTACGTTTACTTGAGGCAGGCTGGAAACAGCTGAAGTGTAAGGAGTAAGAGACAGCGACAGAAGCGGTATCTTACCAGCACAGAACAGTCGTTATTACGACACCAGTTTACATGGACCATTTTACCAGGGCACAAGAATCAAACCTTCGGAGCGTGAACTGTACACCACGAGAGCAGAAGTGACATTTTACAGCAACAGGTAAATATCGTATAACTAAAGAATGGTCTCTATTTTTCTGTCTGTCTGCGTCAACGCCATGAACGACAGATAATAAAAATGCTCGGCACTCGACCAGCTGAGCCTTGAGATGGAACTTTGTGTGAAGATTCTCTGGGACACGAGGGCCATGCATGTACATAATTACAATAATTACAGGTAACACCTCATTCTCTGCTTAACACAATAACGATAATGATTATCCAAGCGAACGAGTCGCTCTGTAAAAAACAGGAAGGGTGATAATCATAAACTTAACTGAAGTCCTCGTTTCTTGGGTAGCTCGGTGGTCTAACGGTTAGCATTCCGGGACTCAGGAGTCACGCCAGCGGGATTGAGTTCAAATCTCGGTACGGTGACCTGTTCTGACGAAATGAGTCCTAAAATTTGGCAATTTGAGATATCTGCATGTCTCAAATCTGCAAGTTCTGCTTGTTATTTTGATACTTAAGTCACATTTCTACTCAAAAAAAATGTGGATGTGACGTGTTTCTGAAGGTTGCATGTGTAGCGGAGGCCATTTTTAGAAAATCAGCTTTAAAGTTTTCACTGTGCATTGAGTAGTTTTTCCTTTAATCCTTAGCAACAGGAGGTTTAAATGTACCAATCTTTACCAATTTTGGCACAGGAACATATCAAACATTGGGGCACCTGAAGAGACTTGAAATTTCAACTTTAGTTAACTTTTAATGTATTTCTGTTAATGTTTTTAATATCATGCTCTTGGTTTAAAATGAGCAAAAGTTATGCCGGGTAGGGTGAATAAAATGTATTTTAAACATATTTATTCAACTTTTCAAAGCATATCAGTGCAAACACACCAAAGTTTAATGCTTATAGACTTTAATCTCACAAAAATCTGAAAACACCCAGATAGACCCCTAGTGACTGCTTTTGCCTGTAGCACAGTCAGCCGGCTGCGAGTTAAGACTCATTTGATGAGAAAGGGTGAAAAAAAATTCCCCCTCTACTTTCTCTGTCTAAATACTCTTTGATACATTCACCTGCTGCAACACCACCATGATCAAAAATGTACAACTTGTTTTTCTCTCTTTGTGCATGTCTCGGTGTCAACAATGCCCACATCATCGAAAATAACTTCAGCGTTTCAATTCCCCGTGCGTGAGCTGGCCCAAGCGAGGATTTTACCAGTTTAGTCTAACTATAACACTAAAGCAGAGGGATACGATGATGATGATGATGATGATGATGATTAAGATTGATTTTGAGAGCGCGAGCTTGCTAGTTTATTGTAACTATAACACTAGAGCCGAGAGATACGATGATGATGATGATGATGATGATGATGATGATGATGATGATGATGACGACGACGAAGATTTGTTTCGAGAGCGAATTTGGCTACTTTATTGTAACTATAACACTAGCGCAGAGAGATACGGTGATGATGATGATGATGATGATGATGATGATGATGAAGAAGAAGAAGAAGAAGAAGAAGTTTGCTAGTTTATTGTAACTATAACACTAGAGAAGAAGGTTACGATGATGATGAAGAAGAAGAAGAAGAAGAAGAAGAAGAAGAAGAAGAAGAAGAAGAAGAAGAAGAAGAAGAAGAAGAAGAAGAAGACTCGTTTAGAGAGCCAAGTTTGCTAGTTTATTGTAACTATAACACTAGAGCAGAAGGTTACGATGATGATGATGATGATGATGATGGTTATGAAGACTCGTTTAGAAAGCCAAGTTTGCTAGTTTATTGTAACTATAACACTAGAGCAGAAGGTTACGATGATGATGATGATGATGAAGAAGAAGAAGAAGACTCTTTTAGAGAGCCACGTTTGCTATTTTACTGTAACTATAACTCTAGCGCAGAGAGATACGACGACGACGACGACGACGACGACGACGACGACGATGAAGAAGTCTCGTTTAGAGAGCCAAGTTTGCTAGTTTATTGTAACTATAGCACTAGAGCAGAGGGGTACGATGAAGATGATGACGACAAAAATCTGTCCTGAGAGCGCGAAATTTGCTAGCTTGTTACAACTATAACAGACTGATACGATGATGATGACGACGAAGATTTCTTTTAATTGAGAGCGCGAATATATGCCAATGCTGCAACAGAAGAAGAAGAAGAAGAAGAAGAAGAAGAAGAAGAAGAAGAAGAAGAAGAAGAAGAAGAAGAAGAAGAGAGGAGGAGGAGGAGGAGGAGGAGGAGGAAGAAGAAGAAGAAGAAGAAGAAGAAGAAGAAGAAGAAGAAGAAGAAGAAGAAGAAGAAGAAGAAGGTTATGGAAGGTTGTCCCCGCAGACTTTATCTGGGTCATCAGACGTTGGCTGGTTCACGTTGGCTTGTCTTGACAGCAAAGCCTTGAATACTCTACCTGCAACACCAACAATAGCAACAACATAAAACAAGATAAAGCCTGGAATCATCTACCTGCAACAACAACAACAACAACAACAGTATTGCTTTTGTGTTTCCTGTACTTATTTGTTGAGCTTATGATTACGATGAATGAATAAAATTGTGTTTAAACCAACAACAACAACAACATAAAACAAGATAAGACTTGAATCTTCTACCAGCAGCAGCAACGACAATAACAACAACAACAACAACATAAAATAAAGCCTTGAATCTTCTACCTGCAACAACAACAACATAAAATAAAGCCTTGAATCTTCTACCTACAACAACAACAACAACAACATAAAATAAAGCCATGAATCTTCCACCTGCAACAACAACAACAACAACATAACATAAAATAAAGCCTTGAATCATTTACTTGCAACTACAACCACATTAAAAAAATACAAATCATTTTCTCTCTCCCTCTCTCTCTCTCTTTGTTGAATAAAATACAAAGAATTGGTTACGTAGTGAACATAATGGTGGATTGGCTGACTAATACTCCCAGTGACGTTCTATTGACGATCGAGCGACTGACTGACTGACCCAGTGAAAGAGTGAGTATAAAACAACAGCCTGAAATATGAAAACTGACTGCTGAACTAGTCCACTATCTGACTAACTCTGTTTGGTAGACTGACCGATTGGTTGACTAACTGTCGATTGGTTGACTGACTGACTGTCTGATTGGTTGACTGATTGACTGATTAGTTATGACTGTCTGGTTGAATGACTGACTGTCTGATTGGTTAACTGACTTTCTGTCTGGGTGACTGTCTGACTAACCGACATAATGTGTCCGTATCAAAATAAATAAGCGTTCGTTTGAACCTTTTTGTGTTTGGATTTTGCTGCAGTGATTTTGTTGCAAAGTAAAGTTCAAGGATTTTGGTCCGCTCCTGAACCGAAAACTGTTTCCCGGCGTCCTTGTTGGTGTCAATTGAAACTTGCATGATCTACAATCTATGTCTCACCTGGAGAAGAAAAAAAAAAAAAAAGAAAAAAAAAAAAAGAAAAAAAATTTCTCTGGAATATACAAGCTTTTAAAAAGTGTCTGTTTTTTTTTCTTCTTCTTCTTTTCTGGGTCACCCTGTACTACCTTAGTGGACAGCTTGGAAGATACCGTAGGTGTATTAATGATCTAAAATATTTGTAGGTATGGAAAGCCACAGCTGTGTCGACAGGTCTGCGGTGAGCAGCCAGGAATAGCAAGAAAATGCTTGTGTGGATAAACGGATAGTTTTGTGACTGTCACCTGAGTGTACAAGCATGCCGTTAGCTCGTTATCTACCTTTGACAGGTTAACTGACGGGTAGGTCTGTGGGCTAGGAGTCAACAGCCTTGATGGGCATAATATGTGGTGCACAGTTGTACTTATCGAACGGATAGCTTTGTGGGTCTGGAGACCATACAGGTAGACGCGTCGAAAGAATGTTACACGTTACTGAACGAGTTTGTTTCTGAGCAGGTGCGCCACTGCCAATCGTAGGGATAGCCATGGAAAGTCTGGAGGTGGGTAGTCCATTACCTATGTTGTTTAGTATTCAAAAATGTTTCAGCGAAGAGACAGGTAGATCAATGATCATTCACGTGTTTGGATAAGATAGGTACTTACAGACAGCTATGGTGGCAGAATAAAAGACATTAATTACTAGTATGTACCTGTAGAATAGTAGCCGGTGGATGCGTAGTTAGGCAGGTAAGCCTCTGCGTCAGCAGTGTATGACGATAGACTCGACTAATAAGTCTTCGTAGACTCAGTGTGCTGACTTATATTCTGGCCAGTGTAGGTGTAGGTACGTTTACGACATCACTGATGAGGCAGCTGTGAACAGCGATAAAACGTTACAATAAATTACATAGGATGCATAAACAACAGTACTATAACAATAATGCAATCAACTGAACTGTTTGTTTCCGTATTATAATACTACTGTGCACCACATACACACCCAAGTCATCAACGTTTGTGATGACTTATTTTAGGTTGCTTGTTTGACATTGCTTTTGTGTGTGTGTGTGTGTGTGGTGTGTGTGTGTGTGTGTGTGTGTGTGTGTGTGTGTGTGTGTGTGTGTGTGTGTGTGTGTGTGTGTTTATGTGCGAGATGACACCGTAATTTCCCGTAATGGAATGAATAAAGTATTCTATATTCTGTGTAATATTGGTCGTAGATTCAGTGTGCCAGCTCCAAGCTGGCAGAAGTCTGAAACTTTGGGTTCCCAAGATCGCCCGAACTTTAACTTGTTGTATATCTTTGCAACTCGGTCTGGTGTGAAAAGAACGAATGATAAATAAATTAACGTGGATATGGAATGAATAGATGAACTGTCCTTCTTTCATCTGCTGTCATTATTATATTTTTTGTGCTGCGGTTCTTTAATGCCAATATATTTCCTGACGTGTGTGACGACGAAAATTGAGGCAGTAAAATCCGACGTTGGACGAAAAATCTCGCTTCACAACTATGCAACACGGAAAGGAATGATCAAACCAGAAAATCATCTGTCTTTCCTATGGTACGGTTAATTTTCACTTTGGTGATGTATATAGCTACTAATTAGCCAATTCATGACGATAAAATCTGCTGAGAACTTTGCAACTTCCCAAAATTGGCTGGCTGATGTTTGCAACACGGTGGTTTGCGGTCAGATTAAAAATAGAATAAACTAAACCGGATATAAAACACAGAGAAAAAAAATCTTTCTTGTGGTATCACTCGCTCAGTTTTCAGTGCTCTAGTTATTCGGCAGTAAGCCCGTTTCTGAAGCAAGTGACGAATCTTTTTTTTTGCAGAAGTATGCAAATTTTGGGGTCGAGTTTAAAATATCAGTCACGACGCCGTCACGCGGGTATGACTCATGGTGGTTAAACTAAAAGCAAAGCCAACACACAAAGATATGTAACTGATAGGAACTTTTCGTATCTTTCGCGTGGTACTATTCTCTTTACATTCCACTGTGTGGTTATTAAGCGGTAGGCCCTAAAACAACGACAGCCTCTGACAAAGTAGTTTGCAACTTTTCAATTTTGGCTGTTTGTCGCAGACGTTTACAACACGGTTTCGTGTGGTCAGAGTATACGTAACATAAATTTCAGAATGTAAGGAACAGACAGAGTCTTTTCTGTTTCACGTAGTGGTATCATTCTTTAAATTGTTCGTGCTGTAGTTATGTAACCCATTTAAGCCCACCGTCCCATTTTATGGACGCGTAATTGGTTTTGTTAGTCTGTTTTTGGCTGTGTGTAATTCTGGCATCCTGTTGACACGGACCTCTTATTCAAAGAAGAGGTGATTACGTATTCTCTCCCCCCCCCCCCCTCCTTTTTTGTGTGGAGGAGGCCACCATTTTCAAGAACGAAAAGGCTATTTGCATCAGGGTAATAAGGGTTAAAAAATATCTGGGCATATATGGGTTAACAAAAGCTAGTTTCTGACGCGAGTGACTTGAACAGGTTGCAGGCGTATGAAACTTTTTGGGTCGATTCTGAAAAAAAGATTCACGCTGCTGTAGAAGTTTGCAACATGTGGTGTTGTCAAACGAAACAAAACGTAATGAAATGAGAATGGATAGATGGATAGAAGACTTTCATCTATTCCACGGTGTGGTTGTTTTTAACAAACGTGCTGTGGGTTTTCAACGGTAACGTCGTTTCTGACCTAAGCGTAGGCGACGCGTAGTAATACATTTTTGGGAAAAATTGCAGACGTCTGAGATCGTGTGATCCCACTGTTACAGCCCCAGGTTGCAATCGCATGCAGCATCAACATCTGTGCACACATTAAAAACCCATAACACTGGCAGCCGTACCGTAGTTTCGACACACGAAAATACTGCACATATTGGCAGGGATGGGTAGCGCTGCTCTTGGGGCTGCTGTAGTCTTACCCATGACAGGTAAAGGAACCATAATATCCCGCCAGGGATGAATGAAACATCAAACAACAACAACAACAACAACAAATGTATACATAAACAGATACATCTCACTGCCGCCTCCACAAACACTGTAACTTCACACGTCTTTGATCTTACCATACCGGCATCAGTGCCGTAGAAAATTGTTCCCCTGTGACTAAATCACTTCCGATGATAGTAGCAATGGACCACACACAGCCGCTGCTGGTAACCAAAGCAGGAAGGACAATGCACACGGAGCTTGGAGCTCCCAGGTAAATACTTCAGTCCTACAGGGCTGCACGCGCCCGGAGTGTCGATTGACACAAAGCACTACCTGTGTCTTACACATCAATCAAAACTCGTGTTGAGCAGTGCGCCCGCTTGCGCAGCACGCTTACAGTTTAGAACCTACCGTGTGCTGATCGAGCCAGCTGCACGTGCAGCAGCCGTGTTCTAGCTATCAGCAAGTAGTAGAGGTATTGCGCAAAGCGTCTTAATTTCAATTATTTATTTATTTTGGAATTCAGTGTGGAACGTTGATCATAGTCACGAGCCCTGCTCTGTTCGCAGCGACACAACAACTTCATCAGGGAAGCTTAGCTAAGAAATCTGACCACCACATCCGTCCCATTTTATTTTTTTACGACATCCATCCCATTTTTGACCGCACCCATCCCATTCTTTTGACCACATCCATCCCCATTTTTCAGTGACCACTCCCATCCCAGTTTTGACCACATCCATCCCATTTTTTGACCGCACCCATCCCATTCTTTTGACCGCATCTTTTTTTCTTCTCTTTTTTACCACATCCATCCCATTTTAACAGAATCCATCCCATTTTGATCATTTTGACATCATCCCATTTTTGACCGCATCCTTCCCATTCTTTTGTCCGCATCCATCCCATATTTGGCCACATCCATTTTTTACTTTGAAGCAGCAACTAGCAGCAAGCAAATCGTATCCAAAGCACAATCTCTGTAGCTGGCTGCTTCAATCCGCCTCTCTCACACACCCTCTCAGTAACTGTCTCATCTCCTTTAACCTTGCACTCCTACCAGACGAATTACGATCCGCATCGGAATGCGTACCTTTGTCACCGCGCGTGTGGACATACAGGGAACCATTTGCTGAAAGACCATTTTGCTGCACTGGCTTGTCTGTCAAAGATGCCCACAAAACTCAAAAACAATTTGCGTGCGGCGGCGTGTGTGTGTTGTGAGTTGTGCCTGGGTGTGTAGGGTGCGAACTAACGGGTGGTGGTGGTGCGGCGTGTGTTGTGTGGTGTGTGTGTGTGTGGGGGGGGGGGATGTGGATGTGTGTGTGTGTGTGTGTGTGTGGTGTGTGTGTGTGTGTGTGTGTGTGTGTGTGTGTGTGTGTGTGTGTGTGTGTGTTGTTGTGTGTGGTGTGTGTGTGTGGTGTGTGTGTGTGTGTGTGTGTGTGTGTGTGTGTGTGTGTGTGTGTGTGTGTGTGTGTGTGTGTGTGTGTGTGGTGCGTGCGGCGCGCGTGTGGTGTGTGTCGCCGCGCGCGTGTGTGTGTGTGTGTGTGTGTGTGTGATGAGAGAGAGAGAGATGGAAGAGAGAGAGAGAGAGAGAGAGAGAGAGAGAGAGAGAGAGAGAGAGAGAGAGAGAGAGAGAGTTGTGTGTGTGTGTGTGTGTGTGGTGTGTGTGTGTGTGTGTGTGTGTGTGTGTGAATGGGATCGCGCACGTTTCCTGTGGGGGCTTTGTTTGTTTGTCCTGCGTCATTTTCTTTATAATCTGATATTGCATGGCGGTGCAAGTCTCCGTGGTAAAGGCTTGGGGGTTTCAAGCCTTTCGTCACTGGTTTTTTTCCCATTAGAAGGGAATACCCCTGAAAAATTTGCTCATGGCGGTCTTTTATCTCTCGTGGAAAATAGACCCTTTCACCTGAAACTTCGCTCATCTGGTCTTTTATCTCTATCGCATAAACACGGGAATAGTCCCCTGTCACTGAAATCTTCGCTCATGTGGTCTTTTATCTCTATCGTACGGACACGGGAATAGACCCCTTTCACTGAAATCTTCGATCATCTGGTTTTGTCTCTATCGTACAGACACAGGAATAGACCCCTGTCACTGAAATATTCGCTCACCTGGTCTATTGTCTCTATCGTATAGACACGGGAATAGACCCCTTTCACTGAAATATTCGCTCATCTGGTCTTTTGTCTCTATCGTATAGGTACAGGAATCTAAGACCCTTTCACCGTCAAATCTTCGCACATGCGCAATGGACTGGCGTGCGCGATTTGCCGGAAGTAGGTGGAAACGCGTCAGCTGGGTTGCTGGCCGAGCGCATAGCTGTATTTCCCTGGTACTAGTAGTAGTGAAAACCTCGCATTTCACGGCGACAAGATGGGCGGAAAAGATCGCAGTCGTGTCGAATAAAAGCCAGGAATTCTGCAGAACGTATGTCCTTTAGTTTCAGCAACAAGGCAAAATATCGCAATCGGCGCTGACTCGAGAATGATCCCCAATCTGCTGAGAATGAAGCTGTTCGGTTGTTAATTCTTTTCTTTTGTTTTTTCTCCAGCTTACTCCAGTGTACCGGCTGTGCACTTAATGGACGATTTCCGGAAATAACAGGGGAGACAATCCGAAAGAGTGAAGCCCCTGCATTAGGACATCATTTCAGACACGGACTTGATCTATATACTGGCATATATAGGTCCATGATTTCAGAGTGGAGGCGGCAGTCGAAAAGCGCTGGTCTGTGACCGTTATCAGACCTTCAGGCATGGACCTATATACTATACTGGACTGCTTCTTTCTCAGAAAACGGATTGAATGAACCGGAAATTTTATCCAAATGTGGGTATCCAAAATGAATCAGTCGGTGTCAGCACGTTCCTCCTACGTCCGCGTTGGAGGATTTGTAGAACTTTGTAGTCGACTCTCATTGGTTGTCGCTGTGCGACAGCGACATAAAGGAAAGAGGTCTGTAAAGCGCGTCATGCAACCGGGCCCAGCAAGGCAGCCGATACA
>JABMCL010000949.1:92500-100000 GCA_018857735.1 Alviniconcha marisindica
ATGGGTGCAACAGGCCCTATTGTTGGAGCTACTGACTCAAATTCAGAGCCTTTATTCACCAACATGCATGGGTGCAACAGGCCCTATTGTTGGAGCTGCTGACTCAGATTCAGAGCCTTTATTCAGCAGCATTCATGCGTGTCTACCTCTCGCATGAGTAAACGACGCTACCGGCTGACCATTGCAGCAGTTGGGCGTCACCACGTGTCCATGCACCCACTCTTTCCAAGGTCAAGCGACAGGTCAGTCAGAATGTTTAGCTATCCTTCCTCGCCCACGCTTCTCTCTGTCTGTCTGTCTGTCTGTCTCTCCCCCCCCCCCCTTCTCTGTCTGTCTCTGTCTCCCTCCCCTCTCCCCCTTCTCTGTCTGTCTCTCTGTCTCTCTCCCCTCTCCCCCACCTTCTCTGTCTGTCTCTGTCTCTCTCCACTCTCCCCCCTTCTCTGTCTGTCTCTCTGTCTCTCTCCCCTCTCCCCCCCCTTCTCTGTCTGTCTCTCTGTCTCTCTCGTCCCTCCCCCTTCTCTTGTCTGTCTCTCTGTCTCTCCCCTCTCCCCCCCCCTTCTCTGTCGTCTCTCTGTCTCTCCTCTCCCCCTCTCCCCCCCCCCTTCTCTGTCTGCTCTGTCTCTCTCCCTTCCCCCCTTTCCTGTTCCCCTTCTCTCTTCCCCCTTCTCTGTCTGTCTCTCTGTCTCTCTCCCCTCTCACCCCCTTCTCTGTCTGTCTCTATGTCTCTCTCCCCTCTCCCTATGCTCCTGTGTGGTGACCTAAATGCTCGGACTGCATCAGAGAACTATAATCAAGTTCAAGATGATTGTGAAGACGTATTAGCTAAAGTGTGCGACTGCTTTCCCAGGAAATCCCAGGATAATCATACGAACGTTTTTGGCCAACAGTTAATAGAGTTGTGTAATATGTGTGAGTGTCTCATTCTGAACGGTCTGTCAGAGCGTGGGTTTGATGACAGCTGTACTTTTGTCTCAAACTCCGGGTCAAGTGTTGTAGACTATTTCCTTTTGTCTTGCGATATGTTATCCTCTGTATGCATTACTTCCTTAGAAGTTGAAAACATGATCGAATCTGATCACCTCCCCGTTGTCTTTAGCCATTAATGTGTCACAGAACGCTGCAGTTGCGGTTGATCAGAGTAACACCATTCAAGAGAATAGGCAGACTGGACTCACTGAGAAAATAATTTGGCAGGAAGACAAAGAACCAATATTCAAAAAACAGCTGAACAGTGACAAAGTACAAAAAACACTCGAAGCAGCCAAAGCAAAATTAGAGCATGATGTAGATGGTGCTCTCAGTGATTTTGTTGAGTGTTTAATTTCAGCTAGTCAGTGTATGGTTAGGAAATGCCACATGAACAAACATACCAAAGGTGCTGCATGGTTTGACACTGAATGCAGAGAAGCGAAAAGAGAAAGTAAGGAAAAACTGCAAAAAATTTCGGAAAACAAGAAAACCAGAAGACCGGAAAGATTATGCAGATTCGAACAAAAGCTACAGGCGCCTGACTAGAATAAAGAAAAAAGAGTTAAAAAGAAATAAAGCAGCACTTCTAGCCACTAACCTGAAAAATGCATCAGTATTTTGGAAAGAACTGAAGGTCTTGGGGGAGAGAAAAAAAGTAATGCAAGTGATAGAATTGATATAAATGTTTGGTATGATCATTTTAAAAGTATACTCGGTCACACAGCTAACGAAACAGTGGACGAGTCGAATGTACAAGAACAGGATGTATCAGAAGAGACAAACCACTCTCTGAACCAAGAAATAAGTGTAGATGAGGTTCAGAAAGCTGTTACAAACCTAAAGTCCGGAAAAGCTTGTGGTCTTGATCACATACACGCAGAGATGTTAAAAACGGGTGGAAAAGACGTGATATTGTTCATGACCAAACTATTTAATACAATTTTTGGACAAAGGCATTTATCCAAGTGACTGGGCCAAAGCTATCATCGTTCCTATACACAAAAAGGGAGATATACACTTAGCAGACAATTATAGAGGAGTTTCACTCCTTAGCATCGTTAGTAAGTGTTATACAGCAATTCTGAATACTAGACTGTATAACTGGTTGGAAGAAAATGACAAAATTGTAGAAATGCAAGCTGGGTTCCGCAGGAACTACTCGACTACAGATCAGATTTTTAATCTATATGCAATTGCTCAAAAGTGTTTGAACAAGAAAGGTCAGAAGTTATATGTTGCTTTTGTGGACTTCAAAAAGGCTTTCGATTTGTGCACCACGATAAACTGTTACAAGCTATGCAAAAAGAGGGAATCCAAGGGAAATTCTTTGCCTCTATAAAATCTATGTATGATTCTTTGTTGTCTTGTGTCAGGGCAAACAGTGAATACTCTGATTTTTTTATTGCCCCGTTGGTGTCCGCCAAGGGTGTGTATTAAGTCCTACAATTTTCTCCCTGTTCATTAATCAGCTTGCCAATTATATTACTGAGACAGGTAGACATGGTATACAACTCTTGTCGGGACTCGTTGAATTGTTCATACTCCTTTTTGCAGATGATGTAGCTCTGTTGGCAACCACTCCTTATGGTTTACAAAACCAACTGAATTCTCTGAAAGCATGCTGTAATAGACTGCACATGGAAGTAAACAGAGATAAAACAAAAGTTATGGTGTTCCGAAAAGGCGGCTACCTGTCAAAACATGAAAAATGGTATTATGATGGCGTTGAAATGGAAGTCGTAAACAAATATCATTATCTTGGTTTCGCATTCACGACAACTTTAAGTGTAAAACAAGGTACAGATCATTTGGTTGCAAAAGGTAAAAAGCCGTCTTCAATCTATGTACGTCTTTCCAAAAATGCAGAGAAATGACAAAAGAGACTTTCTTTAAAATATTTGATTCAAAGATTCAGTCAGTTTTGTTGTATTCATCAGAAATATGGGGGCTACACATACTAGACAGCATCGAAAGAGTACATCTCATGGCATGTAAAAGATATTTGGGAGTGCCAAGCCGTACCCCAAACAAGATGGTATATGGAGAGTTAGGTAGATATCCTCTCTTTATTGCCTCATATGTTCGTTGTATTAAGTACTGGTTGCGCTTACTGTATATGGAACAGAGCAGATTACCTAATCAGGCCTACAGGATGCTTGTTAATCTTGATGAAAACGGGAAACATGTTGGCAACGGAGGTACGAGAACTCCTGTGTAAAACTGGCTTTTACTTTGTATGGTTACAGCAAGGCGTTGGAGACGTCAAATCATTTTTGTATGTCTTCAAGCAAAGATTGTTAGACATGTTCACCCAGGAGTGGACTGCTGACATCAGAACAAAGAAAGATATGAAATGTATCGTTCTTTCAAAGTTATGTTTGGAGCAGAAAAATATTTATCAGTTATAGATATATATTGTTTCAGAGTACACTGACGCAATTCCGACTTGGTGTACTTCCAATAAATAGCAATATGTACAGATACAGTGACTGTCCTACAAACAAAAACTGTGTATTTTGCCAAAACCAGGTTGAAAATGAAGATCACTTCCTTTTGGTTTGTCCTCTTACACGGATCTAAGAAACAGATTCCTTGAACAAAAAGGTATTCAGTCGTTACAGAACATATTGAGAAGGAAAAACACTAAAGGTTGTCGACTGCTTTCAAAGTTCATTTTCCATGCTATTAACAGAAGAAAACTATATGTAGATGTGTAAGCACCTGGGATGATATTGACTAGAAATGACTCCACCTTATTGACCGACACACAGTACTTTGTCGGCATCTACCACCATAATGTCTCATTTTCCCGGTGCGCTGTTTTGGGCCTCTTTTCTTTTGTTTATTGTTTTTTGTTTTTTTGTTTGTTTGTTTGTTGATATGTTTTCTTGTTTGTCTGTGTGTTTTGCTGTTTGTATGTCTTATTTGTCTGTCTGTGTGTATAATTTAGTTTTGTATTTGCGGTTTGTATATGGGTCTATGGCCAAAATACAATAAACCCAATCTGAAGTCTGAAGGTCTCTTGTCCCTCCCCTCTCCCCCCCCCTTCTTCTCTCTCTCTCTGTCTTTTCTTCTTTCCCGTCTCCTCCCCCTCCCCCCTTCTCATTTGTCTGGTCTCCTGTCTCTCTCCCCTCTCCCCCCCCCCTTTCTTTTGTCCTTGTCTCTTTTGTCTTTTCTCTCCCCTCTCCCCCTTTCTTTTGTCTGTTTCTTTTCTGTCTTTTGCCCCCCCCCCCCTCTCCCCCTTCTGTCCTGTCTCTCTGTCTCTCTCCCCTTCTTTTCCCCCCCCACCCCCCCCTTTCTCTGTCCCGTCTCTGTCCCCCCCCCCCCTCTGTCTGTCTTTCCTCTCTCAACGTCAGCAGCCCGTTTACTGCTCAAATGGCGGAGCAGCTAACCACAAAAGCTTGCAGTCACAATGCCAGTTAGTTTAAGTTAGTTAGTAATTGGATTTTAATGTCCTCTTACCTGCACAGGGTCACCTCGAGTCAGCACAAGTGGCACGTGCCAAGGAAGATAAGAATGTCAGTGTCTCCAACAAGACGCCATATAATATGCGGTATTTAACAACAGGTGATACAACTGATGAAATCAGTCATAGTCATACGTTCCCAAAGTTACACTGCAGATTTAAGAATCAGGACGTGAGGCTACTGAGCTGTCACAGTGCTTGGCCTGGGCTCACTCAATACCAACGTCCGGCTGGTAAGCACACGACGTCGGTTCGATCCTCCACCCCAGCTCTCCTTTCTCTCCAACAGTTAAGGCTTATGGACACTGTTTGTGTGATTTCGCTTCTCACAATTATTAATGGAACATTAAAATGTCTCTCATCGCTGCCCATCTTAATTCAGGAGTCATTCTGGTGGTGACAATGACATGGCGTTAGGTACAGTTCTCCGCTTCCTACCACTCACTTCCCGCCACCTCACGGAATCTCCGCCCCCCCCCCCCCCCCCCCCCCCCCCTCCATCTCCCACCCCACCCCCCAGGACCTCTGCGGAGACAAATCGGCGTTAAACAGGTTTAACAACTAACAACAACAGCCAGCCGGGCCGACATATAGCTACGTGTGACTAATACACCGACAACTCGACAACTTTGTCGACATTCAAAGGAAACAGCTGAAATCCGGATGGTGATCCCGAGCTGTTCACAAATTTCAACGACACGTTTTCGGCTCTTTCATGACATGTCCTGACCCCAGTCTTTTCAATACGGCTCTCGTACTCGACCAAACTAAATAAATACAACTCTTCGCACAGTCGTGTCAGTAATGATAAGAGCTAGTCCTACCTGTCTGTTTCTCCGTCTCTGGGCACGAAAAGCGCCGACTTGTGCGTCGATCGAGCAAGTCAGCGTGTGTGTGTGTGTGTACCACAGCGAACAGCGCCGAAAATCCATCTGTTGTTGGGACGTCAGCTGATACTCTCGTGGCTGTGTGCATGTCATTCTCTGCGGCGGTGTCTCTCAGTCAGTCACTGCAGAGCTGAGGTTTCCGGTTAGTCGTGGCTGTTGGCGGGCACACGTGGCTCAGTGGTTACGATCCTAGACTAGACGTGGAGCGAACTGATACCCCTTCAACCCCCGCCTTGCCCTCCCATGCCCACCAAGCCCCTAGCCATCTCTCTCTCTCTGTAATAATATTTCACTGTGAATGTCTTGGTTATTAGTAGTACTGTAGCAACGGCAGATATGTGAGTCGGCCTTTGTGCTAATATCTTCACCGTTGAGAAATAAAGTTAATCAATCAGTCAAATCAATCTCTCTCTCTCTCTCTCTCTCTCTCTCTCTCTCTCTCTCTCTCTCTCTCTCTCTCTCTCTCTCTCTCTCTCTCTTTGTGGCTAGCAGGTCACATGAATTTTCAGGTCATGTGCCATCGCAGGAAACTGTTATGGAATTTGCAAATGTTTCTCAACGTTGTATAATTAGCTACGTATTTTTTGCATTACGTATAAAAAAAAATTTGTGTGTGTGTGTGTGTGTGTGTGTGTGTGTGTGTGTGTGTGTGTGTGTGTGTGTGTGTGTGTGTGTGTGAACCTCAGTTGCATGCAGACCTGTTACTTCACTTCTCTCTTTCAAATTATTTTACTTTTCTATCTTTCTTTCTTCTTTTTCCCCCCCGTTGTGGTTCATAGGTCTTCTTCATCGGTTCTTTCTTTTGTGTGTGTGTGTTTTGGGTCAAACTCTAGGCCTGTCATGTCTGTTGTGTGTGTGTGTTTTGGGTCAAACTCTAGGCCTGTCATGTCTGTTGTGTGTGTGTGTTTTGGGTCAACTCTAGCCTGTCATGTCTGTTTGTGTGTGTGTTTTGGGTCAAACTCTAGGCCTGTCATGTCTGTTGTGTGTGTGTGTTTTGGGTCAAACTCTAGGCCTGTCATGTCTGTTGTGTGTGTGTGTGTTTGGGTCAAACTCTAGGCCTGTCATGTCTGTTGTGTGTGTGTGTGTTTGGGTCAAACTCTAGGCCTGTCATGTCTGTTGTGTGTGTGTGTTTTGGGTCAAACTCTAGGCCTGTCATGTCTGTTGTGTGTGTGTGTTTTGGGTCAAACTCTAGGCCTGTCATGTCTGTTGTGTGTGTGTGTTTTGGGTCAAACTCTAGGCCTGTCATGTCTTTGTGTGTGTGTGTTTTGGGTCAAACTCTAGGCCTGTCATGTCTTTTGTGTGTGTGTGTTTTGGGTCAAACTCTAGGCCTGTCATGTCTTTTGTGTGTGTGTGTTTTGGGTCAAACTCTAGGCCTGTCATGTCTCATGTGTTTGGTTGTCGTGAACTACAAACACCCCAGAATAATAACGGATGGTCTGCGAACACAGTTAGATCCTCAAGAACCAGTTTTATAGATTACAACACATGCCGGCCGAACCCTTTTGATTTATTACAATGCTTGTGACTGTGAGACTTTAGCCAGTAGCACTCCGTGGAGTGTTATTGGTTAGTCTCACAATACAAGTAAGCTACCATTATTATACATACGTTAATATAAGCAGACAAGTCAGTAAAATGCATAATTATATAGCTTTATCGTAAATACATACCGGTACTACCAAACCGAGCACTATTTGCTGACAAAAATAGCCCAGTCGTTCATCAAACACTTGACATCACTATAGCTAATATTAAATCCCAAAACTCGTGTAAACTCCCGCTTCTTACTTCTTACACCCGACGCGTTTAAGTAGGCTATTCACACAAAAAGCGCGAACGTGTGGAGATACAGACGTAACGGATAAATGTGTGGACTTCCTGGTCTGATGAATAGAAGTTTTCTGTCTGTGTGCTCGTGGCATCTGCAGCTTTTTATTTCTAACATTTGCAGATTTTGTAATACTAAAAACAAAAATGTGTGTGTGTGTGTGTGTGTGTGTGTGTGTGTGTGTGTGTGTGTGTGTGTGTGTGTGTGTGTGTGTGTGTGTGTGTGTGTGTGTGTGTTACTTCGCTTTTGTTTATTTTGTGTGTGTGTGCTGTTGTTGGGTTTCACACACACACACACACACACACACACACACACACACACACACACACACACACACACACACACACACA
>JABMCL010000949.1:107500-115000 GCA_018857735.1 Alviniconcha marisindica
TGCAAGTTTAGACCAAAGATTGTGACCGACGGCCAAGCCCACATAAGCTGCTTTCATTGGACTAGCACCGCAGCGTCAGACCAACGGCCAAACCAACATTGGTAGACAGAGGGTCAGACCATGGACCTATATGATATAGGTCCATGGATCAAACCAACATTGGTAGACAGAGGGTCAAACCATGGACCTATATGATATAGGTCCATGGATCAAACCAACGCTACCAGATTTATCTATTTTTTGGATTAGCAGAGCTGCGTTAGACCAAAGGCCATAAGATGGGGTAAAAACCCACGCTGCACGCTTTCACTGGACTAGCAGAGCAGCGTTAGACCAAAGGCCATAAGATGGGGTAAAACCCCACGCTGCACGCTTTCACTGGACTAGCAGAGCAGCGTTAGACCAAAGGCGTTAATATGAGGTAAAAACCCACGCTACACGCTTTCAATGGACTAGCAGTGCAGTGTTAGACCAAAGGCCATAATATGGGGTAAAACCCCACGCTACACGCTTTCACTGGACTAGCATCGTGCGATCTACCCCAGTCACACTATACCAACTGCTGACTACGGACTGGCCACTGCCGAACGCGTGCCCACCTGTATCGCTTGGTCTGTCACGCACAGCTGACTGCCCACGTGAGACAGCCAGACCCACAAACCCCAGGGCGTGTTCTGCAGACCTGCTCACGTGAGACAGCCAGACCCACAAACCCCAGAGCGGACACAGCACTGGTCCCAAGGACCCACGCTTACAGAAAAGCTCTGGGGCAGTAAAGAGGACCTGGTACAGGCAACCAGCTTCATCAATGCCATCCAGCTAGATGTCTGAGGACAATCCTGGAACGTTGAAGAAGAAAAAGAAGTCTTATTTTGCTCCTCCTCCTCAAAAAATAGTTATTAATTATAACTTTGTTAATTCCTAGGCCAAGATATATTCTTGTAGCACCTGATGAAATCAATGTCAAGTATACACTTTCCTTAGCATAAAAAAAAACGCCTTTGTAAAAGAACAATAAAAAAATAATTAAAAAAATTACACAAATGAAAAAGCTACCCATGTAATAAAAAAATAAAAAATAAAATAATCTAAACGCAGTCCAATCACAAAATTTCAACAATGATTTCTCTCACAACCCAACAATAGAGATGTCCAACACTGAAACATGGTTACAATGATCTGAGCTACGCTTTTAAACAGTGACAATATACATTCATAACAGCGGAAAAAGTATATACGCACGGTGTGGTACAGGCACAATCAATAACAATTATGGAAAAATGTTATACAGAGGTATAAACAAGCCAAAAAATAAACACGTGAGGTTATACACCTGAATACAATCATCAACACACACTGGCAGTATGGGGGCACAATGACTGGACATATAATGGTTTCTGTTGTTGTTATTGTTGTTGAAAACATGAAATATGTGATGGTTCTTGCGTTTGATTGCTTTTTCTTCTTCATTTTTTAATTTTTTATCAATTCATACAAACACAAAATCTGATGGGGTGGGCGGCATGCAAGACTTGTTTTTACTTTTAGTTCTTTCAGTTTATCCACAAAGAAGTGAATACCCCCAGCTGTACCATGATACATAATTATTTGGATATATTTTGGATGTTGATTTTTTTTTTTTTTTTTTTTTATACAGCTTTTCACATTGAAGATCCACCCAGAAAGAAATGATTAAAAAAACAAACCACTGGTGTTAAAATTCAGGGGGGAGTACTCTTGTCGCATGCCTTGTCAGCAGGCCTGGTGCAGTCTTCTGGGCAAGGGAAATAACCTCAGTCAGTCTTCATATTCAATCGCCCGGATATATATATATATTTTATAAATATATAAATAAATAATCGGCATGACTGACTGGGCATAAAGAAACACAACACACACTTATCAACGTATCGTCATATCCAAGAATGAAAGGGATTAGAACTGTGCGCCTTTTTCTTAAAAGCTGAACAGTTGTTATTTTGTCCAACTGGCCATTGCTGAAATTATTTAGTATTTCACTGTGTACCCTTTGTTGAACTCCCAAAACGAACAAAGAAACAAAGGTTCGCCAGTCTCCAAGATACGACAGGTAAGATAAGAAATCATAGACTCAGAGCCTACAAGCAGAATAGGGAACAACACTATAAGCTGCCATGATAGCCCTGAAATATGCAGAAACGACCAACGACCGAACATAACATTTACAACAACCCCTGATCTTTAAGCCCTACTCTTGTGCTTTTTCTTCTTTATTTTTTTTATTTTTTCTCAGAAAGGCAACACCTGAGTATACATTTCATCTTTACTAGGTGAATACTACTCATTGTAAGTATGAAATACATTAAAAATATCAATAAAATGCAAACCTATGTCCTGACTTTCATTATGGTTAAAAAAAGTTAACATATTCCTCAGTTTTTTCCTTCTTCTCTCTTTTCATTTTTTGACCTATAGAAACATAATTATGCCATTAGCTTCACTATCATTTTGCACTTGTTTATTCTGTTGTCAGCCAATGGTGCCATTAGTCACCATATCTTTTTTTTTTTTTACCCATTGAAACAGATTTTTGTTGTTAGCATTATTACCATTTTGCACTTATTTATTCTGTTGTACTGCCCTGATACAACCGTAATGGTTGACTGGGCGTACAACACCAAGTTACTTTACTTAGTCTGTTGCTATCTAGTAGTGCCATTAGTCACTGCATTTTTTTTTTTTTTTCCCCCATTGAAACAAAACTTTGCTACTAGCATCATTATCACTTTGCACTTATCTATTCTGTTGTTGGCGAGAAGAGCCATGAGTCACTGCAGCACACCAAGAGGCAGGCAAGCAGATCATCACTGCTGGAGGAGGGTTCAGTTCGTTCTAGGTGCGTTTTCCACTCTTCCGAAAGCCCACTTCCTACCACTGGACCCCACGAGGGTGCACCAACTTTGACCTGGCTGAGGAAACCCCAAGTATGTAAACCCTTTCCATTTAGATTTTTGCCTGTTCCTGGTGAAGTTTTAGATCTAGACAACATGAGGTAAGAGTTGCTTCTCCACTTTCACATTTTCTGTAAGTGGTCTACAAATCTGCAAGAAGCACACACACAAATAAAAAATAAAAAAAGGCAAGAAAGAAAGAAAAGAGTTGGCTGATCGCCCTGGATGCATATGGGCTAATTTATGATTTCACAATTTACAGACTGGTTGTTTGGGATTCCCTTTGGATGTTCCAAACTGCTCCCTAGCACCCTCTCATCAGAAAATGTTCAGTTGCCTGCAGAACTACCATCCATATAATTACTGATGGAAAAAAAGAAGAAGTATGTTTCTCAATGTGTACATACTAGGACAGAACTATGCACATTGGCCTCCGGCTTCGGACCTCCAGTTACTCATTCCTAGATGAGGTGCTAAGAATAACTGATGGCCTCTGTTTCCTCATTCCAAGATGAGGTGCTAAGAATAACTGATGGCCTCCAGTTCCTCACTGCAAGATGAGGCATTAACAATAACTGATGGAATCCTGTCCCTCATCCCAAACTGAGGCGCTAAAAGAATAACTGATGGCCTCCGTTTCCTCATTCCAAGATGAGGTGCTAAGAATAACTGATGGCCTCCATTTCCTCATTCCAAGAGGAGGTGCTAAGAATAATTGATTCACTCTCATTTTCATAAGTATTCCTTCATTTATGTTCACCAAGAACTACAATCAGCTCGTGTTACTGCAC
The DNA here is from genome assembly GCA_018857735.1 of Alviniconcha marisindica. NCBI lineage: Eukaryota > Metazoa > Mollusca > Gastropoda > Provannidae > Alviniconcha > Alviniconcha marisindica. Next base: position 111,222 of record JABMCL010000949.1, read on the forward strand.
ATGACAGTAAGCATGAAAACTGAAATGACTTTAGACCTGCAGCATGAGTGAACACAATGTTGATATCCATAATGACGCAATTATAGATGAGTTGCAACAGCATTCTAGGCTTAAGAATTATTGAGCAACCAACCAGTACTGCAGCTTATTAATTGTGGCAACTACATATTAGACATAGCCAAGGTTGAAATTCATTGTTAGAGTTTCACGCTGTGGACAGTTTGTTTCATTCTTTAATTTTGTTTCTCAAAGAGAGCAGTCACACTTTAATTTTTTTTGCATTTCTTTTCTGTTTTTCCTTCTTTTTACATACCACTGTAAATTTTCACTGTGATTTCAACTACAAGAAGAATCACTCCTTTTCAGAACTAAGATCAGTATCTTTTTCATGCCAAGCACGAAACAAGACCTGCTTCTGTTGTCAACAACATTCAAGTAGATACATTCCTTTCTGTTCCTTTTTTTCTTTCTTTAAGTTTAAGGCTTTGCAGTCGGACAGAAAAATAAACTTATCATGATTCAAACTCTGATTCTTGATTACATGCATGGAACATGGTGATTAAATTAGAAGAATGGATATTTACACCAATGGAAACCGTTTTCTGTTGCTCCTATCCTCCCCTATCCTTCCTTTGGTATATCAGAGTTTGACAGATGCATGCAACACGAACTTCCTTGTCTGGCACTCTGGAGAGTTAGTTTCCTTTACTTCTTTGCACAAGTCATCCCTGTCAATGTGGCGAACAAGACACAAACTTTGACATACAAAATATAAACACATTAATAGTGTATACAGTATATATTATATACATAATATACAGAACAAAACAATTGAAGAATCAAAATTTGTTCCATGTGATTGTAAAAAACAAACAAACTGCAAAACAAACAAAATAATTAAATATTACAATGCCTTAAAGAAACTGGGCAAGAAAACAAAATACATGTACATAATAAGAACATAAACAAAAGAAGCAAAAGCACTCTTTGAACTTCTTCGTTTTGAAATCAGTCTATACTCAAAATCTGTGCTTGGTGGGTCACTGTGTTTAAAACAGAGTGAAAACCTAGTAAGATGTGATGTGATAGATATCAAGCAAACAAGAAAACATGATAAAAAGAAGGAAAAAAGTGAACTGCACAGAAAATAGAAACAAAGATTTGTTCTTCTGTAATTTTAAACAAACAAGTCAAAACAAACAAACAAAACAAAACACCCCCAATCCCCCCAAAAACAAACAAAAAACAAACAGAAAACCTATCAACAAAAACATAAGAAAAAATTAATATTAAAAAAGAAGAAAAAAAAAAGAATCAAAAGAAAGAAAAGAAAATGAAATTTGTGAGTTGAATGTCAAGTCCTCCTGGATGATGAATACAAATAGCTTTTCAAACGTCTCTCTTTTTCCAGCAACTCAGATTCTTCAAATGTTTCTTTTTTAAATTTTTTATTTCCCAACCTCCGCCACGAAAGGGCGAGAGGGAAGCCTACGAACGGTAACCCTGTGACACCATATCCGCCCTCTGTCTGCAGAGTTGCCTCGCCTGGGTCAGTCGAATCTTCTCCTGTTGGGACGCCGGCGAAGACTGAAACGCTCCGTCACAGACCAACGGGGACTAGTCCTGCTCCTCGCACTCTACGCCCTGAAAGACAACAGAAGCAGACACAGCTACAGTCGGAGCAGAAAGAGATGAGTAGTGTGATCACAGTATAATTCGACCGTGCAGACGAAAAACGACAGGGGTGGGAGAGAGAGAGAGAGAGAGAGAGAGAGAGAGAGAGAGAGAGAGAGAGAGAGAGAGAGAGAGAGAGAGAGAGAGAGAGAGAGAGAGAGACTTTGATTCTTTACTACTTCAGACAAAGTCCACAACAATGTGAAATGGTCCAACTGATGCACTTAACACATTTTTCTACCGCATTAACATGAGAGAGAGAGAGAGAGAGAGAGGGGAGGAGAGAGAGAGAGAGAGAGAGGAGAGAGAGAGAGAGAGAGAGAGAGAAAAGAGAGAGGAGAGAGAGAAGTAGCAGGGATGAGGTAGGAGGCAGAGGGATGGTGGGGGGTGGGGGAGGTTGATGGAAACAAACGTATCACTGAGTAAGAGTATGTAGCAAAAGAAATATACCACTGTAGCCCCACTGTAACCCCCACGCTCCCCACCCACACCCAAAAACATGGAATGACTTTCCCCTTCCTCTCCAACAGAAACCCGCTCCGGACTCGTTCAAATCAAACCTCAAGACGTTCACTTTCCAAAAACAATACACCCGCCACGTTTTCCGGTCTGCGCTGCTGTCTTCCCCCGCCTCCAGTCGCTGTTGTCCGTTTGAGTTGTGTGCAAATTAAGTTTTGTACAATTATGTAGTCAGTATACTCGAGTGTGCAGGTGCCTGTGTGCGCGCGCGCGCCTGTGTGTGTGTGTGTGTGTGTGTGTGTGTGTGTGTGTGTGTGCGTAGTGTATGCGGGTGCCAGTGTGTGTGTGTGTGTGTCTGTGTGTGTGTGTGTGTGTGTGTGTGTAGTGTATGCGGGTGCCTGTGTGTGTGTGTGTGTGTGTATGTGTTGTGTGTGTGTGTGTGTGTGTGTGTGTGTGTGTGTGTGTGTGTGTGTGTGTGTGTGTGTGTGTGTGTGTGTTTGCGTATGTGCTCAGAATATATATATATATCTAAACATCAATCTATAAATACTACAACTATGAACATTTTATTAAAACAAGAATAACAAAACAAAAGCGAACAAGTACCCCCCCCCCCCCGACAAACAATTACCACCACCGCACTTCACAATGACAATGCCCAGTGATCCAGGACAACTGCACATGTGTTGACAATTACCCACGTACACATGTACCAGCATAAATACTTCTTCTGCCATAGGCGCTTGATGCCGTGTCACTTTGTAGGTTGGTGTTATTTCTTAGGTTTCTAAATAACAATTTCATGCAAGCTTTGATTTTCGGCAATGGGAGAGATTAAGGGAACAGGTGTTTCCCTTTTTTTTTCTTGCGCTGTTTGTGGTTTTTGTGTGCGCGGGGGGCGGCGGGGCGCGCGCGGGGGTGTGTGTGTTTGTGTGTTGTGTGTGTGTGTGTGTGTGTGTGTGTGTGTGTTGTGTGGTGTGTTGTGTGGTGTGTGTGTGGTGTGTGTGTGTGAGAGAGAGAGAGAGAGAGAGGAGAAGAGAAGAAGGAGAAGAGAAGAGAGAGGGAGAAGAGAGAGAGAGAGAGAGAGAGAGAGAGAAGGAAGAGAAGAGAGAGGAGAGGGGAAAGAAAGGGGAAAAAACCCTGAGCGCACAGCACATCACCATAGAGAAGATCATGCCTAGAATCTGCAAACAGAAGAGAGCAATAACATCAATCACACGCACCATTCCACCATAACTCACAAACCTGCTTCTGTTTCTCTTTGCGCGCGCGCTCGTGCGTGCTGCGTGCGTGCGGGGTTTTTGTGTGTGGTGGTGTGTTTTTGTGGGTTTTGTGTCCATTCCCAACCAACCCCCCCCCCCCCCCCCCCCCCTTCCCAACACACAAACACTGCTCTCTCCCACAATCTCTACTTCTCTCACACACTATTTCACAACACACCCCCCTTCTCTCACTGCACGCTGTGTGACTATCTATATGTTGTCTCCCCCCTCTCCCCCCCACCCCACTCTCTTCCCCCCTTATACCCACCAACGCCCCCCGCCCCCCGCACGCACGCAGGCACCCCCACCCCCCCCACCACCCCCACACCACACACAACAACCCCCCACACACACACCCCCACACCCCCCACACACCATCATCTG
>JABMCL010000949.1:120000-122500 GCA_018857735.1 Alviniconcha marisindica
TAAACACAAGGTACATAAACTCCAGAGGTACGTGTAAATACAACGTACATAAACTCCATCAGAGGTACATCCTCAGAGATGTACCTCTGGTGGAGTTTATGTACCTTGTATTTACACGCATGCCAGGTGAGAGTTACCGTAGGCGATTCAAGTCTTTGTTGTTGTACCTATGTGTATACGTGTTACGTCTTTCGAGCGTTAATTATCTCCCTTGTGTGTTGATTCTGCACGAGCGCTTTGGGCCTGTTCTGTTTCAGAGTTTTGCTACTATTATCATTCTTATCATCATCATCATCACCACCGACAGTACTAATGCAACAGCAGTATCACCAACGCCGCCATCGCGGTATCACCAGCATGCTCTCTGCAGCCGTCACTGTACCGTCGCTATCGTCCGTTTTACTCATTATTATTCATCATACTGTTTATAATCGCAATGTTCCTAGCCATGCATGGGCGCTTCTGTCATATTACCAACAGTCTGACCACAACTGTGACTCCCACTGTGGCGACTATGGCAAGCGTGTCGTTCCCAGCACATTAGGTCATCAGTACAACCACCACCAACACTCTCACCACCACCAGGACTACCAGTACCACCGTGACAGTTAGATACTACCACTGTGACCATCGCGAGTGTCGTCGTTCCCAGCACATCAAGTCACCAGTACAACCATCACCAACACTCTCACCACCGCCAGGTCTACCAGTACAGCTGTGACAGTTTAATACTACAACTGTGACCATCGCGAGTGTCGTCGTTCCCAGCACATTAAGTCACCAGTACAACCATCACTTCTGACACCTACAATTTATATATACATATATTGTCATTTTCTCATTGCAATGTGTAAGCGTATTCCTTGACATCCCCCCACCACCCCCAACCCAAACCACCGGCCTCCTCTTTCACCTCCTCTCCGACCGTTCAACAACATAATTGTCGTTGACATTATCCCTTCGCCCACACCTCAAACTAATTACAGCCAACCAGAAACTTTCATCACGAGAACTTTGCTCCGCGTGAGTGTGCACGGCCAATCAGAACCCCTGCAGAACCTCACGTGATGTCCCAGAGCCCAATGGAAAGCACTCTGCCCACAATGTTGTTTAATGTCCACGGGGCATGCATGGATTTTTGTTTGTTTGTTTTGTTTGTATCTTTCTTTCTGGGGGGCTTCTTTTTCTGTTGGAGGAGCTGATGTGCGTACAAGAGGCGGAGGCACAGGGCACAAGGTCGGCACGTTGGGGGTTCGAATCCCGATTTAATTTTAAGCAGCAACCTTCTCCACCCGTCTCCTTTGTGGCAGGGGCATGGACTCAGTGTCTAGTCCTTCAACTGTAACACAGCACGGCAGGAAAACCAACCAACAAACAAGGCGGTGCCACTCACCGTGTCTTTTTCCACCACAGCCCAGATGCCGAAGCCCAGCAGAATGGCGAAGATGATGAAGAGTAGCAAAAAGAACTGCACACACAAGACACAGCCGCACACAGACACATAAAGACAGGCACACACACACACACCACACACAGACACACACACACACACCACCACCACACACACCACCACACACACACACACAGCAACACACACACGCACACACCACACACACACACACACACACACACACACACACACACGTGGAGATTAACGACACAATGTATTACAGATACGAGCTTCATCTGATGTGTAAGGTAGAAGTTAATGAAGTTTAAAATCCCTTTCCACAGCACAAAGGCTCGACCATTCGTGTCGCAATCGTTCCTTCTGTTTACCAGACCACCAGTGATTTAGCCTTTGATTTGAGTGTCTTGTTGACTGGGTCTCATTTCTAAGCATGTCTGTCTAAACTCCCACTTCTCTCTTTCACATGTACACAAACACACACACGCATGCAGGTTTGCATAATATATATATATATACGCCCGTGCGCACGCACGCATAAACACACACACACACACACACACACACACACACACACACCTTCTGATCTGAACACTGACCAAACTGTCAAAAAAGAAAAACAAAAATCAATGAAGAAAGTCACACTGACAAACTGTCAACGATCAATATCTAACCACGACACCTCCTTCACCCTTTAAACAAAAAAAAAGAAAGAAATTTATAGAGATCAGTCAGAAAAATGGTACTATATGGCATGTGTCGCCAACGCTACAAACTGACGAAACCCCCCCCCCCCCCCCACCCCCACACACACAAACAAAAAAATGAAAGAAAGAAAAGAAGGTCAATGCACTCACGGCGCCCAGCATGCACTGACTCTCCCGGATGGCGCCGCAGCAGCCGAGGAAGCCGATGACCATGATGACGATGCCGATGGCCATGAGGGCGTAGGCCAGGGTGTAGAAGACGTTGATCTCTTCCGCATGGTGAACGTAATTGGCTACGTTGGGGTCCACCCGTAGCCAGATGCCCACGCCCAGGATGGCGCAGCCAAGCAGCTGCACACAGAAACGGGGCACTGTCAGTGTTGTC
>JABMCL010000949.1:127500-132500 GCA_018857735.1 Alviniconcha marisindica
TACGCCTTGAAGCAAAATAACCGGTCGTCATAGCAACCTGTTTCCCTGGAAGGAAACTTAAAACAAACCGGTAACCGACATGGATTCCGGGATTGGGTTACGAAGCGAAGCACAAGCCTATATACCGCTATAGATAGGACAGAGCGTCATCGACAGCGTCTGTCGACAACAGGATTGTAGTCCTCAACCTGTTCACACGCACTTGGAGTCTCTGAACAGCCATGGTGACACAACAGTAGCCACGGTGACACAACAGTAGCCACGGTGACACAACAGTAGCCACGGTGACACAAGTCTTTAGTTTAACGTTCGTTAGAAGAACGAGCCAGGGAGGGTTAATGGCGGACGGAGAGGGGGAGAGAGAGAGAGAGAGAGAGAGAGAGAGAGAGAGAGAGAGAGAGAGAGAGAGAGAGAGAGAGAGAGAGAGAGAGAGAGAGAGAGAGGAGGAGAGGAGGAGGAGGTAGCCGTCCCAAAGTAGTCTTCGGGGAGCAGTCTGGTCCCCGTTATCTCAGTGGACACTTGACCATTTCTTGTCTACTGATCAGAATTTTACGACAGGGCCTCGACCTCCATGGTGGTCTTCGGAGACCATCATTTCAGTGAGCCGTGCTGCCCCTGCCCCCGATACTTGGAGTGGGTGTGGGGTAGGAACCTCGGTCAGCCGGGGAGACGTTCCCAGTCCATAAACCACAGCAGGAAGGGGCCATCTAATAACTCTGGGAGTTTTTCGTTGACAGTGCTCAAGCAGTAAGCCAGAGTTCAGGAGCTGTGTGAAAGTCGAGGTGGCCGTCCTGGGCTCCCCGTCCCTAATAAGCCTCATGGTTTCTGTGGACGTAAAGCAACAGTGAATTGAAAGCAGTAAGTTTGTAACCACACAGACAACTCAAATTATATCAGGCGACTTTTCTCTTACAGCAGCTCACAGTGCTTACGCCAGCACAAATAAAACTAACATTTTTCGATTGATAACTATTTGAAATAAGCACTTTGGGCCTCGCCTCGCGTTGGGCCTCGCTACAGACGTAACGGGGGCGATTTTTCAGTCGACTGATCTTGAGCGGAGACAAGGAGTACCCCTCCAATGGCGCAACCAGTTACGGCAGAGGTTTGGAGATTTGGCGGATGGGTGCCGGAAAGCACAAGTTCACACCGAAGATGCAGTGCAGTGAGCGCTCTGCGATCCTTCTCCAAACCTCCGCGATTGCTGTGTCGGAGATCCGCGTGCAAGTTTCCGCTAGCATCTCGTTCAAAGCCAGAGCTGCCAGTGCCGAACGGGGCAAGCAAGCAAGGATCGGACGACACAGTACGCTCCACGGCTGAACCGAGTCGTGCAACAAACCCTCAACTCCTACCGGAAGTTCAGCTCAGCTCAGCTCAGTTTGAAAGTTTAAGATGGCGCTTAGGCACTCGGAAAAGCCCATCATTAAAAGCCTATAATATGCACTCCAACCTGCCTCTCAGGCGTTTCCCCAACTTCGCCTTTGAAACAGTTCGTCTCACTGACGATGGCCCTCGTCCGTCCGTTCAGGGACGACAGTCGACCGAGCGCTTCCTCTTTCCACGACTCTCTTCCGCAGTGCCCTCGTGCGGAGACAGCTCTGCGACGGCCATAAACAAGCCCTCGCTCAGCCAGACAGACAGTGTCACTGCGCTAAACACCCCCTCCCTCGCCACCTCTCCCGTAAGATAATGAAATGACACGCGGGGTGTCCCTAAGCCAACATCTATTCCCCGCGCGTGACCGAACATGTCTGAGGAGAGAATGAGCCCCCTGATCTGTCACCGAGTCTCGTTGGTCAGCTGCGGACAAGGACAGGGCAGACTGATGGATGGGAGTTCTGTCTGGGGTTCGGAACGACGCCGGTGGTCATCTCTTGCGGTGTGTGTGTGTGTGTGTGCGTGCGCGCTCGTGTGTGCGCGCGTGTGTGCGCGCGCGCACGCTTGTTTGGTGCGTGCGTGCGTGCGTGCATATGTGCGCGCGTGTGTGCGTGTGCGTGTCTGTGATGTCATGAGCGTATCTTTATGCCTCTGAAAGCGCTCAGGGCTCCTACGAGATCGGGCGCCATAAATAATCTATTATTATTACAGCTGTTGACATATCATATGGTGTTAATCAATTTCGAATTTTGGAGGTCACGCGCGTCGTTGGCAGAAGGATTTACCGATCTAAAAATAAACACACAAAAATAGCTAGATTGGAGCATTTGGACGACTCGTGCATACAAATGGAAGGAGGTCTGGACTTACGGACGCTTTAGCAAATAGGGATTAGGGGCTATCCGACTTAGCTTTATGTGATCGTCATATACATGAGGTAAGGCCCAGGTTGTGTTAAAAAAAAGAAAAGAAAAAAGGATCAAAATACACAAAAGGTGGAAACACACACACACACACACACACACACACACACACACACACACACACACACACACACACCCCACACAAACAACAACAACAACAACAAAAAACAACAACAACAACAAACACAAAAAACAACTGATTTTGGTTAGACAATGCAAAGGTGCGCACATTTTCAATGAAAAGATACAAACTGTCTTTGGCAAAGATGCGGAGGAGGGGGTCGACTCACACATTCACTCACAAACAACACGCACTCACTCGCAGACGCTCTAATGGCAAATGGAGAATATGGTAACTTGCAAGAGCTCGGTATTGTCTTTGACTAGGCTCTTTTCAAGCAAGAGTCATGAATCAAGAATGTCTATTCGTCCTCTGTAAACACGGGAAATTTAAATTAGGGTAATGAAGGAAGAACAGATTCAGATAATAGATAATAATACATGGCACTGACATTTCATAAATTGCACACAGACACAGACAGATACACACACACCACACACACACACACACACACACACACACACACACACACACACACGAGCTGTCTATGCTAAAATGAACAAGTCAATTTAGATACAAATACGCACACCCATGCACTCTCTCGTACACCCACCCACATGACATACACAGACACTGACACACACACAGCACACACACACACACACACACACACACACACACACACACACACACACACACACACACAGCCACACACACACACACACACCACACACACACACACACACACACTTACTTGCATGTATGCATTCTGCTTTCGACAACTGAGCAGCTGACGGACTGAGTGACGTGAATGCGTCAAAAATAATACGTTCAATACATCACAGCTCCGGGGAAACGGCCTCTTTTCTGTTGTTTTGATTGATGTCGCAGTCAAATGCCAAGGGTGAGGAACAAAACGACTGTGGAACAACTGGCTGTTTATCATCATATACGCGTGTGTAGAGGGGTCGTGGTGGGTTTGTGTGTGTGTGTGTGTGTGTGTGTGTGTGTGTTGTGTATGTTTGTGTATGTGTTTGTGAGAGAGAGGAGAAGAATGGTGAAAGAGAGAGAGAGAGAGAGAGAGAGAGAGAGAGAGAGAGAGAGAGAGAGAGAGAGAGAGAGAGAGGAGAGGGGAAGTAAGACAGGAGAAAACTAAAAAAGAAGCAATAGTACTAGCGCCTAAAAAGTCTTTTTCGTGTCTAAAAGATCAGGAGACGAAAATAGCAGCGGTCGGAATGTGGACGCCGCTGGAAGCCATAGCTGACAGTGAAGGGGTGCAGGAGTTCACAGCAAACTGAGGGTGTGAGATGCTGTAATGAGGGGGGGCGGTAGGGGAATGAACCGTCCATTTCCTGTCCATCGTGCAAATGTCGGCACCAAAAAGCAACACAGACAGTCTGAGACTGACCCAGTTCAAAAAGAAGTGACATTTTTCTTCTTTTCTCTTCGGCTTCATTCATTTAATTTTTTTTACTGTTGTTCTCTCTCCTTTTTTTTTTTGGACGGTAAACGGACAGAAATCGTGAATGGAGAGAAATTGTTCCGTTGGAACTGACCGGTATAGTGATGCCAGTAACTCGCACACTGCCACTGGGGGTTCGAGAGAGATTTTTTTTTAAATCCGTGTTGATAAATTATACAGTTTATAAACAATACTAATTACTATAAGGCCTATTTATAAAATATGGTTTGACTTTACGTAGAAAACTTTACGCTTTTTTCCGTTAGCCTGATTAGGTGTATGTTTTTCTCGCCTTAAAAAAACGAGTGCCTCACTTTTTGCCTCAATGAGGACAGGGGAACACGAAAACAAAGGAGAAATAATATTCAGTTATTTTACGATTTTAATTCGCTGCGACTCATTTTGTGTGTGTATTGTAACAATAATAACAATACCAGTGTTTTAGATGTGTGTGTGTGTGTGTGTGTGTGTGTGTGTGTGTGTGTGTGTGTGTGTGTGTGTGTGTGTGTGTGTGTGTGTGTGAGTGTGTGTGTGTGTGTGTGTGTGTGTGTGTGTGTGTGTGTGTGTGTGTGTGTGTGTGTGTGCCACAAGAACACATCCGGTAAACAAATAATAATTTAAAAATGGATTGTTACGTCAACTGAACCATGATACACAACTAAACAATCAAATGTCCACGTAAAACATCTCAGAAGGATAACCAAGGTGCATTAAGAGCAATATAAATACAATGTCTTCTTGTCCAAAATGCGTGGGGTGAATATGATATTAACAGAACTTCAGAAGCGCATGCGGCTTGGTGCCGCCGTAAAGTAGTGATTTTCAATTTCACGGCACCTGGTCAAACAGTACATGCCACATTTGCTGCAGCATCGATCGTGACACTGTCAAAAGATGACTGCCGCGTGAACATAATGCTAGAACGCATCAATCAGCTCGGGTGTGCACAGTGAATATTTTCAGCTTAGCATCCCTGTTGCCAGCACTTTGTTTTCGATGACTGCTTTTTGTGCTTTTGACCGTGTTGTTTTTGATGCCAGCAAGACTCCGCACAGCTATTGAATGGCCAAAGCTGCGCGCACGCGTGTGTGTAATAACACTTATGTGCAAGAAAGAGGGAGAGATGGAGAGGGGATGGGAGAGAGGGAGCGAGAGAGAGAGAGAGGAGAGAGGGAGG
>JABMCL010000949.1:137500-140000 GCA_018857735.1 Alviniconcha marisindica
GTTTTTAAAAACATTTATTTAAGGACTTCATTGTTCCTTACGGAACATTCGTGTCGCCTTGCTTGGGTAAGGCACAGCCGCCGCAAGAGCAGCGCTACCCATTCCTGTCAGTGTGTGCAGTACTTTCGTGCCTCCAAACAATGGTACGGTTGACAATGTTTGGGATTTTTGTATATATATTTATTTATTTTTAACGTACACACAGAATGGTGTCTATGCATACGATTACACACTGGGGCTGTACACGCAGACACCGTATGAGAGTTTGCGCTGAAAGTTGGCTCTGGGAGACAAATTCCCTTGAAGTTGAAGCACCGGGGACTCAAACCCGAGTCAGCATTGCGCCTGGCAGAGGCTCTACCAACTGATCTATTCCGCCTACTTGCTGATGATCGTTGCAGCGAGAAGAACCACCGCTAAGGGGATTTAGTCACTGATATTTCCATCCTGACTGATATTTCCATCCTGACTGATATTTCCATTCTGAACGTAGTCACTGATATTTCCATCCAGACTGATATTTCCATTCTGAACGTAGTCACTGATATTTCCATCCTGACTGATATTTCCATCCTGAACGTAGTCACTGATATTTCCATCCTGACTGATATTTCCATTCTGAACGTAGTCACTGATATTTCCATCCTGAACGTAGTCACTGACATTTCCATCCTGAACACCCTGCCCTGTCTCTTGTCAGAATAAGATCCATTCTGGTAAGTCGTTTCGAGGGTGGGCGGTGGGGGAAGTGGCTGGGGGAGGAGAAGGATTGATCTGTCACAGACTGGTTGCCCACAAGCTTGACATGGAAAGCCACGCGCGTGGGCTCGGTTTTTATCTTCCGTGATCCTGAGGAAACCAAAGTGACACGGCCATGTCACACAGACCAGGAAGCAAAGGGAAACGATCACGGCTAAAAGGAAAGCAATCGTCCACGAAAGGGAAATAATCACCCACCGAAAGGAATACAATCGCTCCAATATGACAAAACCGAGACGCCGACAGCTCGGTTTCCTTCCACTCATATACAGCGGTATTTAGAGCATAGAACGTAAACCATCAAAGTGCAGGACAGAACTCCTTCACCAACCGCAAAGGGGAAGAGGGGAAGAGGGGAAAGGGGGGAGGGGGGGGGGGGGTCACACACACACACACACACACACACACACACACACACACACACACACACACACACACACTAATTCTTTCACAACTGGCGAAAGATATTAGTTTCGCTGGGCAGCACAGAAAATGTAAGCAGGCAGGTATTTAGACGTTTTGTCTGAGTCTGCATCAAAGCGGTGCAAGGTCCGTGCCTATAGCTTGCACACACACGGTGGCACTATCGGCTGGATCCTTGCGTGCATTTGTACCGCTCCTTAGGCATCACTGCCGGTGCCGAACTGGGCAAGAAACGGGATTCTCGCTGCTAGTACCGTTTACGGGCCAATGCACACTGAATACCGTACTTAGAGAAACTACGCATAGCGCGTGTTTTCTCTTAGTGTGCAACTGTCAGCATGACTCTGTGTGTGTGTGTGTGTGTGTGTGTGTGGTGTTGTGTGTGTGTGTGTGTGTGTGTGTGTGTGTGTGTGTGTATGTGTGGTGTGTGCAGAGAGAGAGAGAGAGAGAGAGGAGAGAGAGAGAGAGAGAGAGAGAGAGAGAGAGAGAGAGAGAGAGAGAGAGAGAGTATTCTTCGTGAATGAGTACAAGAAAACCGCACACCCAGTGACTCATGCACGTACGTAAACACACACACACACACACACACACACACACACACACACACACACACACACACACACACACACACACACACACCCACCCAACTACAAACAACACAACAAACAACAAACCAACATCAAAAATTCACACTAACACTACAACACACACACACCACAGACTACAACACACACACACACACACACACACACACACACACACACACACACACACACACACACACACACACTCCCCAGGCGCTATGACGCTTCCTAACATGCCTGATAATCAGTGATTTTATCTCCGGTGCCAATGAATGGACAGACACGTCTGGCGCTGTCCGCAACGCTGCAGCCATCCGCAGTCACCCCGTGTCAACGGCAGACACGGGATGGCCATGTCCCCGGCCCCTCATCACATGCAAATGGCCGCCCCGTCAAATGGCAGCGGGGGCTGGAGGCGGCCAGTGATGCAGACAGATCGAACGTCTATCTGGGCTACAGACTATTTCCTGTCAACCATTCTCTCTCTGTCTCTCTCTCGGACTAGTTGTTAGACAGGTCCAAAGGAACCTAAAGTACAATCCGTGTGAAATAAAGTTTTCAAGTTCTCTCTCTCTCTCTCTCTCTCTCTCTCTCTCTCTGTCTCTCTCTCTGTCTGTCTGTCTGTCTGTCTGCGTCTCCCTCGGACTAGTTGTTAGACGGGTCCAAAGGAACCTAAAGTACACTCTGTATGAAATAAAGTTTTCCTTCTTCTCTCTCTCTCTCTCTCTCTCTCT
>JABMCL010000949.1:145000-155000 GCA_018857735.1 Alviniconcha marisindica
CTGTACTTCTGCCGGAAGGGTGGATCTCCCAGGAGGCTTTGCGCGCCGTAACCTAGGGTTACGAGGCCACGGGGAGGAGTCATGGTGACAAGAATTTGTTAGGAGCGTTTGTATCGATTGGGCGCCATCTTTAAATACTTGCTAGGTAAAGAGTGTGGGATTTACCAATAGTCTTGAATTATTGAAGGAGTGGCCATGCAGTGCCAGTTGTACAGATCTCTCTCTCTGCCCTGATATAACGGTACTGGTTGACTGGGCGTAAAATACCAAGTTACTCTCTCTCTCTCTCTCTCTCATAAACCGTCGTCACTCATGGTTGACTGGGCGTTAAAAACCAAGTGTATATATATATATATATATATATATATATATATATATATTATATATATATATATATATATATATCATACTTACCGTCCTGGTTGAAAAACCAAGTTACTTATTTACTCTCTCGCAGACACGTGAAAACTCATCTGTTCTCAGTTTAATTGTTGCACTGAATGAACGCCTCATCCCCCCATCCCGCCCCATCCCACCTCTCCCTGCAAAATTTATGTTAATCTTTTTCAATATCCGTAACTGGGTATGGGGAGAAAGGACAAGAAAAATAGTTGAAATAAACAGGAAGGCAGAAACCAGACAGGAGGACACTGAGGCGGCAGACGGAGCATGCAAAGCTACATTCTGACGTTACCAAGGCGTTTAAGACTTGTTATTAACTGGATTTTAACGCATGCCTTGTTCAGTGATCGCGCACGATACTTTTGAAGATACTTTGAAGATACTTTTCCAGATACTTTTCACACACACACACCACACCACCACCACCACCAACGCGGGGGGTGGGTCGGGGTGGGGGGCTGGGGCGGCGCTGGGGGGGGGGGGGGGGGGGGGGGGGGGGGGGGGGGGGGGGTGGAGGTGGGGGTGGAGGGGTTGGGGGCGAAGGGTGGAGGGTGGAGGGGCAAGGAGTCGAGGCATGGGAACTGATTCGAAAGAAGAAATCTAGCTCCGTAGGTTTCGCCGGTATTCGGTGCCGAACTAAAACCGGTGCTTCCTTTTTTTTCTTTTTTTTCTTTTTGTGACCGCCGATGTCTTCCCCGCGGACAATTTTTTTCTTCGCGGAAAGTCAGTTTCACTGCCGCAGAAATTAGCATTTTCGCGGACAATTCCCATGCCTGAAGGGCAGAGAGAGTCTATAAACCCCCTGGTAAATATAAACCCCCTGGTAAACTGACGTTGTGTGCGGACCTCAGGGGCTGTGTGGAAGTGGAGGTGGCCGCCCTTGCCTCCCCGTGCCTAATAGTCCTCACTGGTCTCCGTGGACGTAAAGCAACACTGAACTTGAACGTTGTGTGCGAGTGCTAGTGTTACTGTTAGTTCACCGTGGAAGGAACCGCTGCGGCCCGGCCCGGCCCGGCCCGTCATCGCAGCCCGACCTCCACGAAACGTCATCAGCCAGCAGTAGTGTGTCTGTCTGGTCCACTGTGCATACGGCGCACACCTCAATCAAGAGACAAATGGGCGAAAGAGTCAACCTCTCTGTCAGTCCCCCCCCCCACCCCCGACCCCCCCATCCCACCCCCAGCCCCCTCTCCTCCTCCGCTGTTTGCGTCTGACACCGCCAGACAAACCCAAACCTTTTCCCCCTTGTGGGTCTGCAGCAAACCGGTCCAGGAATCAATCAGGACGCCAGCCGAACGGAATTACACACGTGTGCGTTTTGCAAGCTGTTGACCAACGGCAGGGAAATTGGAATCGCCCCCAAGGGGCAGTCACCCGTGGGGACCTGGGTGTGTGTGTGTGTGTGCGTGCAACTATGAGCTCGAGAGAAGGGAGAGAATTAATATAACATAATCCAATCGGTGGGAGCTAGTTAGCGGTCGTTACTTTAGGGCCAATTATCAGCTAGTTGGTTGTCGTGACTTGAGATTTTAGGGCCAGTTATCGTTTCAGCTAGTTAGTGGTCGCTACTTGAGAGTTTAGGGCCAGTTATCAGCTAGTTAGTGGTCGCTACTTGAGAGTTTAGGGCCAGTTATCAGCTAGTTGGTTGTAGTGACTTGAGATTTTAGGGCCAGTTATCGTATCAGCTAGTTAGTGGTCGCTACTTGAGAGTTTAGGGCCAGTTATCATATCTGCTAGTTAGTGGTCGCTACTTGAGAGTTTAGGGCCAGTTATCAGCCAGTTAATGGTCGTTACTTGAGACTTTAGGGCCAGTTATCAGCTAGTTGGGTGTCGTTACTTGGTAGTTTAGGGCCAGTTATTAGATATAGTTGGTTGTCGTAACTTGATAGTTTAAGCCCGGTTTACAGCTAGTTAGATCACTACTTGATAGTTTAAGGTAAAGTTTTATTATTATTAACTTGGAGTTTTACGCCCAGTCAATTAAGGTAAAGTACAGCTGGTTAGTTGTCGTTACTTGATAGTTTAGGGGTAGTTATCAGAATAGACAGTTAGTTGTCGTTACTGTTACTTGATAGTTTAAGGCCAGTTATTAGCTAGTTAGTTGTCGTTACAGCTTGTTAATTGTCGTTACTCAATAGTTTATGGCCAGTTACGAGTTGGTTAGATCGTTACTTGATAGTTTAAGGCCAGTTGTCAGATAGTTAGTTCTTGTAACTTGATAGTTTAAGGCCAGTTGTCAGATAGTTAATTCTTGTTACTTGATAGTTTAAGGCCAGTTGTCAGATAGTTAATTCTTGTTACTTGATAGTTTAAGGCCAGTTTTCAGATGGTTAGTTCTTGTTACTTGATAGTTTAAGGCCAGACTTATCAGCTGGTGAGTTGTAGTTACTTGAGAGTTTAAAGCCAGTTATCAGCTAGTTGGTAGTTAATTGACAACTTAAAGCCAGCTATTAAGCTAGTTGGTTGTCAATTGACAGCTTACGGTCAGTTATTAAGCTAGCTGGTTGTCAATTGACAGCTTACGGCCAGTTATTAAGCTAGTTGGTTGTCAATTGACAGCTTACGGCCAGTTATTAAGCCAGTTGGTTGTTGATTGATCGATCAACGCCCATGTCATTATCTGAGCGAATAAGTTCAACACACATCACCACGCCACACCATCGGCCCCACTTGTGTCACTAAACTTGCAATCATTGTTATTGTAGCTGCTGTACCAGTGTTGGATACCTTCCGATGCTTTGTTGTCGTCGTCGTCGTTGTTGTTGTTGTGCTGCTGCTGTTGTTGTGACTCGTTTCATCGACCTCCAACGAGATGGTGCGCTCTAGAAACCATTTCTTCTTCTTATTGTTATTATCGAAACCCGACTTACTGCTAATGTTCAACTAACAACAAATTATGTCACCTTACACTGGACGAAAAATGGGGAGAACTAAATAAACCAGGCAAGCAGAAATGGCATGGGCGGTAAGAAAAGCACGCAAAGCTAGTCGATGTTACAGGATTAATAATTTTTTTAAAGAAGAAGAAAAAAAGGTTCCAGAGTTCCAGCTGAGGGAACTCCAGCTTCTGTGTCCGTAGCATCCATCCGCGGTACATGCTGTGCGACGACGAAGGGTGTACAACGCTATATTTCATGGTGTACAGCGCTATATGTAATGGTGTACGGCACTATGCTGTATAATCTTATAAATAAATAGAGGGGTCTGCGTCTGTGTGTCTGTGTGAATGCTGCGTCATGACTTGGCGCTCAACCCGCTGAATCCACTGAGATGAAACTTGAATGTTGTGATGATTCGCGGGTGCTATGTGGCTGTGGTGTGGGTATAGGGGTGTGTCAGTGTGGACACCCAGTCTGAAGTGAACTGTTGGTGCCTTACAATACATAGAAAGGGGCATGTCGGCGTGATGACTGTACCAGAGCGTGGACGGGATATGTCGACGTGATGTGTCTGAGTGTGGACACCCATTGGATATTCAAAAACGCGCTATGAAAAGCTATTCACTCATGCAGAATCACATGCGAGCGCAGTGAGTCTGCTCGAGAGCGGACAACAGCGATATTTTTGGGCCTTACATAACGGCGTGATGTGTTAGTGTGGACACCTTGTCTGATCTGAACTGCCGCCCGGGCCTTACACACGATTTCAGGACAAGTCGGCGTGATGTGTCAGTGAGTGGACACCAGTGTGATGTGTACACATTCTACAAGACAGCTCCTTCCTTGCGCTATGCCTACTCATGGCCTACAACAGTACATAATTTAAGTGAAGTCCACGAGCTGTGCACGGCGAAACTAGCGCGGTATCAAGTCTCCTCCTCCTCCTGTGGTTGCGTGCCAGGGCACTGTCAACGGCAGCGTAATGACTATCCCCGTGGCGCCGATCAGCACGTGCTTGACCCGGTTATTATGTCCCCATCCGATTTCGCCCGACACCAGCGGGAACTGACAATGCAGGAAGAAACAGCGTCAGCTGGAGATGGTGTGATTTGTATGCATACATTCCGCACACTTTATTATTGCTGTCCTTTGAGGAAGCTTCTTCCCGAGGGAAATCCCGGCTAATTATTTTCCTCGAGGAAAGCCAGTTTCTACGGAGTCGCGTTACCCAGCCTGGATAATCCCTCGGTGGAGTTTCCATAGATTGTTTGCCCTTCAGTACAACGTGATATTTTCTGCTGCAGCTGTTTCCCAGACAAAACACGCACACGCTTTTACCACACAGTGCCCTCTCGGCTTTTTGCTGTTGTTGTCGGACTTGTTTCTCAACGCCGAGCTGTCTCCAGAAAGGCACTGGCAGGGACCGAGATCACAGAGGGTGGGGATGGGGTGGAACTATTTCTAACGCTACACTGTCAGTGTGTGTCATCATCAGAATGCTTATGTGTTAAGATGAGCAGCGGTGTGAGACATTTTAATGTTGCATCAATTGTGAGGGGCAAAGACACAATTAGGCAGTCCATAGACCAGCACCTTTCTGAAGGGACGGCAGCGTCTAGGCAAACTCGACCCGACATCTGTCTGTCCTGCTTTTCGTCCCATCAAAAGAATTGGACACAGCGCCCCCCCCCCCCCCCCCCCCCCCCCCTTCCCCAAGCTAAAAGAGCACCCCCTTCCCCCAAGCTAAAACAGCAGAAAGGCCACAGGTTGCCGATTTGGCTTAGCGGGAAAGCGTTACGCTGCTATGGACACGGTCGTCGGTTCCAGTCTGTGTCGGCTCTCCTATGTGTTAAAAAAAAATGTTGTGGTGTTTGGACGCTGTCTTGTGACTTTGTCCATCACAGTTAGTGAAAAACATTTAAAACTGCACACTCCGCTGCTCATCTTAATGTAGAAATCATTGAGGTGGTAGCAGCGAGTCATTCGACCTGTATCGTTCCCTCAATGCCAGACCCCCACCCCACTCCTGAGATCCCAGTCCTCGCCAATGCCTCTCCGGCCACAATTTTTCCATTTGTCTAACAACAACAACAACAACAACAACAACAACAGCGCTGTTCATCGGGGCCGGTATTCCAACCCACAATCTGTCGATCTCGGTTCAAGCGTCCTGACCATGCCGCCACATAACCGCCAATAACGGTAGAAGAGCGCCATAGAGTATACAACGTTAATATATAATATACTACAGACTAGTCTGTGTATTTTGCTGAATAATGCAGCTGAACACAATTTTTTACTACAGGAAAATAATATAGCGCAACACCGTTAACCGCGCTGTAAAACAAAGACGAACCGATAGCTTGCGGACAATAACTGTACAGCACAGCATCGAGTTGGCAGCTTCAAGACAGTGTAAAAAGGACTGTTTTGACGTTAGACAGACAACTGAAGCGAATCGAGTTGGCAGCTTCAAGACAGTGTAAAAAGGACTGTTTTGACGTTAGACAGACAACTGATGCGAATCGAGCTGGCAGCTTCAAGACAGTGTAAAAATGAGTGTTTTGACGTTAGACAGACAGCTGATGCAATACAAGGACCACAACAACGGTATTACTTCCACCCACACAAGCTTTAAAAAGCAAGAAAATTCACAAACAAGCATAACACACCGGCTAATTATACAGGATTCCAAATCTATGCACAGTTTCAACCTCACAAATGAAGCCCTACAACCTAGCCCTACACATAATCCACGCTACGAGGTTGCAATTTCACGAACGCTGAAGGCATACAATACATTGTTCATACAGTCATGAACTTTCCCAGGGCTGCTAATTGCCGTGCTTGAAGCAGCGACCCCAATCTGATGACAGTGTCACTATTGTAGCTAGAGAAGAATCAATAGTCTTGGTCTTGGGTTACGGCGAATGGAAATCGAATCCCATCCATCTCAACAGAGGATGTTAGTGGTGTAATGGATAGGGTAAAAAACATGAACATTGTAACATTGAACATTGTAACTACTACTGTACCACCTAACTGTATCTAACTGTATCACCACCGCGATGTCTTCAACCACCGAACGAGACAGAAAACTACAACACCAGCAACACAAACCTGATGTCAAATCCTCTGACTCAGAATCCGAACATCGTAGTTCAACACATGAACCTGAACTGTGTTCCCCTTTGTCTTTGCAGTACCATCATCAACCCTCTATCGAAGACAAAGGGTTAGTTAGTTGGTGGTTGACCGGGCTCAAAGCACCAACTAACTAACTAACCCTTTGTCTTCGATAGAGGGTACTACAATTAATTTTAACCGATCGTCAAATCTCTGTCTGTATACATGTCTGTCTCTTTTTGTCCTTTCATCTGCCTCTGAATATAATGTCTGCCCCCACCCCGCCCCCATCCACACACACACACACACACACCTCTCTCTATCTCTCCACGCAGTGTGGCCTTGATCAATTTTCTCCCCTTCCCTACTGAAGGATGATGGTACCATAAAACTGACTATCAATCACTCCCATCCATCTCTATCTCGCCCAACCCACCCCCCGCGCCCCGTCCTTTACCTCCCCTCCCCTCCCCAACCCCATTCATCGGATCAACGCCCGGTCTCGTGCGAGCATATCGTCGTCGTTTGAATTATTGATCGCCATCTCGAAAAAGACTGGCCCGGGTTTCTATTTGCGGGGTGGAGGTGCCGCTGGCATTGTGGTCTACCGGAGACTGCGGGCTGCGGGAACTGGGCTAACTGTTTCCGGAGATCATCAGCCTAGACTAGACTGTATACTTATGATACCGCTGGGCTATTTCCGGAGATCATCAACCTAGACAATATACTTATGTCACTGCTGGGCTGTTTCTGGAGATCATCAGCCTAGACTAGACTGTATACTTATGACACTGATGGGCTAACTGTTTCCGGAGATCATCAGGCTAGACTATATATATATATATTTATGATACTGGTGGGCTATTTCCGGAGATCATCAACCTAGACAGTATACTTATGACACTGCTGGGCTAACTGTTTCCGGAGATCATCAGCCTAGTCTAGACAGTATAATTATGATACTGCAAGGCTATTTCCGAAGATCATCAGCCTAGACTAGACAGTATACTTATGACACTGCTGGGCTAACTATTTCCGGAGATCATCAGCCTAGACTGTATATTTATGATACTTTTGGGCTATTTCCGGAGATCATCTGCCTAGACTGCATATTTATGATACCTTTGGGCTATTTCCGGAGATCATCAGCCTAGACTGTATATTTATGATACTTTGGGGCTATTTCTGGAGATCATCAACTTAGACAGTATACTTATGACACTGCTGGGCTAACTGTTTCCGGAGATCATCAGCCTAGACAAGACTGTATAATTATGATACTGCAAGGCTATTTCCAAAGATCATCAGCCTAGACACTATATTTATGATACTTTTGGGCTATTTCCGGAGATCATCAGCCTAGACTGTATATTTATGATACCTTTGGGCTATTTCCGGAGATCATCAGCCTAGACTGTATATTTATGATAGTTTAGGGCTATTTCCGGAGATCATCAGCCTAGACAGTATACTTATGACACTGCTGGGCTAACTGTTTCCGGAGATCATCAGCCTAGACTAGACTGTATAATTATGATACCGCAAGGCTATTTCCGGAGATCATCAGCCTAGACTGTAGATTTATGATAGTTTAGGGCTGTTTCCGGAGATCATCAGCCTAGACAGTATACTTATGACACTGCTGGGCTAACTGTTTCCGGAGATCATCAGCCTAGACTAGCAGTCTGTACGGTCTCTGTGGAAGTGAAGCAACACTGAAGAAGAAGATTCATCCTTGCGTCGGGCCTTGCGGTTCAGTTTTGTTTTTAGGACAGCCTGCAGCTGGCTGGGTGCAAGTGATGCTGAGGATAGGGTGAAGACGATGGAAAGGTGATCAGTCTCTGTGATGTATATTTATCTACAGAGTGGAGGAAAACTGAGGTCTCTCCAAAAGCATTTCAACCTTGATTTCGAATCTGTCGTTTTCCAGTCCCATACTTTTAGCCTAGTTTTGTTCTTCTTCTTTTTTCTTTTTCTCTCATTGTTTCGTATGTTTTCCCCCATTCCTATTTAAGATACAACGAAAGCGAAAGAGAGAAAGGAAGGAAGGATGGGTGGGTGGGAGGGAGGGAGGGAGGGAGAGCGTTCACAATGAGAAGAAGACCGTGTTGACGAGGAAGTGTGGCAGGATAGGGAGGGCTACGACAGGGATTTAAACAAGGGAGGATGGGGAGTGGAGTGAGGGAGACTCCACTTCCACTACAGTAATTCACTAATTGACACAAGTTCCCTCTGACCTTTCCCTACTCGCTCTCTGATTCAGCCTATCACACACACACACGCACGCACGCACGCACGCACGCACACACACACACACCACAGTACACACACACACACACACACACACACACACACACACACACACACACACACACCACACACACACCACAGATATAAACACCACACACACACACACACACACACACACACACACACACACACACACACACACACACACACACACACACACCCCGCCTCGACCAGTAATTGGACAGTGGAAAAAGCGGCCAAAGTCGCTGTAACGTAAAGCGCAAAGAGATCCTGACTTCTTACGGTCTGATCCTCTGGAACTCACCCTCTCAGAAAAATGCAGTGCCAAGAAAATGAGACGGTCAGAAAATGGACGCTGTCTCTTACTTTCAATTTCAAGTTGGGCTGGGGTTGGGGGCGGGCGTTTTTAGATGGTTTAAAGAAATAGATCGAACAAAATTGACAGGGCGTGGGCAGGGGCAGGGGGCTCACTTGAACTGTGAAAAACAAAACGCTCCAACTAAGCTGGCTGTCAGCGATAACGGATTTACGTCCATCACAGTCCTCAGGACTGAACGCTTCATTTTGCTCAACTATTTCAATACAGTAACATCCTCCACGCGTTGTAGACAGCATTATAACACACACACACACACACACACACACACACACACACACACACACACACACACACACACACACACACACACGCGCGCGCGCGCGCGCGCGCGCGTACGGTATATAGAAAAGAGAGGAAAAAGTGGAGAAACAAAGTTTTGAGGTAACTATCCGGCACAGTAGGCGCAGCATGTGTGTGTGTGTGTGTGTGTGTGTGTGTGTGTGTGTGTGTGCGTGCGTGCGTGCGTGCGTGCGTGCGTGCGTGCGTGCGTGCGTGCGTGCGTGCGTGCGTGCGTGCGTGTGTGTGTGTGTGTGTGTGTTATACTGCTGTCCACAACGCGTAAAAGATGTTACTGTATTGAAATAGTTGAGCACATGTACACACACACACACACACACACACACACACACACACACACACACACACACACACCCTTACGTGCATTATCTAATTACAGGTCCGTACGTACCTACCTTCCTCTATATTCACATGAAACAAAAATGTACCTATACATGTATTTAAGTGTTCAAAACGTGTGCTTTTTTATTTTTTTATTTTTTTATTTTTTTAATCTGTATCTTTGCCATGGGATTCACACAGCTATTGCTTATTTTCTTGATCGAAGGCTTGACTTTGAGCATGGCCTTTTCTTAGCATAATTTCTGCTTAATTGGCTCGGTTTCCTGAGCGTCTTGGATGTCTCGGCAAAATCAATGCAGATGCG
>JABMCL010000949.1:160000-202500 GCA_018857735.1 Alviniconcha marisindica
GGCACACTTTAGGTATCTCCGTCCACCAACGCTGTCAGCACCCTTTGAAAGGTGTGGCTACTAATACTGGTAATAAGACTATGGAAGTAACACAGCGTCGACGCACGCACATGAACACGAGGCGCGTCCGCCCCTGGTAAAAAAAAAAAAAAAAAAAATCAGTTCCGTCTCGATTCAAACGATTTTTCTTTTTATTTGTGATAGTGCCTGATATAATCTGAGCTGTTTGTTACAAAACTGCTGCATATTTAAGCAGCAACGAAAAACTGTCCGTTAGTTGGCAGTTTTGGGGAGGCCTGTGCGTAACCAATTAAGGCAGTGGTTGGAGGATGGATGCCGTTAACCAGTGAACAGAGTTTGGGTCGCAGACTGACACCAGGAGAGAGGAACTTGGAGCCGGTTTAATAGAGCGGTCATAACGCCATTTACGCCGTCCTAAGCGATGGTTATAAACTATAACAGCGCAAAGTGATATTTTTGCGACCAATGAAGCGGTTACAGTGGCTACCGACATCCTAATCACGGTCATAGTTTATAACACCTTCCCCCCCCCCCCTTTTCTTGTTAGTTTTTGTTTTTTAATAATTTATTTTACATTCTTGTTATTATTATTATTATTATTATTATTATTATTATTATTATTATTATCAATGCAAATAATGATCGATTTGCGGTTTTATGCAACAGGTACTTTTCAGCGTGTGATTGGAGATTCATTTGGTGTTAGTTTGTAGCGGATGTAAAGGAAAATCCTGGGGGGTTTCCAGTCACAGTTAAATTTAGACGGCCTTACGCTAGCACAGTTGTAACCGACACCATTTTGTGCATCGTGACCGCGATTTGGCGGGGCTGTCGTAACCTCGAATCGTGCACATAACTATAACCGCGCTGTGGGTCGGAGGGCTTTCCGCTAGCGTAGTTTATAACCGTGTTCAGGGCGAGCAGAGCGTTAATTTACAACCTAATTATGACTACGGCATCGCTTTCCGGCACCCTTCCTCCACGAAGGATGTCGTAAACCAGGGTTGGAGTATGGTCGCAGGCTTGTCTCAATCTGTGTATTGCCTTAGAGACACTGCGCTATGTACACTACACATGCTGCAGAGACTCTGATTCCCTGCACTGTTTGGCCGACGTTCAATGGTTCATGCCTTCGGAAGTGAAGACTGAGCGGGGAGCATGGACCACTCCCGAGGAATATTCATGAGGTGAGGTCACCAAGGTAACCGAGATCGAAAGCGAAGCTTGGGAGCTTCCAGTTACAGGCCACGGTGCAGACGCTGAAACCTCCACACGCTCTCCGCATTCTGCTGCACTACATCCGCGCATCCGCACTCGAGTTGTGCGCTGAGGCTGACTCACCAAGATTAAAATGGTCCGTTGTGTTACTGTTGCAACTCGTTTTAGTAAATATTTACGAAAGCGCTTAGTTACTTGATTTGAACGCTCTGTCAACAGTTCAATGTCATGCCAGGACAACTTAATATTCAAAGCAAAGCCAGCAAAGGAAACAACAGTTTGACAATAAAAATTCAAATGATAATCTACACAAACTGGACGAAATTCACAACAGTGAGTAATACCTCCCTCCCCCCCCCCCCCCCCCCCCAAACAACAACAAAACAACAAGAAACTGAGTAATAACCAACTACTCAAGGCAAACCTTGCTTATATATATATGTTTTTCTCTCCTCCGTCGAGTCAACACAGTCTAATAATAAAGTGTACACAATGAGACCCATATCATGAATTATATTCTTGTCATTGGCTGTTTTTGATTTGGTTGCGTTAGCTCTTGACTGTTTTGGTGTAAACAAAGTTTATTTACATTCATGAAAATATGGACAATCAAAATCGTTGTATGAGCATTAAACAATGCCATGACTGTGTTTTGTCCAGAAACGTGATCCAACTTTTGACCTGCGATTTAGTGGTTTGTGTTTTGAACAATCTGGTGTAAAAAATAAATAAATATGAATTTGTAAAATAATTTTGGATGTGTGATTCGTCCTGTGGTGACCCCTATGCGGTTGACGGGACGATGAAATCCCGAAACTAACCAACTAACTAACCCGGGATCAGTGAACAACTGCGGTGAGATTAACAAAATAGACCAGATCTAGGCAAATGTACTCACCTATACGACGAAACATAAGAAACAATGAAACACAAGCGCTTCCGGTAGAAAATTGTCTTCGCCAGGTGTAAGAAGATAGATATATTTTTTATTATTATTATCTATCTTCTTACACCTGACGAAGACAATTTTCTGTCGAAAGCGCTTGTGTTTCATTGTTCCTCGAGTTTCATCGTACAGGTGAGTACATTTCCCTTTGTAGCTCTGTTCTATTTAGCTAACACGGGTTGTGTCTAAGGATCTGACCCACTTAACCGACCACCCTCGACGCAAACCTCTCAGTGTAGACGGAAAGTTCTCTCCGCACATCAGAAACCTAGCTAATGACAACCCTGTGCCATTCTACTAACAACACTGCTACACACAACTTTCAGTGGGACACTGGCTAAAACTCGCCAGGGCAGGTCAACTGTCCAGCGACTGTAAGGGATGGGCGGGCAAGGTCAGAGAAGCCGTTCCTAACTGAGGTGCCATGCTTATTATTACTGACCCGCGCTATCACAGTATCAGGGTATCACCCACAATCTTCCGGCGTCTACGGAAAGGGGGGGGGGGGGGGGGGGGGGGGGGGGGGGGGGGGGGGGGGGCAGGGCGGGAGAGGGGCAGTGGTCAGCTCGGCCTTATGTCCGGCCAAACGGTGGACAGTCTATTTACACACACACACTCCCCCTCTAACTGTCCACCCATTCCCCCTGCCGACACAGGAACGGGGCGGCCATGACTGTGACTGCCTGACCCAAGGCAATAAGGCTGTTGTTAAACTTTACTTAGCATTTGATCTGAAACATCTGAGGGTATGTACAACAACAACAACAACAACAAAACAATAATAATAACAATAATAGTAAAGTATACAATTTATAAAGCGCAAGTCCCTAGAGACTATTCTAAGCGCGCGCGCACAGAGAGAGAGAGAGAGAGAGAGAGAGAGAGAGAGAGAGAGAGAGAGAGAGAGAGAGAGAGAGAGAGAGAGAGAGAGAGAGAGAGAGAGACAGACAGACAGACAGACAGACAGACAGACAGACAGACAGACAGACAGACAGACAGAGAGAGACAGAGAGAGGGACAGAAACAGAGGAGAGACAGAGACAGACAGAGACACAGAGATAGAGACACACACATACAGAGAGAGAATGAGGGGTGGAGAAACACGAGAATGAATGCCTAGACAGATACCTGACGCTACACTGGCACCACCACCAGAATGATTCTCTCCGCATTAGGATGGCCACACAAGCGGTGCGAGCCATTCTGATGTTTATTCATTAATGGTACGGGGAGGCAAATGACGAGGTGGGGGGGGGGGGGGGGGGGGGGGGTGGTGGTGAGTTGCAAAGCAACACAAGACAATGTCCATAAACCACAGCCTCCGAAGAGAAAGGCGAGACGAAGCGAGCGGGTTCGAGCCAAAGTCCGCCCCTCTGCTTATCAGCCTGGATAGCAACAGTGAGCGCCTTACCGCTAGGCCAAGACTGGCTAACGGGCATGCCGCACGACCGAAGAGTCTATTTTAACCACACCTAAAATAGCCGTGCACACGATCCCCTGGCGATGCGGAAAACTTTAGCACCGCTAGCTAAGAGTAAGAGACACGTGCGCCGGTTCCCTACGTGGGTCATTGGCGCCATGACCCACAAGATAAGGCTGCTCTCGTTTGACACAGGGAACAAGCAGGATCACAGCGAGGGCTCATTAGTTGGGTAAATGGATTCCCTACACTGACAAAATAGAAATATCATATATATATATATGTGTACACACATGATGCACGTAGGCATTTCCGTTCGTTCAGTTCGCTCTGCAAAGCTCGTCCAAAGCTGGATGACTCCACAGGTACACCATAGCGTGACGCAGTACTAACGCCAGGAACAGGTCAACCGATACAAAATAAAAGAGGCAAACGTCTTTGTTAAATATTATAACTACTTTACTATGCACATTTGAAGCCTAACACACACACACACATATATATATATATATATATATATATATATATATATATATATATATATATATATATATATATATATCATTTCTTATGGAAATAGAAAGGGAACGCGCTCGATGACCTCCCTTGAAAGGACGAGAAAAGCCCATCGTCAAGCAGACGAACATTGAAACTGTTTCAAAGGCAACTTCGGAAGTTTCTGAGAGTTGGGGTAGAGTGCCTTATTATAGGCTTTCCCAAAGCGTGTGTGTATATATATATATATATATATCATCTTAAACTGAACTAAACTACACACGTTGTTGTTATTGTTCAAATTCAATGTTGCTTTACGTCCACAGAAACCAAAGGATTATAAGTATTGGGGACAGGCAGACTTCTGTTGCTGTTGCTGTTGCTGATCGCTTTTATATATAACGCGGTTCGCCGCTGTCGAGCAGACTCACGGCGCTCTTGTCGCATGTGATTCTACATGAGTGACTGTAAGCTTTTTGTGCAAATAATACGTGTCGAACTGCTTCGGGACACCAAAGTCAGCTTTGAAAGGTCTACAACCACACGACACACTCAAACTTCAAACTCTAGAACTCAGACACCTAACCCCACCAGCAGCTATGCAGAGCAAAGGTTGGTTGTTGTGTGCCTGCGTGGATACAGCGGTGCAGGCCACGTAACGAACAGCAGGTATCAACCTGAATCCGCTGCGTGTCAGAACATTCCATGACTCGGACGTGCACGACATGAAATGACTCGCAGCAGGACTGCATTCGAGGGGGCGGGTAAGGAAGCGAGGAGGGGGGGGGGGGGTGGCTGAAAGGTGAGAGCGGAAGGCGGAAGGCACAATCAATCAATCGCGTCCGTCAACATCGCAATAGAGCGAGGGAGGGGGAAAAGACGGGGGAGGAGGGGGGGGGGGGGGGGGGGGGGGGAGGGGGGTGAGGAGGGGGGGGGGGGGGTAGCAAGAGCCTGCTTTGTTTCGTCATTTTTACGTCTTAACCTCCTGCTCCTTCCGCCTGCCTCCATTCCATCCGGAACAGAGGCCACGGAGAGGATTGCGCGTTGTCCTGAAAGACTGAGAGGAATAGGAACATTTGCTGAGAACGCTAGAGGAATGAGACACCCCCCGTGCGTGCGTGTGTGCGTGCGTGCGCGTGCGCGCGTGCGTGCGTGCACGCGTTCGAGACTCAGTGTGTGACTGCATACAGGTGTGGTTTGTTTATTTTCGTTCTTTATTACCATTTCATTTTGCTCTGCTTTTAACTACTTTGGCCCCATTCTCACGGCTACTGTTGCTGTGCTACTGTCACCCTTTGCCTAAGCTAGACATCTTCAGCCATCCAGTAAGAAGGGCAACGACATGAAATGAACCGTATCACTGCTTTGTAATTGCTGGGTTGTGTGTGTGTGTGTGTGGGGGGGGGGGGGGGGGGGGTGATCAAGACCGGTATGTACATAAACCACAATACTTGAAAGGAGAGTAAGTAAGAACCTAGGGAGTGTTTTTGTTGTTGTTTTTCATCAGAGTTTAGGAACTGTGTGAAAGTCGAGGTGGCCGTCCTGGGCTCCCCGTCCTGATGAGCCTTGTGGTTTCTATGGACGTAAAGCAACAGTGAACCATGCTTAGGCAATGGTCACAGTTTGTCCCTAATATGTCAACCCGACATCCGAGGACATTAAGCATCACTTCATCATCATCAATTTTTTTTCTTTCTCGCCCAGTCATCCAGGACCCTGAAAAGCGCTCATAACTCCAACCTAGTAGGTCTGTCTGATTTATCAGCCGTTTTCCACTGTTGCTAAAACCACTTTCTCGATTGACCGCAAAACTCGTCATCTACCTTCGCGTGGATGGCTCATATGAGACAGACTGATTATATCATTTACAAATAGTCGATCGTCGTGTACGTGATAAGTGGTTTAATTACTTTTTTGTTGTCATTGCTTTTACAAAGACTGTTTATATCATTTACAAATAGTCGATCGTCGTGTACGTGATAAGTGGTTTAATTGCTTTGTTGTGGTCGTTGCTTTCAAGAAAACCAACCGTTCCTTTGCTGCTAACAAAAAGCATTGGGACGGTTGGTTTACTCCAAAGCAACGACAGCAAAGCAATTAAACCACTTATGCCTTTTCATAGCAACACAGGAACGGTTGGTTTACTCCAAAGCAACGACAACAACAAAGCAATTAAACCACCTATTAAAACATATATATTTATTTGCCTCAAAATTAAATTCGCATAGTGTCATGCGTATTTTGATATCAACACTTGGCAACATCTAGGTCCGCTTGTATAGACTATAGATCTACTAAAAGAAAGTAGATACCATATAATTATTATTTATAGATCATGCGACTCGGAATTTCTGCTTGCATCATTCGTAAAACTGTTTTGAGCTAAAATAAAATATGATAAATTACCATGTGATCTTCGCCGAGGTACGTGAAGTGTATAATGGGAGTGCGGCCGCTCTTGAAAATACATTCGTATTGAATACATTGATCGTCATGATAACGATCTACTAAATTCTGCTTTTAAGTCCAATGTACAAAAATAGGCTCTAACGACAGTCGTGAACACATTAGTTCGAAGCCATTTTGAGCCAGCCGCATTGGCCTCTTGGTTCTTTTTCTTCTCTTCTTCTTCTCGATGGCCGCTACATTGAGAGGTCCAGTCTGCAAGATTAATGTAGCCGTCTTCTCTAGTTCCTCCCTGCTGTCGTATAGTTTGGTGTGTAGCTGGACTGCTGCTGGCCACACATTTAGTCTGGAAGTGTGCAGAAGCGGAAATCTCCGCAGTAATATGTATACTGTATAATATTCCTCGTGGTAAGGAGCTGATCGTCTGCTAAGCAAAATGATGCGTTCACGTTCGATTTAACTTCGTAAGCGTATCACCTGTCTTTTCAGAAGCTGTGATTTATGAACCTCGCACACGTTTCAGCTAAATTCAAGCCACAGTGGTTTGTTTAGAAAGTCTACACATTCCCCCATGCCTACAGTTACCATCCGTACACACAGACAGTTTAAAGCTAGCTCATTTCGCTATCTCCGTATCTAACCGCAGTGTGGCAAATAAAAGTACCTCCATGTGTCCCGCTGTTTGACCGCGGTGTGGCAAATTTCTCTCTCTCTCTCTCTCTCTCTCTCTCTCTCTCTCTCTCTCTCTCTCTCTCTCTCTCATCGCTGCTCACCTTAAAGCTGGAGTCATTCTAGTGGTGACAGTGTAGCGATAGGTATATAATCCCCCCCCCCCCAAACCTCCATATCCCCCCCCCCCCACTCTCTCCCCGTCCCTAATAAGCCTTATGGTTTACCAACTTACTTACTTACTCTGTGTGTGTGTGTGTGTGTGTGTGTGTGTGTGTGTGTGTGTGTGTGTGTGTGTGTGTGTGTGTGTGTGTGTGTGTGTGTTGTGCGTGTGCATACGTGCGTGCGTGTGGGAGTGCGCGCGAGCGCGGTTGGGTGGGTGGGGTCGACTACGAGCGCGCGTGGGTCAGTAAACACAGCAGACCATAGCCCAACAGTTTTAATACCTGCTCGATGCTAATCGCCTTCCGGGCTCACTTGGCAGACGTCAGGTGGACTTAGGCCAGTAGCACATGATAAGCGTACAAACTAAGGAGAAGTCATTGCCACTCGTCACTTGTAGCTGAGACAGTGTGTAAGACAGAATGTGGTACAACAAGCCTTATTTTAAACCGACATAGGTCTAGAAGCATACAAATTATAATGATAAGGAAGCATCATCTCAGTGTACATAACATTCGTGCAAAATGTATTCTCTCTCTCTCTCTCTCTCTCTCTCTCTCTCTCTCTCTCTCTCTCTCTCTCTCTCTCTCTCACACACACACACACACACACACACACACACACACACACACACACACACATCAATTTAACACTCAAACACATTAACGCTGCAGTAGATCTGCAGTTGTATAGATTCTCACCCTACCCCTACCCCACCGAGTCTCGAGTATACATATTACATATACATGTACGTATGCATCCAAAGCTCAATAGCCAGCTTGTCTAACGTAGGCAATGCCCAGTGTCAATATGTCTCCAGCTTATTTCTGCCTGTGGAGCTGTGAGCATTCTACGAGTGACTGGTACTGTAAAGCGAAGTTGTTGAATTCAAACTGGACAGATGGGATTCCGAGCTGTTACTGTTAGCTGAAGCCAAAACAGCATAGTCGGAATTCGTTGTTCAATGCATTGACCCCCACACCCCCCACCCCCACCCCCCAATCCGAATCCCGCCGCTCTCATGTGCAAACTGTTTGCATAAATTTACGCTGTAGTTCCAACAGTAACACGCTGTTTTCGGTGGAGAGTTATAAAATTATACTCGTAATCTAGAGCACTTCCATCAAAAAACACCTACATTCCGGCACACACACACACACACACACACACACACACACACACACACACACACACGCACACACACGCCCCACACACTCTCTCTCTCCCCCCCCCCCCCCCACCCCCACAAGAGGAGACAGTTGCGACAACATCTTAAAATCTATTTCAAGATCAGCACAAGACAATGTGCCTTTCAGACCTCTTCAAGACAGTTTCAATGCTACGCCCTGTTTCCACGCGATCTCGACAACCGTCAATCGTTGAGAAACATCGGTAGCGAGGAATAACATAAAGTTAATACCAGCCTGACGTTTCCCACCGCAGATATAACGAAAAATGTCAATCAGTTTTCCAGGCCAAAATTGGTTTGGCATTCTGAGACTGTACCACAGAAATAAAACGAAAACAGCTCTTCAATCCACAGGTACTTGCTTACTTGTAACTTTCTTTCCGGTATGAATACATGTATCATTTATAATGATAATTCATATTGTCTGTTATTTATATACCCTTAAATGCTGAAAGTCTAAATGCTGAATCCACACTCTCCTACGTTTCACTGTTAAGTGTAGAACTGTGTAAGTGAGTGCGCATGTATCCGGGCGTGCTTTCGTGCGTGTATGTGTGTGTACGCGTGCGTGCGGGTTTGTGTGTGTGTGTGTACGCGTGCGTGCGGCTTTATGTGTGTGTGCATGCATGCGCTAGTGTGTGTGTGTGTGTGTGTGTGTGTGTGTGGTGTGTGCGTGCGTGCGTGCGTGCGTGCGTGCGTGCGTGTGTGCGTGTGTACGCGCGCTCGTAGTGCAATATCTTGCACGGCGGAAGAAGGCAACTCAACCGAATAATTATGCCCGTGTCTGTGCAGCCGTGCCCAAGCGTTCGTGACGTTTCATTTCCTCTTTCATTCTCAAAAAGGAATGCTTAAGCAGCTCCTCTGGACCTCCGGCATCCTCTGACGCGTGGAGCGGAATCAAGGGCCTGTGGTGCGAACACCGAGCCAGGAGGTGGTCACGTTGCTGAGAGAGCACCGCCAGGGACTTTCTACTCTGGCAGCCACGACAAAGACAATTAGAGCGAAACGAAATTATATTTAAACTGGCAAGGACTTCGCACTCTAGCACTAGTAGCAGTCTTGACAAAGAGAATTAGAGCCAGGCCAAACGAAATTATACTTAAACTGGCAAGGACTTCGGACTCTAGCACTAATAGCAGTCACGACAAACAGAATCTGAGCCAAACGAAATTATATTTAAACCGGCAAGGACTTCGTACTGTAGTAGCCACGACAAAGACAATTAGAGCGAAACGAAATTATATTTAAACCGGCACGGACTTCGGACTCTAGCACTAGTAGTAGTCACGACAAACAGAATTAGAGCCAAACGAAATTATATTTAAACTGGCAAGGACTTCGTACTGTAGTAGCCACGACAAAGACAATTAGAGATCGAAACGAAATTATATTTAAACCGGCACGGACTTCGCACTCTAGCACTAGTAGCAGTCACGACAAAGAGAATTAGAGCCAGGCCAAACAAAATTATATTTAAACAGGTAGGGATTTCGGACAGGTAGGGATTTCGGACTCTAGCACTAGTAGCAGTCAAAGAGAATTTGAGCCAAACAAAATTATATTCAAACAGGCAGGGACTTTGTACTGTGGCAGCCACGACTGAGACAATTAGAGTCAAACAAAATTATATTTAAACCGGCAGGGACTTTGTACTGTGACAGTCACGACAAAGGGAATGAGAACCAAACGAAATTATATGTATTATATTTCGGACTCTAGCACTAGTAGCAGTCACGACAAAGAGAACTAGAGCCAAATGAAATTATATTTAAACCGACAGGGACTTCGAAATTATATTCAAACCGGCAGGGACTTCGGACTGTGTAAGTGAAGTCCTACCGTTTATAAACCGCTGACCGTCTATATTTAAACCGGCATGGACTTCGGACTCTAGCACTAGTAGCAGTCACGACAAAGAGAATTAGAGCGAAACGAAATTTTACCTAGAACACCACGAAGCTGAACCAGTGCATCGTCCTAGTAGTGTTCCACGCTCCACACTGTCCCTGACATCGCCCTGTTGATATAATATAACCGTACTGCTTGACTGGTCTTAAAACACCAAGTTTTTTAGTCTCTGACAGCTTCGGATTTTCCATCGGGGAGATGGGTGTGTGGGCGGTGGTGGGGGCGTGGGTGGGGATGGGGCTTAGCTCAGAAAGTTCTGCATCCTAGGTACCACGTCGCAGCCCAATATCCAGTGGATATATAAATATGAATATAACTTTATGATTAACGGAATCAATATTTAGCATAGCACTAGCTACTACAGCAGAATACCAATTCAGCACGCACTTGGCCTAATCTGTACCCTGGGGAAACTTAATATCAAATGTTTTGCTTTCTCAGTCTCTTTCACATACCTCCAGGCGCTATCTGTTCAAAGTAAATAATTCGTGACTTGATTTGTTTAAACTTTAACGGTTCTATTTCAAAATCATGCAAAACATTCCAAAATGCCCTAGTTGTATGTTCAAAGGGATCGGTGCAGTGACCAAACCGAGCACACACACACACACACACACACACACACACACACACACACACAACACACACACACACACACACACACACACACACACACACACACGGATGACGACACACAATGGTGGCACGCATCTTGAAACAACGCGTCACGTTCCGGTAGGCCGCGTGTGGGGTGACGCGCACTAGCAAATACTTGAACATTCATTTCCGCGTTGGACTAACTTTAAGCGTGGCATAAAAGAACCTTGTGAATCATGAATAACCCACGCGTTCTTTGATCTGGTAGCATGGCGCGGATGCGGTCCGTCACTGGGAAGAAACACAACCCACGCTACGCCATTGGTAGAGAGATCAGTGGAAGAAAGGAACTCGTTTGGATACAGAGTTGAACAGACTATTCTAATGTGTGTGTGTGTGTGTTGTGTGTGTGTGTGTGTGCGGGCGCGCGCGCGTGTGTGTGTGTGTGTGTGTGTGTGTGTGTGTGTGTGTGTGTGTGATGCGTGCGTGTGTACGTGTGTGTGTGTGTGTGTGTGTGTGTGTGTGTGTGTGTTTTGTGTGTGTGTGTGTGTGTGTGTGTGTGTGTGTGGTAGTGTGTGTGGTGTGTGTGTGTGTGTGTGTGTGTGTGTGTGTGTGTGTGTGTGTGTGTGTGTGTGTGTGTGTGTGTGGTTGACTAAACATGTACACAACGAAACGACATAAATTTATACATTTTTTGCATCCAATCAGGACGATTCCCTCACGCTTTTCTTACACTCCAAGCGTAAACTACCAGCCTGCTCCTCTCGCGCAAACAAAAAAAGGCGGGGGAGATGGGGGGAGGACGGTGGGGGGGAGGGGGGGTGGGGGCGGGCAAGGGCAAGGGTCAGTTCCTCAGAACAGGGAGTGTATACTTTTTTAATTCGTGTTTGAAAATTGCACCATGGACTACATCCCTGCCCTGTGGTCCGCATCACGCATCACACTCCACAGCAGAAAGGCGTTGCAGTTCAACGGTTGCTTCTATTCTATTTCTATTCTAGCGGAACTTTCTGATGATGGAAACAATGAGGCGGCCTCTCCGTTTCCACGGGAAACGACTCTGGTCTCATGACGGCCGGAGCGGAAACAATAGTGATCAGTCACCGTGACTCACTGAGTGAGACTACAGTAAAATACACGTACACACACACACACTGTGCATGCGTTATAAGCCAGCAGACTTTCTATAGTGCCGAAGAGAAAATAACTTCTGTAGCACTGGGCTTGCACAAAGCAGTCGGGGGGAATGCTAGAAGTGCGTGTGCACAACAGTCAAAACAGAAATGGTGAAGTGATGACTAAATGCACTCGTGAGTCAGAATCTGTGAGAAAATGCGTTTGAACAAAAATACCGCCAGCTCTCTTGGGCATAGTTTTTGCCCACGCTTGAACGCTTGCCTGCTTTTCGAGTCAACCTGTCTTAACCCACTATATATTTCTGGAGTGTGTACAGGTCTCTGCTGCAGTTTATACATGTTCAGGTTTTTGTTTTCAGGTTCCCGTTGTTGTGTCCTTTCTAAGTCGTGTGGCGTTTGCTGAGCGTTGTAAATTAACCCCTTTTGTTTGCTGATCATCCATTCCAAATGTACCGCAATAGAAACATCACTAGACGTATAGTACGTGCACTTTCCTGTTTTGCTTTAGTCGATCGTTATCTAAAGTAAACTATAATCCACACTCCGTAGGACTATTTATATTATACTGGTGTACTGCAACGATGTAATGAATGAGTAGTTAAGTTTATTGACGAGTTTCGACGTGGGTGGATTTGGAACTTCGCTGACCGTTTCATTTGCAGTGAGAAACAGGGTACAGAAAACAGCGAGCTCCCCGTAGAGCGAGTACAAAGGCTAACATCTGAGACATACATGGTGTAACAATCACAAGGCCCCAACGGTGTGGCCACAAATGAGCTCCCCCAGTTGAGTGGGATTAAATTTCCTAATCCCCAACCTACGGCTAAAAAGAAGCCAGCAATCAACAGCTTTGGAACAATAGTACCAACAGTAAGTAATACACGAAAAATCCTTCGATACACAAAGCCTTACACAACAGTCTTGTTCCGGTTTGATATCTGGTAGGCACTGCTACACTGGTAAGAGTAGAAAAGAACGAAAGAAGCAAAGAAACAAACAAACAAAAAAAGGACCCCACGAACAAAGACAAACTGTGGGACACTTATCGATGCCTGTCTCTGATGCGGTTCACATCAGAAATATAGTTCAATAACTCTTCCTCTGCCCTTAAGACATCATACGATGGCCGCTGATGACAAACATCCTAGGAGAGTGTTTCCCACTGGGTTATTTGATATAATAATAATAATGTACATTTATCATGCGCTCATCAACGCCCTGAGCGCCCACATGATACATATTAACCTAAATATGATATTCTATACACATGCAGAGCATAGTTCTACCAAAACAATTTACATAAAGTATTACTTAAAAACAACAACAACAACAACAACAAAACGCACTACACACACACACACACACACACACACACACACACACACACACACACACACACACACCAATCTGCTTGAGCTCCAGACGTCTTATGCATTCTTGTGCTGAGCAAGTGTCTTCAAATAAACATTTCTGGCTCGCTGAACTTCTTTTTGATTTGAGACAATCTCCGAAAGAATCAGAACATTCCGTAAAATCTCGCAAGACCAAGATCCACAGCGGGCAGAAAAGTCCGTTCGCCATCCACACCAGCGAAGCTTTTATGTGATGAGTTTTAATACAGGTGCAACCGGACGGGGTGGAGCGCATAAAGGCTTTCCCCAGCGCGTAGCTCTCACTCCATACCATCTTGAAGTGGAACTGAACCGAGCCGAACTGAACTGCAACTGGATGTCGACAAAACAAATCGGAAGACAGCGCCACAAGAGTTCTGCAATTACATCGCATTTTGCACACACACACACACACACACACACACACACACACACACACACACACACACACACACACACACACAAATACTAACAACATGTCAGAGTGCATCATAACATTATAAACTAAGGACGTGTCTCAGCTAGGCTAGACATGCCTTTGCCGCCAGCAAGGACGCATTGCGCAATGCACAGATATGTTTCCGATCTGTGCTAGCGTAAACTACTCAAACGAAAAACGTGTGTGTTTGTTACTGACCTAGTGCACGCGAACAAAAAGCCTTCTACACTATATTGCCCGCGTACACGCAGTGGTGTTGGAGGGTGCAGGGGCAAAAGGGGGGGGGGGGGGGGGGAGGAGGGAAGGGGCACACTTTATGGCACAGGTTGAATGTAGACTGGAATATTTTGTGGCCAGTTCCAGGAAAAATGTCTTTAAAAATGTATACAATTTGTGAAGTTCTCAGAGAGCGAACAAGACACCACCACTGGACACACGCACACACGCACGTACGCACGCGCACACACACACACACACACACACACACACACACACACACACACACACACACATACACAGATCTACTGAGTGCGACAGGTCTGGCAAGAAAAGGACACGGACGCTTGTCTTGCAATCATGATAAAAGTTTGGTAACTTGGCCCTTCAGTTCATATAATGTTATCGTTTCAGATCTATGGTATTAACATATATATTCTTCAACATATGATTCAACAACAAACGAATCATTGCTGGAAATAAACATTCCACTGCTCTGAGAACACTGACCTTTAAAATCACTTTAAGTTTAATACAATCAAACCGTATTTCGCAATGCACCATAAATCAACTTCTCAAACAAACATGGTGTTACGAAATACGGCCTTACACTTAGTTAATGCTACGACTTCTAAACCGTAACAGGTTTTTGTTCGTTTGTTTAGTTGGGCCATTCTTATCTAATCCAGAATCCAAATTGCGATGCCGAACATTCGGGTATGCCTAGGATACAGACGTTATGGTATAGCGCGTGCAGAGATTGCACGTACCGGGAAGCATGAACTGCGTGCGCGCAAAGAAGCGTCATCGTCAGTTAAACACGTGACAGCGCGCGACGGACTCGAGGATCACGGGCTCATCTCTTAGAACGTTAAATCCATTATGGCCACAGTTTGTCCTGACCAGCATGCGCCTGTGAAAGTACCCTTGCGAGAATGTCACTGTGTGGTTATGAGGAAACTGCATTCATTGACAGAACTACAGTGTGCAACGCTATGTACACTCCCACACAGGATGTACTGGGGTCGGCCTCATGGGAAAGTGGGGTTTATTTTAGGCCTAATTGTTCCGTTCTACTTAGACTGTATGCAGGTCACAGTGCAGAGGTGACTGCGTCTCTCTGCCTCTTTCTGTCTGTCTGTCTGTCGCTCTCTCTCTCTCTCTCTCTCTCTCTCTCTCTCTCTCTCTCTCTTCTCTCTCTCTCTTGTGTGTGTGTGTGTGTGTGTGTGTGTGTGTGTGTGTGTGTGTGTGTGTGTGTGTGTGTGTGTGTGTGTGTGTGTGTTGTGTGCGAGCGTGGTTTAGCTATAATATGTTTACTAGGATTTTAAAATTGTATTTTTTATTTTACACTGATGGTATGTTTCAAAGCAAAGTTCCTTTTTGCAGGACATAAAGTATCATCTTATCTTATTGTGTGGTTCATCCTGAGGTGACCATATCAGCATGATGGGACGTTAAAATCCAAGGACTCTCTCTCTCTCTCTTCCCGCACGCTTTGGGATACCATTTCAACGAAAGAGCTTACAAAGAGACGACGATAAATTTATACAATGCTGAAACACGATTTCTCCCAATCTCAATAGCTCGAGTGTTGGCGAGGGCCTCTGGGGCTCTTTATTTGCAAAGTGCATGGCTGGGGGGCAGATTTTCTTCAACACAGGGAGCATTTGTGTGAGAACGAAAATGAAACACACCAGCAAAAAAGAAAAAAAACGTTAGTTCACAGAGATAGCACAGATTAGATGACAGCAGCCTGTACCTTGAAGGAATCTATCTCTCTCTCCCTCTCTCTCTCTCTCATATTATACATGTATACATATACAATGGATACATTACTTATTGCATACACACAATAACTTTCCTTAGCTTAAATCAAACTAAATTAATATACTGCTGTGTATTCCGTTGTTTTTCGAACCCCAAGCATAACAACAAAATGCCCTTACAAGTTTAAAATTGCAAAGAATTTCCTTTTCTGAGCGAAAGGAAGGAAAGAGCAGGCCTAACCACAATTTGACATGACGAAGAAGTAGGGCCACAGTTTAAAGAAAGTCTGGAATCTGTTTTCTGCGCCTGTCACTGAAAAGTCGACAAAATGTATACTGTTTCGTACTTGTTACTTCTTTAAAATAATAATAATCATAACTCGCATTTAAAATGAGTTCTCGCTCAAGCTTCTGGACGTTTGTGGCTTTGATTTTCTGGACGCTGGCAGTCCTTGTAAATTATGGCTAATAAACTCAACTCTACTTCTTTTTTCTTTTCTTCTATCGGTATATTTCTTAGGCTTTAGCTATGTACTATGAGTCTGGTGTGATGCTGCATTGTGCTAAGCTTGGGGCTGTTTTTTGTTTTTGTTGTTGTTTTGAACTGGAACAAGCGCTTTATAAATAAAACGAATTATTAACTCACGCTCCTTAGCCTCGCTTTCGATCTTGTGGCCCACCGTGTCCTATCTCGTTATAGGAACAGGTATGGTCCGCACAGAATGCACCAGATCATCGTACAAGTCTTGAGAGAACGACTGCCAGTCGGTCACAGCTGCTCACCAGCAGGTGTGACAAACACTCATTGGGTTCGCAATTTTTATCACTGACCAATCCATTTTAGCATTGTCATTATACTGCCACTTTTCAGTGTCATATCTCGAACGCCCCGTTGTCCCAGTCCATCTATTCCATTCATGTTTTGTGCTCTTTTCGACAGGTTAATAAAGATTTATCCGTGCATCACAATACCTGTTCCAATATTTTTGCCCCTCTTATCTTCTGCTACTGTTAGTGTTACCAGTACTACTAGCCGCGTGTAATTTCGACCTTTTGTGTGCATGCAGTGCAAATTACGAGTTCAGTTGTTTTCTTCTACTGCTCAAGTGGGTCTTGTAGTTTGGCTCGCGTGTGCCGTTCTGTACTGTGAAAAACGTGTTATTATTACATATATATTATATTATATAATATAGCATGTCATGCTGTGATGTAGCCTGTCACCACCACTGATAATAAGATTAAGAGTCGTGTGGCGCTACCTGCGCAGGACGAAGTCATCAAACAATGAATGCCCCCCCCCCCCCCCCCCCCCCCCCCCCCCCCCCACCACACACACACACTATCTCAGGGCAATGGGGACTAAAGAAAGTGTTGTTGTTGTTTTTAAGAGAAAGGTTTTCACCACGAAGACGTCAAGTAACTGACAGAGGTAAGGGAAGCATGACGGTCAGAAACAGGGAGCTGGTCCCGGGCAGCTGAAGTCTGGCAATATTACCCAGAGAAAGAGCGCTGACC
Source organism: Alviniconcha marisindica (assembly GCA_018857735.1). Lineage (NCBI taxonomy): Eukaryota > Metazoa > Mollusca > Gastropoda > Provannidae > Alviniconcha > Alviniconcha marisindica. Next base: position 177,495 of record JABMCL010000949.1, read on the forward strand.
ACAGCACCACACACCGTTAGGATGACAGTCGGGCACCCAGCTGTCGATGATAATTAGACTCGAGGACGTCTCCATGGAGACGACATTGGAAAACGTTCTCCTTCTTCTTCTATGTTCCGTATAATACATTTGCCCAGTGAAATGCTAAGTGGTCAGGTTGGCCGCCATGGCGAAGTCGGCAGTCCCCCAAAGAGGTTCACACACACACACACACACACACACATGGAGAGAGAGAGAGAGAGAGAGAGAGAGAGAGAGAGAGAGAGAGAGAGAGAGAGAGAGAGAGAGACACACACACACACAACAGACAGAGGTAAACAAAACAGAAGAAAGCTTCATTTAACCAAAATAAAACTTCAGGTTGTACATGTTCAGCAAACTGTCTTGCCAAAACCATACTTCGGTATTCACATGTTCAGAGTTTGATCACACGATGTGCATCGCTTCATCGGACGCTGTTCTTCGATCCTGCCACAGAGTCAGACAGTCGGTGTAACACCAGTCAAGGACGACACTGACGTGACCCCACCCCATAGGGCAGTGGACAAGCTGACCCGTGGAATGACTCACTAATGCAATCAATTCTCCCTCCCTAAAAATGGCCTGCAGCTCTAATGCCTTGGACGACAACACAAGGCTGGCGACCACCACTCCAGTCAGACCCATATAAACATTGTATCAGGTCTGAAGGTCATCACTGTGTGTGTGTATGCGTGTGTGTGTGTGATGGAGGAGAGAGAGAGAGAGAGAGAGAGAGAGAGAGAGAGAGAGAGAGAGAGAGAGAGAGAGAGAGAGAGAGAGAGAGAACTCAGAACTTTATTACTCAAGGATTGAGATTTTAGGCAGTAGCCTATTCTTACAATCTGTCCTTGCTAAGCTACATGTATAGACAACACAGATAAAGATTATTACTGACACTTTCAAAGAGAGAGAGAGAGAGAGAGAGAGAGAGAGAGAGAGAGAGAGAGAGAGAGAGAGAGAGAGAGAGAGTGTTGTGTGTGTGTGTGTGTGGTGTGTGTCACTGTTGTGTGTGTGTGTGTGAGAGAGAGAGAGAGAGAGAGAGAGAGAGAGAGAGAGAGAGAGAGAGAGAGAGAGAGAGAGAGAGAGAGAGTGTGTGTTAACTCAGTTAAGTGTGTGTGAACAGGTCAGTACAGAACTAAACCTTGCTATAATTTTTTTTAATCCGACATGACCTCCACCATGAATATTTCCTAAGAACAGTCCAAGCCACTTTCTCCAAAGAAGAGTCTCTGGGAGAGGCTGGGCCTACCCACGCATGCACTCATGAATAGTCTCAATTCAAGCGAATCCTTCTAACAGTTCTATGGCATCTTAAATACCAGTTACCATAATGCATAATATCGTCTTTGTGAATTATACCTTCCCGCAGAACTAAAACTAGTAAAAGGAAGCACCTTTTCACCACACTAAGTCGTCACAGGCTATTTTGAGCACAGGGGAACTAAGGAAGGGTTCTTAAAGTTTTAGAAGGAGTTGCTTTAAATACCGAAGGCAGCAAGTACTGGGGATTGTGTGAATGTAAAGGCTGCAGTCTCTCGCTCCTTTCCGTCCCTCACATCCTGACAACCAGGGATTGCTGGCACGTCATCCTGCCATTAATTATTCAATATAGGCTGCTTGTTTCACAACATCCCACATTGCTGGTGTTAATCGCATTGCCTCTAAACATTCCTGTCTATGTCACATGCACCCTGGGCGGAGCACACACACACACATACTCTCTCTCTCTCTCTCTCTCTCTCTCTCTCTCTCTCTCACACACACACACACACACACTGACAAAGTTATGACCATAGTGAAACTTTTAAAACACTCTAACATTGTAAGATTGTTAGTATATATTATATATATATATATATATATATATATATATATATATATATATATATATATATAACATATATTCTGAATTAGCACAATGACAATGTTACTTGTTACTTAGTTGTTCCCTCAGTTCCCAGAACTGTATCAATTACAGGCCACTGTATACATGTATGCATACATGTATGACAGTATGTAATACATACTATGTATACATTGTAACCTCACTTCCGGTATCAAATCAACTGCAGATCATGTGTACAATTTATACAATGTTATCTCACCCATATTGACTGCAGACCATGTGTACAGTGTTACCTCTGTTTCTGTATTACTATCAACTGCAGACAGTATCACTATCAGTTATAATGCAATATAATGAATATTGCAATACATGTTACCTCCATAGTCCATCCCTGTACTATGTACAACTGCAGACCATGTGTACAAACTACAACGTTATCTCAGTTCCTGTATATCGTATATAATTTATATTTTATACAAAGTTTTGCAGACCATACAATATGTGCACAAATGTTACCTCAGTTCCTGTACTGTATACATGTACATTAATATCAACTGCAGACCATGTGTACAGTGATAGTTGATACCTCTGCCTCAGTACCTGTATCAACAGCTGACTGCCTGCTGACTCCTGCCACACACAATCTCATAGATCTGACATTTCCAGGCTGAGTTTAATTAACAGATTCTATGGCTATAATTCATCATTTCAAAGGTCGATTTGGTGATTTGCATCAACCCACACTATTTCATCCAACACTCAGAGCTGCATCATCCACAGACTCTCAGTCTCAGCCAGCACCCCTAGTTCTACCGGCACCATGTTATATGATCAATGTATTTAAATATTAGTGCCTGTAGACCTAGTCCTACAGCAATTAACAACAATTTGAACAAACCCTACTATTCCAGATCCAAACCTTTGTTCTTGTTTTTGCTGTGCACAGCTATCTGAGATTAACATTCATAGTAAAGGACTGTCCTGAAACTGAACTGATTTTTCAAAACTTAATATTTTAATCTTTTAATCTTTTGAACCACTGATCCCATCTGATTGAAATAAACTGCAATGGATTCAGCTTCAATAGTTCTTTAATCTGAATTTTGATGCTATTCATTCAATCAGAGGCATAAAACAATTGTTGGCTGTTGCATAGCTATTAACAACAATAACATTTTTAAAAATCAACATAAATTTACCTTATACTGGAGGTTGCATAATTTTTATCATCAGCCACACATCATGGTCCGTGCACACCTTACTAACTATGCTTGAAGGTAAACTGATCTGGTATTTAACATATTGCACAGTAAGATTAGATTAAGAGTTTTAAAATAAATAAGCTGCCAAAGGTTAATTTCATCTTTCCAATTTAAAATTTGACAATTATACAAATTACAATTGTATCATGAACTGGTCAGGTGTTTTTACAATTGTGTTAGTTACTTTTAATTTTAAAGGCTTCATGATTTAATGATTAATGGACAGCAAGCACAGCAAAAATAATTCATTTGAAGACCCCTGGAATTAGAACTGTGCATAAAAACTATGATATTGATAACATTAACAAATTACAGTCCCTACTGCCATACCATGCTAATTCTGGACAGACAACAGGAATCATGATTCATTTAAAGGGTACTAAAGAAGACAGTGTGGAAACCAGGATACCACAGGCACTGGCCACTGCCTAAGGTATTTATTTATTACTTACAAAGGCTGACTGGCACTGTGGCAGAGCTGTGACTGTAGAGCTTTGTTTATAATATAAATAAATTATATGCAGAGCAACCTGGGTAGGCACCTCACTGTGAGACATGTCGGTATTCAATGCCTTCACTAAATTACTGTGCTGCTGCTATAAAACTCTCTCCTAGTCCTAGTCCTCCTGTTACTGTGTTAGCCCTAAAGTGAACTATTCCACCAATGTTCAGTTACTATTAATATTATAATTTATATGTAGTACTAGTAGAGACTATAAAAAAAGTATAATTTAAACAAAAAAATGTTACACTGTATAATTTATAACTTAAAATGAAACTATCCTCTCTACCATTCCACTTTTCCAGATTTAAGCTGCACAGGACTGCTCCATCATCAGTTCCAGCAGAGCTCCCATTACCCACTGGTGTAATCGCACTCACAGGAATAAAGTTCTGCCAGCCATGAATTTATTAGCTCACTGGGAATAGTGGGATTAAACCCAATGGCCAGGCTTAAAATAGCAGAGGCTGAGCTCCATCCCATTTGTCAGTTTGACCTAAACCAGGAAGATGGTGTGGTTCAGTGGAGTTGAGCATGCCCTGGCAGAGCTGTACTAGTCTAGAAAAGAAGGCACTGGACAAAAGAAGATGGGCAAACGGAGGAAGACAGAATTAATCATTTAAAATCACTTTTTGTGGACAGGTATTGTTTGCAGAGCTAACACAGTTCAAGAAGCATGGGGGTGGGGTGGGGGGGGGGGGGGGGGATTGAACGTGACTGATGTCAGAAGGGAGGAAATGTTATTGCTTCACAATCAAAGTTCAGCAGAAGTAATTTTTGTTGTTGTGACACTGTAATATCAGAAAGTACAAAATATAGTTCAATAAAATAAATAAATAAATGTGCACACCTGAATTTCATGTTGCTGATTTCCTGGGTGTATCATAGTATACATGTCGGTTCATGCTTATTAATAGTAATACTGAAATAGTTGAAGCAACAGCTGAGAGAGAGAGAGAGAGAGATCCGTAGCATCGCTTTCACTAGTTCCTTCCTGGCACCTTCCTCCAAATTACCAAAAGAGGAAAGATGTCATAAACTAGTGGCAGTAGTGCCTGGAGTTTGAGAGTGAGAGACTCTGTAAGAACAATACTTTCAGTATGCTCTGGTAACAATCTATAAAGTATGCATGTAATATATAATATATAAAATAAAATGATATAATTATTTTTGACATGAACTATGATGAAGTGATGCATAGCTGTCAACCCCTTTGGGGAGTAAACCTTAGTCCAGAGTCTGTGAACCTGTATTCCCTTATAATGCAGGCTGGTGTCTCTGGGTTTCTGCTGGTGGCAGTGGCATTTTGAATTCCAACCGGCATATGTGGCAGTGGAAGGAAGAAGCAATGTTGTGCAAAATTCACATGCACGACTTCAGATCTCACTTCCAACAAGATTTCTTATCCTATTGCACTAGGCCAGTTAGTGAGCATTTGGTGATGGCATGTGCCAGCTTGCTGCTCATTCAACAGTTTTTCAGTCTTTTTGCTCAGTTTACTTTAAAACAACAACAAAATCTCATGAAAATTATGTTTTCCTGTATCCATTTTCCAGTATGGCCATATCCCCCAAAAATAATGGAAAAATATGTATTTTATACTGGTAAACTGTATGGGCTGACAGGTATGGTGATGAACAATGTATGGTAATTAGTATGCATGCACCAAGTTGCCTATGTACAGGTCTGCCTAAAGAATCTAACTCATACTCATAGTCATACTCATATATATATATATATAGTCATAGGCTCAACCCAAGTGGTTTGTGAATAATTTGTTTTAGTGCTTCCACTTTCAGCAGAAAGTCCCAGTCCCGGTTGTGTACACGTGTGTGTTTTAGTCCGGGTGCAACATTGTATCGGTGAGAATAAATTTGTCCGGTGAACATGTCTGGTGAGCTGATGTTTGGGTTTACAAAACTTACAACTGCAGTGATTATTTGTCGTACACTCTCTTTCAAATTTCAAGAGTCTTATTGAAGTTATTCATACTTTAAACAAAGGCCACCTGGTACCAAGGCCTGGCAGAAATCGCCATGCTGATTCTAATTTCTACATGTGCAGCAATAGCAATGATTCCGCCAGACGCCATGCATGCAACAACACAGCGATCGCGTGACGGGAACTCGTGTGCAGGTGGAAAGGCCACCGTTAAATTAGTGCCCATCTCAACGAAATCACACAGTCCACTGGCATGAACGCCTGAAACGATCTGGAATCGGAACTTCGTCGACAGATTGTTCGTCTCTCTTGCCTGATCTCCCTTTACGGTATAAACAAGACGCCAGCGACCAGACTTTCAACTGATTGGATAGTCGGAAAGACATCTTTGAATGTGTGTGTGGCTCGTCTTTCATCAGTCATGAATGCATGGCTGGATTCACGGGCCACCCACACTAAAATCGGACGTGCAACATGACCAAAACTGTACTAATTATAAACTAAACGGCACGATTTAATAAAATCAAGGCCAAGGTGCAATAATAACTTAGCCAAAACAGCGAACGCATACTGCCGACGCTGTGAAGGCCAAGGTTGTTGAGAGGAGATCGCGCGCTCAGCTAAGATAGAACCGCTGGCGGCAAGGCACAAAGAGTGACACACAGAGAAGGGGGATGGTGAGTAGAAAACGTCCGCGCTGTCGCTACATGTTCAACGTGTACTTACCCAGAAGAGAAAGTTGAAGGCGAACATCAAATACTTGATGCAGGAATAGCAGCTTCCGAGCGCCATGGTGAAGATTCGGTGATCACAGAATCAAAATCCGAGCAGAAACCCAAAGGCTAAAAGCGGTAAATCCCAGAACGCACAGTCGCAAGCACAACCCTCCGCACACACAGCTCACTGGTAAATGCTTCCAGTAAGCACGCACACACGCACACTACGGATCCGGACCAGCTCTGGCAACCACAGGCGCTTGGGGTTGATTATAAAATGCGTGTGCGTCGAAACGGAAGCGGTTTATGGCGCCATTTCCTCCACCCCGTCTCCGCCCCCTTCTGACTATATACTGACCCATGTAAATCAGACACTAATTTTGTTTTGAACAGAGTTGAAGTTTTGCCGATTTTAATTTTAATGATCGTAGCTTTGATTTGACCTCCATTTTGGGGGGTCACACGTATTTTGTCTTTTGGGCATTCAACATCAGGTTATTGTTATTATTATTATTATTATTATTTTTCAGTTTCATATCAGCTTTCCAAAACATTCAGATGCATTTTTGTACTACAGTTTCCTTCAACCTGGAGCACTTTGCACTGTGTTCAACTTGGTGGGTATGGTCACAAAAATGTACATTAAAAAAATACAGCAATTTTAGTTGAGCTGTCAATAATGAGTATAAAATGTACATTTGATTTATAAGCAATATATAACAGCCACAGCCATGAAATTGGAATTAACACTGTTCCATGGGGCCAAAATGAAGCAGTAACATTTTCAGACACTAAAAACTTTATATGAAACTGCAAAGAAAAGAAATTTGTTTCTAATGTCCAGTCAACTATGAGTTATATCAGCGCAAAGGAAACTGCAAGTGAAAATTGATTAGGCCTGTGCGTGTTCATGAAACTGTCCATGATACATTACAATATAAAAAGTATTTTTTTAAATCAGAACACCCTGACCTGAGTAATCTGTCAATCTGTTTTTGAGTTGCAAATTTTGCCTCTAGAGACATTGTATCAGTACTCCAATTTGTGGGCCCTGTCACTTTGTTTTTGAGTCGCTAATTTTGCCTCTAGAGACATTGTATCAGTACTCCAATTTGTGGGCCCTGTCACTTTGTTTTTGAGTTGCTAATTTTGCCTCTAGAGACATTGTATCAGTACTCCAATTTGTGGGCCCTGTCACTTTGTTTTTGAGTTGCTAATTTTGCCTTTAGAGACATTGTATCAGTACTCCAATTTGTGGGCCCTGTCACTTTGTTTTTGAGTTGCTAATTTTGCCTCTAGAGACATTGTATCAGTACTCCAATTTGTGGGCCCTGTCATTTTGTTTTCGAGTCGCTAATTTTGCCTCCAGAGACAGCTATAATAGTACCCCAGTTTGTGGACCCTTTTCTGGCTTCACTTGAAACCAAACTTCAGCCATCAGCTTTTGACATCCTTTCTCCAACCATGGCTGTAATAAGTTATTACAATAGCCGATGTCAACAATCAGCTCAAATGGCAGTGAGTTTCAGGCAACAACACAGACAACTCAAATTGCATCAGGCTGCATTTCTCTTAAAACTGCTCACAGTCGCAGTGTGTACACCAGCACAGATAAAACCAAAATTCAAACTGAGACAGAACTGACTAAATTGTTTTTATATCTGAGTCAGATGTGTCTGATGTTTACATGTGCTTCAACACTATACATGTTACTTCCACACTGGTCACTGACTTAATACTGAAACCTTCTTGCAAATGAGATGGAGGCTGCTGACAGCATGGGACCTATAGGGCAATTTCAGTAGTAGACCAGAGATAAGTAGTGCCCTGACCTATAGGGCAATTTCAGTAGTAGACCAGAGATAAGTAGTGCCCTGACCTATAGGGCAATTTCAGTAGTAGACCAGAGATAAGTAGTGCCCTTTTGACAGCTGAACTAATTATGGTAGAGTTTGGAGGAAAGTTACTGTGACTGCGTTTAATTTGTGAGCATTTTGTGGTTTATCAATCATTATTATAGTAACATTAGTATGTACATTGTTAACCTGTTAACGTTATTGTGAATGTGTCAGTGTATGATTATAAATGCTGTCAGCATCATGCCTCATTCCATGTGCATGTATATTTTACTTGACAGTAGCAATAAAATATATAAAAAATTGACTGATAAAGATGTATTGACTGAAAGGTGCCCCAAAACAAGGCTTGGAGTGTGACTAAATGTGTGCATGTGTCCTTGTGACAAAGAAAGTGGCTGAAAAGATTTACTTGCAGTCAAAACAATGGGGTGCAGCAAAACACACACACACACAACAACAACAACAAAACGGCGTTAGTACAATCAGTGGACCTCAACACCGCGTTTTTTGCTGCCGGAAAGCTACCCCCATTTTGACCTAGCTGATGCGGCTATGTTGGCTCAGTGCTGGTGTTCTAGCACTGGACGCACGCCTCGCCTCTGGACTGAAATTGCGCAATCCGGTAAGTGGGCCAAGACCTTGACTCGGCCGCAATGTAATGCGATATGTGCCTGCGATAATGTCGCCTGTGCGACAGGACCAGCTCAGCGTCCACAGTCAGTCAGTCGGAGTGCCGTGCAACTTGATCTAAACCAAGATGGCAGATGGCGCGACGGCTCACCCTATCAGAGGGAGGGGCCAGAGGGACACAGCTCAGAGTGGGTTCTGTCAGAAACAATGTAGTATCTGGTTCTACCAAAGAGGGTGAAAAAAGACACCTTTGCTTTGGCAGAATTTACTGACAAGTCGAGTCTCACTCTCGCCTCGGACTCGGTCCAGAATAAACGTGGTCAAGCCGCAGCAGCAGTAAATTTCAAACGGCGGTTTACGGTATGATGTTGTTATTGTTTCTCCTCCTTCCTTTTGGGGATGGGGGAAGGGGCGATGGAGGCAGGCAGACAGAGAAAGAGAGACTGACGGACAGACGGTTGCTTTTCTTCCCCGTCGTTCAAACGTTCAGGAGCGACAAGCGCTTACACTCGACAACTATCAAGCTCACGTGAGTTATCTCCCCTAGCAGTCTACATTTTCAAGTAAGATGGGCGGTGGCTGGTGTTTTACGTATACCGGCCGTCGGATAGGCTACTGTTCTGAACAAAAGACAACACAGTGTCAGTGACGATGACGTGTGCCACCGGCGTCACCTCAAAGGCCAGATGATCCAATCCGTGCAGACGATCACCTAATCAGTGATTATGTCAGTTCAGGCGGTTACACATTTTCTGACACAACGCGGCCAGGCGCCTACTGCTGCCGTGTAGTATGCATATTGCGGACGGTGTTTTGTTTGTTGTGTGTGTGTGTGTGTGTGTGTGTGTGTGTGTGTGTGTGTGTGTGTGTGTGTGTGTGTAGGGTAGTAGCATTAGCTCCATTTGGACATATCTAACAGCCAGTCCTTGCTATACTACAAACAGAGGGAGAGACAGCGAGAGACAGGCACAAACAGACACTGAGACAGACAAAATATACTGGCAAAGAGAGAGAGAGAGAGAGAGAGAGAGAGAGAGAGAGAGAGAGAGAGAGAGAGAGAGAGAGTACTAAAACAAACTGTCAGGCAGGCAGAACGAAGAAATAAGCAGAGACAGTTCATTCCCGAACTTTGGGAAGATTCGGGTCGCGATCAGTTTGCGAGAAACCTTTGCAATACCTTCTCTGTCACTCGTGAGAGTTCAGGATACACTGCACATACAGAACAGAGGTCTGTGCTAATGATGCTGGGGCAAAACGCCCGCCACCTGGTACTGACTCATAACCTGGAAGCGCACACACACACACACACACACACACACACACACACACACACACACACACACAAACAAGCTAATACACAAGACATAGCGCGCGCGCGACTGAGAGAGAGAGAAGGGGGGGGGGGGGGAGTGACAGACAGACAGATAGAGACAGAGAGAGACAGAGAGACAGACAGACAGAGGCAGTTGTTCTTATTCCGGCTACAATGCGAGGCACAAAGCATTTTACAGGCCTGTGTTTATCACTGTACCGATACGTGTAGCAATACGGGTTTGGATTTGCTTGAGAAAGCCAAGGTGTGTGCAATGTGAATAACTTCATATGTGATTTTAGACACACGTTGACAGATGGTTTTCTTCAACAGTGGCATAGTGATGTGGTTTCAGTCGATGGATTGCCTTGCTTGTTCTTTCTCATTCGGCCAAAGCCATTCCCTATCCAAGCATTTATCATAAGGAAAGTTGCTTCAAAAAAGAACTTGATTAGATTCATACACGCAGTATATACTCTCAAGACCCAATGTCTTTGAAACAATAAAAGTATCCATGCCCATTTTGTAAAGACACTGACGAAACAGATATTTCATTTCCTCTCGGCATGTCCCAGATACGAAACGCTCAATGAAACATAATAATTTGCTTGAAAGGGTTTAGCTACTTCCGTCCATTCGCGTTTAAAATGGCAGTTTTACTAGCGGATGCAAAACAGAGCTTATAGTCAATGCAAACCAGACATCTTGGGGGAACCACATATTCTCTGGAACAATGCTTCCTGCTGCCTGTCACGTGTGTAATCAGTTGCTACGGCGTTTTTCGCCGTTTGTGCTTGGACCGTAAGTAAGTAAGTAAGTAAGTAAGGAAGGAAGGAAGGAAGGAAGGAAGGAAGGAAGGAAAGAAGGAAGGAAGGAAACATGTTGCTTAACGTCCGCAGAAGCCATGAGGCTTATTAGGGACGGGGAAAGGGGTGGGGGTGGGTGGGTGGGTGGGGGGGGGGGGGGGGGACAAGTGAATAATTCGTCCGCACGCTCCGACCCACAAAGACGGACGGAAGAGAGCGTCAGCCACCGTCAGAACAACAATGTTAAGGAGGTGGGGGACCCCGCCAGTGCCAAGCAGCTTGTGTACTTCGCTAACTGCTTCCTCTTGATCTCGCCTGGACCAGCAAATGATTGCCCAGCTCTTCATGAGAGTCCAGCTCCACCTAGTCCCTCCTCTTGATCTCGTCTGGACCCGCAAATAATTGTCCAACTCTTAATAACAATAATAATAATAACCATCATCATCATCAATTCAATTCAATTTCAGTTTAATTCAGTCAAAAAACTTTAATCATCCCACAAGGGGCAATTTTGTTGTGATCATGGCGGGCTCGTAAAATAATAATACATAAAGTTAAGAGAACAATTACAATACAAAAAAACACAACACCACCAAAAAAAGGCTTATTTTAACCATAGTTAAAATCACATAACCCTAAAATGATAAAAATTTTACATGTATCAGGCGCTCCCCAACCCCCCTTGAGCGCCAAATGAAAAATTTTAACCTAAATATGATTCATACACTTTTTTAGAGAACTGCCCTCCCAAAACTGAAAATTTACTCAAGTATTTACGGAAAAAAAAAACAGCCCTCTCGGTTTCATGAGGCCGTTTCCCCCCCTTCCCTTGGTTTAAAACAAAATTTTATTCATTCATCGAAACCTTAAGCTCAAAAAAATAAGTACAGGAAACACAAAAGAAAATTGTTTATTTGAGTGTTACCTATGGGAAAAATTTGATAATCACACAGACATTTACGATGGAAAGATGGAAAATTTGGTTGTAAAAACGTCAGAGGCAACAAAACCCCCCAAAGCCCAAAAAATAAACAACAAAAAAAAAACAAGCAAACAAAAAAAAAAGAAAAACCCAACAAAAAAGGGGAAAGGAGGGGGGGGGGGTTAAAAAAAGAAAATAACAAACCCGGGTGGTCTAGTGATTTTGTCTTTAATTATTATTGAGAGGGGAGGGGAGAGGATTAAAACGTGTACTTCTTTGCTTTTTATCAAAAACAAATTTTGGCGACTTTTACAGTTTTTTACAAGCGGTCGGTTTGGCGCAAAAAGTCGTGGACTATACAAATATTTTCTTTTTAGTTTCTAAATGTAGCTGGTCGTTTCCAAACAGAAGTGTATTGATATTTCTTTCATTCTCATCTAGTTTATTAATGGTTTTATTTCTAATACTATTATAAAGGGGACAATGTAGTAGGAAATGCTCTGATGTTTCTGCTGTATATCCGCATGAACATATAGGGTCTTCTAACAGGTGGCGTCTGAATAAGTCATAATTTAAATCGCTAATAGCAAGTCGAAGTCTACAATGCTTAACTTGTTCCTTTCTAAAACCCAAAAATAATAATATATAGGAACCACAGTGCCCGTTGACAAATATTTTTTCAGCAGACTAATTGAAGGATTTGTTTGTATAGTTTGAGGTAATGTGTTCCACAGTTGGGTAGTTGACGGAATGAATGAATTTGCATATAGTTCTGTTTTGTGAGCGGGAATGACTCTTTCATGTGGTCGTCTGCGATGATACGGGTTTGTTGTTGAAACTAGAGGTGGTACTAAGTTCGATAGGTATCCGGGGCATTGGTAATTAATCATTTTGTGAAACATTAAAGCTTGTGACGTTTTCGTCTTTCTTTTAGTGTGCAAAATCCAGATTCTTTATACAACTTTTCGTGGCTTGTTCCTCTAACAGCTCCTAAAATAATTCTTATAGCTTCCAAATGCAGGTTTTCGAGCATGTTTGAAAGTGTTCCAGTACAATTATCCCAAACAATGTCGGCGTAGTCAAACTGTGGCAATATAAAGGATTTGTACATAGTATCCAAGGCTTTTCTGCATAACTTGTACTTAAAGGAACGTAAACATGAAATAAGAAGGGTTCTTTTCTAATAATACTGTTTATATGTTTTTCCCATTTGCAGTTACTTTGAAAAATCAGACCTAAGTGTTTGTGACATTCCTTGTCTTCGAGAACAATTTTTTCCAAATGACAGTGGGTAAACTGGATGGTTGTCTTTCTTAAATGTTAACAATTCATTTTTTTCTTCATTAAAACTAACTTTCCATCGTTTCGCCCAGCTTTTAAATTTTTTTTCCAAGTCAGAATTTAAAATTCTGCTCTTTGTCGGGGCCCTTTCAATGCAAGTGACACACTTGTGTCATCCGCAAAAAGTTTTATAACAGATTCAATATTTTTGGTTATGTCGTTTATATATATGAGAAATAACAAGGGGCCTAACACAGACCCCTGTGGAACTCCAGAAGGTACTGTTTTGTATTCAGACTTTTTACCTTTTATAACAACGGCTTGTTTGCGATTTTGTAAATAGTTTTGAAACCATAATGCCAAATTGCCTCTTATACCAACAGCTTCTATTTTTTTTCAATAATCCCTTGTGCCACACTCGATCGAAGGCTTTGGAAATGTCGAAAAAAATGGATTGTGTAGTTATTCCTTGATCGAATGATGTACATAGGTCATGATATATTGATGTGAGTTGGTTAACTGTCGAGTCTCCTGGCATAAATCCTGACTGGGATGGAGTAATAATATTATTAACCTTTAAATAATTCAACACACGGCTGTGAACCATCGTTCTAAGACCTTGCCTACACAACTTAACAGCGAAATAGGACGATAATTATTACACAGATTTTCGGGTCCTTTTTTATGTAGTGGTGTTACATGAGCAATCTTCCAAATGTTTGGAAAGATACCTTCATTCAAACAGCGGTTAAATAGGATGGTTAAGGGTTCTGTAATAATGTCAACTGTAGCTATCAGCAATTTGTTATGAATCATATCGGGCCCTGTTGCCTTTGATTTGTCTAAATTTTTTATTACACTATGTATGTCAGCGTGCGTAAGAATAATATCAGTAATTTCAGAGTCAGTGTACTCTACATTTGGAGTATTTTCGTTTGGATTGTCTAAAATCGATTGTTGAATAAAATAATCATTCAATGCTTTGGGCCTTGTCTTCGCTGGAAGAATACAAAGTACCATTGAAGAAGATGGGAGGAATGTCGTCGGATATGCCTTTTTTTATTCATAAATTGTTTTACCAGTTTCCACCATTCCTTAGTACCGAACTGTTTTGGGTCAGATGCCTTTAAATCAAGTTCATTTAAATATTCCAGTTTTCTGTCTCTAATCTTAGTAGTTACTAAGTTTCTATAAGTCCGATAAGCTCGCCAGTCTTCGTCTTTATTGCTGCGTTTTGTTTTTTTAAACAACCTATATCTCTGTTTTATAGCCCAGCGAATGTCTGCATTTATCCAAGCAGCATCTTTAGAGCGAATTGTAACGGTTTTTACAGGCATGCAATTGCAGGCGGCTTCGAAAAATATAGTATTAAAATGTTCAGCACAGTCGTCAATGGATCCATTTTGCATAGCATCGGCCCAGTCTATACGAGACAGCATGTTGCAGAATTTAATGGCATCTAATTTGTCATAATTGTATAATGTTCTTTTGAAACTATAATTAGTATTGGTGTTATTGATCACTGTTGCACATGGCACACAGTGGTCACTACATATTTCCGGCAAAACCTCTATACTTTTAATAACTTGTGGCGTCTGGGTTATAATAAGATCAATACATGTACTACTTGTCGGAGTTATTCTAGTGTCAGAATTAGTAAGCTGGTGCAACTGAAACATGTGGAGTATATCAACTAAGTGCTTGCTTGGGAAGTTAAAGTCGGAATTGAAGTCCCCAAAGGCAATAAATTTTAAACCAGTGTTATTTACATTCCAAAAGCTTTGTCTGATCAAATCCCAATAGTCAACTGTGGCACTCGGTTGTCGGTAGAATGAACCTATTAGCATGGTTTCCTTGTTAATTTTGGTTTCAATCCAAATAGCTTCAAGACCGGGTACATGAAGATCGGGTCTGTGCTTACAGAATAAGTGTCGTTTCACGTATATGGCTACTCCACCACCACTGTGGTTTAACGGTCGGTCTAGTCTAATCGGTGGATGGAAATGTAGTAAGTCTGTTTGAGCTCTAGTATGATGCGGAGCTAGCCATGTCTCAGAACATGTAATAATATCATATTTATTGCATTCAGTTTCAATGTCCGATATGTGTTTTGGTATACTTCTTGCATTGAGATGAATTATTTTGATTTCATAATTAGGGGTAGGGCCTGGGTTAGATTCGATATCTCCTGAGCGTAAGAGAAGCAATTGTAACAAACCAGATGACAAACTTGATAACTGTAATCTATTTTCTTGCGGTTCCGAATGAAAACAACGAGATGTGGAATGCCCTGTGTTTTCAACAACAGTTGTCTGCTCAGAAAAAAGGGAAAAAAAGAATAGGGCTATCGTCACTCGATTATGGCTTCTCGTGCAGCATAGAATATAAAATGAGATCACTGATAATTTACTAAAAAATACTTTGTCATGATTATTGACCGCTCTATTGTAAAAACATCCAATCCTGGCTCTATAAACACACAAATCATTCGCCATTTTATGTAACGGTTCCCATGAGAACGCAAAACAAAAACAAGCCCAGGATGGATGTGTAGTTTTGTGCGGTATACAATAACAACAAGCGACTGTCTTCCAATCCAGTCTCTCTCAAGGCTGTCTCCCTAGAAAAAAATACACTGTTCATTCTGCAATTAAATGTTAACGGATAATGAAAAAAGAAGACAAAAACAAAACAAAACAAAAAACAACAACAACAACAACAAAACAAGAGTGATGGAGAGAAAAAACTAGAGTGATAAATTAATTTCTTAATTATTATATACACTGTCTTACAGATATACAATGTGTATGGCGAGGGTTGTTTGCGCCGCAATAGGCGCGGTAATTTACATCATTATTCAGTAAGGGACTATAATCACTCGTCGTAGTCTAAATCAAACGAAAGGGCTCGTTTTTTTCCTTTACGTGTAGCTACAACGGAAAAACTTTGGCGTGCAAGTCAGGCTACAGTTACAGATTCGTTACAATACAATGCGCATTTCGTAACACTGCACATTGATGGGACACGATTGTTTGCAATAAGGTATCCTACCGTATCTTAATTTAGAGTGTTACTTAATGTGCGGGGCTTGATTGAGTGTTTGCGTGTACCTGAGGTGCCCGGGGTACCCCCTGATTTTAACCCCATGTGCGTGGGTTCGATTTTTTGGGGGGGCGCGCGTGTGTGTGTGTGGGGTTTTTTTGTGTGTGTTTTGGGGGGTGTGTGTGTGTGGTGTGTGGGTGTGGGTGTGTGGGTGTCGTGTGCAAGTGTGTGTGATGTGCGTAAGCATGTGCGTGCGAGTGTGCGTGTGCGTGCGTGTGTGTATTATCGGTTTCCAGTGCTCTGTGAATGTTTCTGGCTATTATTAATAATGTACAGTCAAGCACTACTAGTGAGACTATTTTTACATCAACGTAACGGTCGGTCGCAAGCACGGCGACAATATAAACCTATTATATGCAAACCTACGTTTCCTATTTTACTAACGCCTGGCGGTATCTCATTACAAAACTATAATGCCATAAGGATTACAACATACATGTATGCACGTGAAGTGCGTGATCTGTACAAAGACTCTGTTTGAGGCGCGTAACTATAAATAACAACCGCTACCTTTAGAACTAAAAAACAACAACTGCATATTACAAATACGTAATGGTCACCACATCGTGACCGGTGCTCCAGCTATTCTCTAAATAGTATTCACAGGCGCTCAGTTGTAATTTCTATAATAAAAATAAACAGAAAACAAAAATAAACAAAAACAAAACATCGTCCACTGCTACAATATACATAGTGCGTATGCGCTTATACGTTTATGACGATCAGTCGCAAAATAAACTAATCAGGATTACAATATTATTACACAAATCCAAATCTAGAGGCAAGGAAACGCGAGTGGTTGACGCATTACGTCTTAAACACATATTCTCTATCTTTCTTTCAGTGACAGCGCATTACAAAGTTGTCAGTACAATCGGTAAAACAAATACAATAGCTATACGATATCTTCAAGACCATAGCATTCAGGGCACCAGACACGTGATGATAAACAGCAACCTACTACCATTGAAAATGGAGGAAAACATGTATATACTAAAAATATATAACAGTTTTGAGACTCTTCCACTGTTACAACGCAAGAGACGTAAGACATGCACATAAGCACGTCAGCATGATCCAGGATTGCAATAATTATAATTACACAAAACATATCCAAAAAGCGAGACTGATCTTCCCTCCAAGAGGGCACGAATGACAGAGGTATTGAGCATTGAATACACCGAGATCCTTAATGTTACAATGACAGCTCATTGCCGAGACTGTGCCAGTCAGACTAGCACGAGATACAGGTAAATGTGAGATCTCTACACGTGCGTTGTGAGCCTCGTGCTAACACCAAGGGGGTTTTGGGGGGGGGGTTACCTGGATTGAGTGTTCTTGCATGTCCTTAGCGCTTGTGTGTGCGGTACGATGATTTAACGGTGTGCTTTGGGGTTTGGTTGTGCTTACGTTTGTGTATGTACGTTTGTACGTTGTTGGGGCGTTTTGTTGTGTGTGTGGGGTGTGTATGTGTGTGTGTGTGTGTGTGTGTGTGTGTGGTGTGTGTTGGTTTTGTGTGGTTTTGGGGTGTGTGTGTGTGTGTGTGGGGTGTGTGGGGTTTGTGTGGGTGTGGGCGTGTGTGGGGTGCGTGTGTGTGTTGGAGAGAAAAGAAAGACGGGAAAAAAACAAGGAGAGAGAGAGAGAGAGAGAGGAGAGGGGAAGAAAACAGAAGAGGGGGAAAAGGGGAGGAGAGAGAAAAGAGAAAAGAAAGGGGAGGGAGAAAAAGAAAAGAGAGAGAGAGAGAAAGTATATGTGTGTCGCGTATGTTTGTTTGCTTGTGTGCGCGCGCGGGGGCTGTGGGCCCTGCGTGTGTGTGTGTTTTGTGTGTGTGTTTTTTTTGTGTGCGGGGGCGTGGGGTGCGGCGTCGTGCGTGCCCTGCGTGCGTGCGTGCCCTGTGTGGTGTGTGTGTGTGTGTGTGTGTGTGTGTGTGTGGTGTGTGTGTGTGGAGGCAGCAAAACCTAAGGGGATCTCTAGCAAGACTTCAGCATTTGGGGCTTCTGACGCTTAACAGTGAAAATCAACCGCTGCTTTCAGAACTAAAAAAACCCTGAATATTACAAACACGTAACGGTCACCAGTGCTCAAGCTATTCTGTGGTAACAGGCTCTCACCTGTAAGATTCTGCAAGAACATTGTCCATTGCTACAATATACACGGTGCCTATGCACAAATACGTTATTGACAATCAGTCACAAAAATTAATAAACCAATCAGGAGTACAATATTATTACACAAATTGACATCTGCGAACCAAGGAAAACACTGGAGGTTGATGCATTACGACTTGGACACTGTATTCTCTGCCTTTCAGTGAGAGCGCATTACAAGACTGAGCATCATCGGCAAAACAAACCAACCCCAAAAAATTTAAGCTCTCTATAAGCCATACCCCCCCTTGGGCCCAGGCTTGGTGATAATAAAAAGGTTCATAAAAATTATAGCTTTTTTCTTTCCCCGTGGGCCCTGGCCCAAAGACAAAATAACCCATGGTGCGGAAGGGGCCCGGGGCTGGGTGCTGGCAAGTTTGGGGCCTTTTTCTCACACCGGGCCCTAAAAAAAAATGACTGCGCGGAAGACTGAACCGCTGGGAGTAAATAATTTAAAAATGGGCTTAACGTCCCCCAGAAACCATAAGGCTTATTAGGGACGGGGGAAGGGGGGAAGGGGGATGGAATGGGGGGAAAAGGGAGAGTATATATACCCATCGCTACCCCGTCATCAGCAAATTCCGCATTAAAAATGGGCAGCGATGAGAGCCTTTTTTAAGTTTTTTTACTGAATTTTGAGGGGCAAAGTCTCAAGACCGTGTCCACAAAACCCAAAATTTTGAAGGGGAAAGGAGAGCCGAAGCGGTCTCGAACCGAGGTCCTTTCCGCTTACCCCCTACCGCCTTTAAAACCAAAATAGGCCAAACCGGCTCTCTAAGTGGTTTACTAGAGAGCCGGTTTGGCTGCCTGTTGAAACGTGTAAAAAAACTCGCCTTGGGAACTGTAACGCTTCCGATGGACAACAGAGTAAGGAAACCCAAACGCACAAAGGTGACCGTTATTTGGTTTAAAAAACGTTATCCCCCCTTAGTTTTCCGCAAGTGGGCTTTTCGGCCCCGATTTAACTGTAGAGACACTTTTTCTCTCTGTCCTGACTCCCGGGTTTTTCTGTCTGTCTCTGTCCGGGCTCTGTCTGTCTCTCTGTCTGTCTCGTCTGGGCTGTCCCCTCTGGCTCTGGGCTCTGTCTCGAGTCTCTCTCCTCTCTCTCTCTCTCTCTCCTCTCTCTCTGCTCTCCCCTCTCTCCCCCTCTCTCCCTCTCTCCCCTCTCTCCTCTCAATTTTCAAAAAATTCCCTTGTTCGTATAAAAAAGGGTTAAAAATTTGGGATACCGGAATGTTATTTCTAATGAAAGGTTGTAGGTTTAAAAGTTTTGTACTTTTACGATCCAAAAAAAGAAAATTGTTTCAAGGGTCTGTACAAACTGTATCAGTGTGCTCCTCTTCAGAAGGGCCACGGCCCCTTTTTAAAAATACAACATCAATTTTCTGTCTCTGTCTCTTTTTTCTCTGTTTGTGGGGTGTTTTGTGTGTTTGTGGGTGTGTTGTGTTGTGTTGTGTGTGTGTGGGGTGGTGTGTGTGTGTGTGTGTGGTGTGTGTGTTGGGGGTGTGTGGTGGGTGGGGGGTGGTGTGTGTGTTGTGTGTGGGTTTTGGGTGTGTGTTTTGGGGGTGTGCAACTATTTTGTTTAAGGCATTGCAGTCTTGATCTTTTAAACCCCTGATTGTGCCCTTTTGGGTTTAAAAACCCTCTGGCAGTAGGGTATTTTGGGGCCCAAATTATCTGTTCCCGGTATTAGAACGGGCTTCTTTTGGGGGCTTGCCCCCCCTTCCTGCCGGTCACTCAAATGGAACGCAGTCTTTTTTTCTGAACGGGGCCACCCGTGTGGGTAGTGGCGGGATTTGGGTTGTGTGGTAAAGGGAATAAAAACCGCGCTCGTACCGTATTAAAAAGTGTGTGTGTGTGGGGTGTGGTGTGGTGGTGTGTGGTTTTGTGTGTGTTTTTGGTTTTGTGTGCGCGTTTCGTGGTGCCCTGCGTGCGTGCGTGCGTGCTGCTTTGGGGGCCCTGCGTGTGGGGTGGGAAATGTGGTGTGTGTGGGGCGCGGGTTTGGGGTGTGTGTTGTTTTTGCGCGCGGCGTTTCGGTGTGTGTGTGTGTTTCGGGGCGCCATGCGGGGCGTGCGTGCGTACGCGTTTTGGGGTTTTTTTTGTGGTTTCCGGTGGTGGTGGTGGTGGTGGTGGTGGCCGAAGTTAGAACATATATACATAAAGTCGAATCCGACATCAGCAATTTCTGTTGTTGTTGATTTTGCCGTTTTGTTTTTGTTGTTGCTTAGCAGTACTACTTACCTGTGCAAGAACTGGGTAACAAACAAAACACACACACACACACACACACACACACACACACACACACACACACACACACACACACACACACACACACACGCACACACACACACCACACACACACACACACACACACACACACCACACACACACACACACACTACACACACACGCACGCACACACACACACTGACACACAACACACACACACACACACACACACACACACACACACACACACACACACACACACACACACACACACACACACACACACACACACACACACACACACACACACACACACACACACACAAACCGAGAAAAACAGCAGCTGCAACAAAACCATTCTTGATAAAATTACGTGCATGCTTCAAGTTAGCTCTGACACGGTCAGTGATGGCGCGGCCCAGTAGCGGGCTAGCAACACCGAGAAGAAAAATGATAGTCACGAACAGCAATTTATATCACCGGCCGCTGCGGCTGAGATTTGTTGCCTTTCGTTATGAGTGGCAATTAGCGTCCTCCACTCTGTCCCCCTGCTCCGCACAATACAACACAATAGCGACTCCTGCCCAGGGCGATAACATGTTTGCTCACAATGAGACCCCAGTTCTCAGCACACGCGCACGTGCACAGGTCGTGGCGCATGCGCAGGAGCGGAGTTCTCCCCCCTGTGACAGTGGAATGGGTCGATATCACACGGCGCGTATGGCCTGGTCTTCGCGTGGTCTTTGCCATGGCAATCTGTGCTGTTTTCTCTCCATTCTGCTGTTGCACTGTCCGTTCTATGGCCGACAGCTGGGTGGCCGTTCCACAACGTTTTCCGTCATGGCATGAAGCACCGGATCTCAGTTGAGTTTCACTCGGCATTTTGTCTGTGTCGGTTTCTCGCTCCAGCCTTATTACGTATCCATTGACGTGACTGCCAGCATTTGGGTGCCTTTCAATAAATTCCAGATTTAGATTGTTGTCAAAATCATGGAGGAAGACTTCAAGCGGCTGGAACAAGATGACACATCTGTCGTGGCGAAGGCTAAAAGTACCGGAAGGATCGTTGTTTGCTGAACAACACACAGTGAGGAATTTTTCGGCCGTTTAAGTTGATTTTTCATGGACTGGTAAGTACCCGTTGATCAGTCAGTTAAGCCACAGGTTACGAAATAGCTCATCGGTTGGTTACGGTGTGTTGTGTTGCTGCATAACTAAAGGGCTATAACTCCCTAGCTAACCCTCTTCCACCTTTCGCCTCAGTCCAGGTAAACACTGAAAATACACATCGCAGTGTACGATGCTTTTAAGTCAGTTTTTGTTTGGTTTGTTTTTTGTTTGGTTTGCTAATTGATTACATATTGCTTAGGATCTCTTAATACTTTAAAGCAAAGGGGGGGGGGGGGGGGGGGAGCAACAACAACAAAATCTGAAACAAGAATGACTGCTAGCGTTCTAACACAAGATCCAAACTCATAAAAGATTAAAAAGAAAGCTATTTATTAGGACACTACTTATTGCGCTTTGTCTTAATAAATAGCGTCCTTTTATTTTATTTTAACCTTGTACGTGTTTAGATCAACTATGCAGCAAGTTATGGGGAAGGGGAGAAAGAAAAAAAAAGTTTTTTTATATATATATATATTTTTTTACAAAGGCCTCATGTCTGCCCGCACACGATGAAACTTACGCAACTGGTCCATGCTTAAAGGTGAAATAGAAATGTGCGTCTTAATGTAGGGAGCCCCCTTGTGTAATCGCATATTAGGATGCGTCATACCTCTATTTTTGTATTAGGGTTCATTACACATAAGGATAGCGTAATACTATGCAGGACCTTTTTCCGTACTCAACTACGTCAAACTTACAAAACGCTGTGCGTTTTAATGCACGCAGATAGTCCCCTTGTGTAAGCGCGGTCTAGGATGCTTTTAAGTTATATTTTTGTACCTACTCCACTATTTCATAGGATGACTTAAAATACTATGGAGGATATATTATGGAGGATAGGAAATTACTGAGGATACTATGGAGGATACTTGGAGACATATTATGTCTGTACACAACTACGTCAAACTTACAAAACCTGTGCGTTTTAATGCACGCAGATAGCCCCCTTGTGTAAGCGCGGTCTAGGATGCTTTTAAGTTCTATTTTTGTGCTTACCCTACTATTTTATAGGATGCCTTAAAATACTATGGAGGATATATTATGGAGGATACTATGGAGGATATATGGAGACATATTATGTCTGTACACAACTACGTCAAACTTACAAAACCTGTGCGTCCTAATAGACGCAGATAGCCTTCTTGTGCAAGCGCGGTCTAGGATGGCTTTTAAGTTCTATTTTTGTATTTACTCCACTATTTTACAGGATGCCTTAAAATGCTATGGAGGATATAATTTATGTCTGTACACAACCATGTCAAACTTACAAAACTGTGCGTCTTAATGGACGCAGATACCCTCCTTGTGTAAGTTCTATTTTTGTACTCACTCCACTATTTTAAAGGTGAGCCGGTTTGGCTTAGCGGTAAGGCATTAGGCTAGTAAGAAGAGGGCCTCGGTTCGAATCCGCTTCGGCTTTCCTTTCTTTTCAAAACTTGTGGACACTGTCTTGTAACGTTGTCCCTCACAATTAATGAGGCTCCTCTATTAATGTCCCTGACAATTAAAATGGCTCTCATCACTGCCCATCCTAACGCAGGAATCATTCTAGTGGTGAACAGTGTACCGACTGATATATAAGCTCCCTCTCTCCGCACCTCCATACCCCCTTTTCGCCCTTCTCACCGTCCCTTATAAGCCTTATGGTTAGTGTGGACGTTAAGTAACGTGTTTACTTACTTACCTATTGGTCTGCACACAACTATGTCAAGCTTACAAAACCTGTACGTCATAATTAATGCACTGACGCAGCCCATTTTGTGTAAGCGCTCCTTAGATAAATCAGTTCTTGTGGGCATTGTTCTGGTCGATTTTGCTCAATGGTATCATTGGCTGGGGCTGCCACAAGTATAGCCTAGAACGCATTGTTGACATATTCCCCACATTGACTGCAGTATGCGCAACAACGTAGCCATGGCTTCTCACCCCTCGACATCTGCTTACCAACGATCGTGTTATATACACTGCACTTGAAGACCCTATGACAGTACAGGTGTGGCACTTAAGTCTACTGGGAGGTGAATATGAAACTTTATACTTCTATATGAAGTGTAAATGAAGATACTCTTACACAAATCAGTCTGAACAATTTTGTTATGGAATTATTTTTAAGTAGCTTTGTTTTACTTAGAGTAACTGACCAAAACTGAATATGCACGAACAGTTAAGTTTCCACTAAACTCAGTAGAACGGTTCCGTTAATCGAACACGTCACATTAATCTTTTGTTTTGAAAGAACACATTTTACGGCCGAGTTTGATTGGATGATAAACTCCTTTCTCAATTTCTCAGTAACAGGGGGAGGGGAGAAGAAAAAAGGCCTCTTTCATTTTGGAGGATCATCTCTCCTATCTAGATCCTCGAAAAACAAACAAACAACAACAACAGAGGAACCATCTAGGGCGCTGCTGCTGCTGTCTGTAAAAGACATTGATGTAAAAGACATTGCGCAACTCACTTGTAAAAATGTTGTTGTGTGAATCGTTTTTGACAAACTTTGTTTTACTTAGAGAGATTTACCGTAAAGTAGGGACGACAGCAGTTAATATTAATGCTGTATATGGTAGGTCGACTCTCTATGAATCGTTCATGCAATATTTAAATTTAAAAAAGAAAAGAAAAAAAAAAAAAGAAAAAGAAAAAAAAGAAACACGTTTCTAAGCTGACTGTGGCTGGCTGCCGGTTTTCATGGGCACAAAGTTCAGCTCCATTTTCTACAATGAAAAATAATTGTTGCTCTTATACTCGTGCTAGTCACCGTAACAACATTTCCCTAGTTGTACTTTCAGTAGGTACAGGAAAAGAAACGGGGAATTCCCAGTAAAGGAAAAGGTCGAGCAAAGGCGTACTGAAAGGAGGGCGGTCTCTGCTGTTTACTCCAATGGCAACACGCAGCGAAGTTCCAGTGGATTATCCCATGCAATAATTATGTCACTCCACGCAAGACTGATGTCAGGGGTGTCTTACGGTGTAGGTGTGGACTCTTTTATTATTACTTTTGTTTTTTTGGTTTTTTTTGGAGACAACCACATTTGAAAAACACCTTCTGACTCAAAAAGTAGGAAAGAAAGAAAGAAAAGAAAAGAAAAAGACAAAAACACACACCCCTGTCTTTTTTTCTGACCCCCTTTCTTAATTGTCCCTCTCTCAGTCTGTTTTATTCTCTTTCTCTCTTATTTTCTCTCTTTCTGTCTCTCTGTCTCTGTCTCTCTCAACTCAACTAAACTCATGCAATTCACTTACCAGCTTCAAAACAC
>JABMCL010000949.1:207500-210000 GCA_018857735.1 Alviniconcha marisindica
GGGGGAAAGGGAGGAGGGGGGGGCAGAGAGGTCGGGGGAGGGGAGATGCGGGGGGGGGGGGGGGGGGGGGGGGGGGAGGGGGGGGGGGGGGGGGGGGGGGGGGGGGGGGGGGGTTAGGGAGGGGACTTTAAAGGAAGAGAGAGAGAGGGTGAAAGCAAGAGAGGAGGAGGGGGACAGATAGGATCTGTGGAGAGGGAAGGGGGGTAGGGAGGGAACCTTAAAGAAAGAGAGAGAGGGCTGGAAGGGAGGAGGAGGGGGGCAGAGAGGATCTGGGGAGAGAGAGAAGTGGGGTGAGCGGGTAGGTAGGGAACCTTTAAAGGAAGAGAGAGAGAGGGTGAAAGCAAGAGAGGAGGAGGGGGACAGGTATGATCTGGGAAAAGGGAAGGGGGGATAGGGAGGGAACTGTAAATGAAGAGAGAGAGGGGGGTGGAAGGGGCAGAAGGAAAGGGGACACAGAGGGGTCTGGGGAGAGAGAAGGAGGGATAGGGAGGGGACTGTAAATGAAGGGGAAAGGGGGGCAGAGTTAGAGACTGTCAGAGATCGGATACAACAGTGGGGAAAAGAGGGGGAACAAAAAGGGGAAGAGGCGGAGCGCAAAGAAAGATAGGGGAAAAGAGAGGTGGGGGGAGAAGGGGGGAGAGAGAGGGGGAAGGGGGGGGGGGTTTTGGGGGGGGGGGGGGGGGGGGGGGGGGGGGCGGGGGGGGGTGGATGGAAAGAAGAAAAAGGGAAAGAGAGAGAGAGAGAGGAGGGGAAGAGAGAGAGAGAGGAAGGGAAGAGAGAGGGGAATTTTTTTTTTTCCAAATCGGTTGCCTTAAAACAGGCTTTAAAAGTTTCCCTCACCTCACCAAAAAATTTCCCCTAATATTAGTCTTGCGTGGAGTCAAATTGCATTGGCTAATCAACTAGAACTACACCGTGTGTAGTAATGCAACTGGAGTAAATAAATGAGACCGCGCTTTTACCACGACGCCTTTATTTACTCAACTGCACTGGGAATTCCCCGTTTGATTTCCTGTCTAGAATGAAAGTACAACTGGGAAAATGTTAGCGGTGACTAGCACAAGAACAGAGCAACAATTTTTTTCTATAAAATTGAGCTGAACTTTATGCCCGAAAACCAACAGCCACAGTCAGCAGAAACATTTCTTTTTCTAAATTTAAATATCGCTTGAACTATTCATAGAGAGTCGACCTACTATATCCAGCATTGAAATTAATGGCTCTCGTCCCTACTTTTTGGTAAATCTCTCTATGTAAAACAAAGCTTGTGAAAAATTCTTCACACAACAATTTTTTTACAAGTGAGTTGCGCAGTGTCATTCATATCAGTGTCTTTTACGCTTCACATTTGAGTGTAATTTCGTTAAAGTTTTGCATGCATCCGTACTGGTGGATAAGGTTTTACACCTGTGCAAGCACAACGACCTCAAAGGTAGGGTATAAACGCAATGGTCGGACAGCGATTGTAGGGAGGTGAGAGTTTTAAGCCATGGCTACGTTGTTGCATACGCTGCAAACCTTGTGGGAATATGTTAATGCGTTCTGGAATATTGCTATGGCGAGAAACGGGGACGACAGAGCGTTCGTCGAGGAGGAGGATTGTGATTGGCCCTAACGAAAGCTGACGTGATCCTCCCAAATATTCGAGGAACGGAGATTCCTCCATGATAGAGGTCATCTAGATAGGTGACATACAGTATAGTGATATGCATTTTTTTTCTTCTTCTTCTTCTCTCTCTCAGTTTCTCTCTCTCTCTCTCTCTCTCTCTCTCTCCCTCTAATCATCGTATTTAAACGCACATGACAACTACCAGAGTAGGTATAAGCCTCCATGACATCCACAGGGGATAGAGTGGGTAGAAGAGGGTTGGGGAGGGGCGGGGGGGGGGGGGATTGAAAAGCAAAAGAGGCAGCGGCATTCTGATGCAGAAAAACGCCAGATGAAACAGTTACGGCAGATGATAACCCCCGCGCGCGCGCCCCTTTTTTTGGGGTGTGTGTGTGGGGTGTGTGGTGTGTGTGTTTAATGGCAGATGGCATCACTACATGTGTGTGTGTGTGTGTGTGTGTGTGTGTGTATGAATGGCAGATGGCATCACTACATGTGTGTGTGTGTGTGTGTGTGTGTGTGTGTGTGTCTCTCTCTCTGTCTATGAATGGCAGATGGCATCACTACATGCAGGACTGGTGAAAAAGTAGATGAAAGGGGATTAGTTTAACTTTCAAATCAAAGAGGGAATTGGTGAGACGGGATTACGGAACGGGGGTTGGCGGTACCATACCTACACAGACTTGTCAGAGTGTTTTCACAGCCCAGTTAATTTCAAACTGTAGTGCCGAAGACAACTTGAGCTATGAGCGAAGTGCAGAAGGGCAGAAAGGTGTTTCAGACTGACGTCACTGCCAATCTGAATGCAGCAGCATTCTTGAAGTGACAGTGTGTATAAGGTAACTCTATAGACCTCCTCTCTATCCACACACACAACACAACCACACACAC
>JABMCL010000949.1:215000-217500 GCA_018857735.1 Alviniconcha marisindica
AAAACATTTGGTGAAAGATCTTTTTCTTATGCTGGCCCATCTAAACAATTTGCCTCAAACACTCCGCCACTCTGATTCTACTCCTCCCTCAAGATGCACCTGTTTAATAATTATTTCTAAACTGTTTTTCACAGCCCTGCCAATCCCCTCGTTTCGATGCTGTGTGTGTGTGTGTGTGTGTGTGTGTGTGTGTGTGTGTGTGTGTGTGTGTGTGTGTGTGTGTGTGTGTGTGTGTGTGTGTGTGTGTGTGTGTGTGTGTGTGTGTGTGTGTGTGTGTGTGTGTGTGTGTGTGTGTGTGTGTGTGTGTGTGTGTGTGTGTGTGTGTGTGTGTGTGTGTGTGTGTGTGTGTGTGTGTGTGTGTGTGTGTGTGTGTGTGTGTGTGTGTGTGTGTGTGTGTGTGTGTGTGTGTGTGTGTGTGGTTAGTGTTATTGTAAAGCGCCCTGTGCTGCCACCTTGTGTGGTAGATGGGCACTCTAGAAATCCTCTTTATTATTATTATCAGGACGAAAGCACGTTGTGTAAATAAAGAACAGACATGTATATGATGATGATGATGAAGTGATGCTTAATCTCCTCTGACATATTAGGGACAAGTTGTGACCAATGCCGAAGCACGATCAATAATTCTTTACGTCCACGGAAACCAGTAGGCTCGTTAGGACGGACAGCTCAGGACGGCCACCTCGACTCTCACACAGCTCCTGAACTATGACCTGTCCACTGATGAGGTGATGCTTAATGTCCTCAGATATCAGTTGACATATTAGGGACAAGCTGAGACCAATGCCGAAGCATGGTTCAATATAGCTTTACGTCCACGGAAACCAGAAGGCTCGTTAGGACGGACAGCCCAGGACGGCCACCTCGACTCTCACACAGCTCCTGAACTATGACCTGTCCACTATATCTCGTACCTCTTTATATTTCCAAGCACTGTACTACATCTCATTCCTCGCCGTTTAGCTGTTGTTTAAGTGTCGTTCTGTAGCTTGATAAAGCGGATTTCCCCGAAAATTCGCATGTTGTGCTCTGTCCTAATAAACACTTTTTAACCTTTTGTGTTTGGATCTATATCTCGTACCGTCAAGTCTTGCCTCTGCCGTAGCCTTAGGCGTATCCAGGTTTTAAGGCAACGAAATTTTCCGGAAGGGATCAAATTGTCGGTGAGATACGGCGCGAAAGCAATGGCCGCTGTTACTAGTATTATTATTATATCAGTGTGCTTGCTGACACAGAACAAGCCAAAGCGGTCAATTGCTTAACTCCGAGTTGTCCCCGGTATACACGCCCGGCTCGAGACCCTTGGAGGCGTGAGAAAAGAGAGAGACTATGGATACACAGACTATTGGCTACAAGCTAGACTACCAGGTGTGAGAAGCGAGAGACTACATATGGATACACAAACTACTGGCTACAAGCTAGACTATCAGGTGTGAGACGCGAGAGACTATGTATGCATACATATGCATACACAAACTACTGGCTACAAGCTAGTCTACGAGGCGTGAGAAAAGAGAGAGTCTATAGATACACAAACTACTAGCTACAAGCTAGACTACCAGGTGTGAGAAGCGAGAGACTATACATGGATACACAAACTACTGGCTACAAGCTAGGCTACGAGACGTGAGAAGAGAGAGACTATGGATACACAAACTACTGGCTACAAGCTAGGCTACGAGGTGTGAGAAGAAGAGAGACTATGGATACACAAACTACTGGCTATAGGCTAGGCTACGAGGCGTGAGAAAGAGAGACTATATATGGATACACAAACTACTGGCTACAAGCTAGGCTACGAGGCGTGAGAAAAGAGAGAGTCTATAGATACACAAACTACTAGCTACAAGCTAGACTACCAGGTGTGAGAAGCGAGAGACTATATATGGATACACAAACTACTGGCTACAAGCTAGGCTACGAGACGTGAGAAGAGAGAGACTATGGATACACAAACTACTGGCTACAAGCTAGGCTACGAGACGTGAGAAGAGAGAGACTATGGATACACAAACTACTGGCTACAAGCTAGGCTACGAGGTGTGAGAAGAGAGAGACTATGGATACACAAACTACTGGCTACAAGCTAGGCTACGAGACGTGAGAAGAGAGAGACTATGGATACACAAACTACTGGCTACAAGCTAGTCTACGAGGTGTGAGAAGAGAGAGACTATGGATACACAAACTACTGGCTACAAGCTAGGCTACGAGGTGTGAG
The DNA here is from genome assembly GCA_018857735.1 of Alviniconcha marisindica. Lineage (NCBI taxonomy): Eukaryota > Metazoa > Mollusca > Gastropoda > Provannidae > Alviniconcha > Alviniconcha marisindica. The sequence goes on from JABMCL010000949.1 coordinate 217,222, forward strand.
AAGCGAGAGACTATACATGGATACACAAACTACTGGCTACAAGCTAGACTACCAGGTGTGAGAAGCGAGAGACTATACATGGATACACAAACTACTGGCTACAAGCTAGGCTACGAGGTGTGAGAAGAGAGAGACTATGGATACACAAACTACTGGCTAAAGGGTAGGCTACGAGGTGTGAGAAGAGAGAGACTATATATGGATACACAAACTACTGGCTACAAGCTAGACTACCAGGTGTGAGAAGGGAGAGACTACATATGGATACACAAACTACTG
>JABMCL010000949.1:227500-237500 GCA_018857735.1 Alviniconcha marisindica
GACGGTGGTCATGCTGACAGCCTTCTAAATGGCGCAGGTAAAAACAAAACAAAACAAAAAGGACAGTGGTCCGCTTCTTCTCCTTCTTCTCGTTCTTCCTTTTGTTTAAAGTCTTTTCGCCGAGATGACTGTCAATTTCACGACGGTGGTCATACTGAAAGCTTTCTACATGGCACAGGTGAAAAAGGGCGGATGAGTGGTGTTCATCTTCTTCTCCTTCTTCCTTTCGTTTAGTCTTTTCACCGAGATGTCCTTTACCACGGTGGTCAGGCTGACAGCCTTCTACATGGCGCAGGTAAAAAAGGACGGATGAGTGGTGTTCCTCTTCTTCTCCTTCTTTCTTTCGTTTAGTCTTTTCACCGAGATGTCCTTTACCACGGTGGTCAGGCTGACAGCCTTCTACACGGCGCAGGTAAAAAAGGACGGATGAGTGGTGTTCCTCCTCTTCCTCTTCTTTTCGTTCTTCCTTTCGTTTAAAGTCTTTTCACCGAGATGTCCTTCACAACGGTGGTCATGTTGACGCCCTTGTACATGGCGCAGTTAGTAGAAAGGATGGATGAGTGATGTCCCTCTTCTTCTTCTCCTTCTTTCTCTCGTTTAAAGCCTTTTAATCGAGATGTCCTTCACAACGGTGGTCATGCTGTCAGCCTTCTACATGGCGCAGGTAATAAAAAGGACGGATGAGTGATGTCCCCCCTCTTCTTCTTCTGCTCCTTCTGACTTTTGTTCAAAGTTTTCTCATCGTCACGGTGGTCGCAGGTGAAATAGGAGGGATGGGTTGTTTGTGTTCCTCCTCTTCTTCTTCTTCCTTTTATTTAATGTCTTTTCACCGTGTTGACCGTGGTGACGTGGTTCCGTGTGTGTGTGTGTGTGTGTGTGTGTGTGTGTGTGTGTGGTGTGTGTGTGTGTGTGTGTGTGTGTGTGTGTGTGTGTGTGTGTGTGTGTGTGTGTGTATGTGTGTGTGTGTGTGTGGTTGCGCGCGCGCGCGCGCGTGTGCGTGGCGGGTGTAGGTATTTGTGTATGTGTGGTTGTGTGTTTATGTGCGTGAGTGTGCGTGTGTGTGTATGTGTGTGTGTGTGCGCGCGCTCGCGTGCGCGCCCCTGATTTGGTGTAACAGTAATTCTGTCCAGAGCATGGCAGTAATTATTTTTTTCTATGAACCAACCGACTTTAGCGTGCACACGAGGGTCTGTGAGAATTAATGCATTATTTTGTCAGCTTGACTGCAGAGTATATTATGCACGCACAGAATTAATTACGACCCCTTGACAAGGACGCCTTAACTGAATAATCTCAGTCACGGGTTCGCCACAGAAATCTTTCGTGGGGAGCCATTTCAAATCATTAAAACATGTGTATTAATCTCTGGGGTGCTGCTTTTCAGTACGCTAATGGCTGCCTCTCCATTTGGCTTCAGATGTTTAGTTCTTTTCCTTTGGCTTCATTTGTTTTCTAAATCTCATTTGTCGTAAACGTCAGACATAAATCGATTTGGACAAGATACAGAAACTCGTTATGCGGTTTCCCAATACAAGCCGCAAAGCTGAGGTCTTTTGTTCGTGATGCAGTTACATTAGACAGAGATCTATACACATAGCTTTGATCTATACACATAGCTTTGGTTGCTAGAAACGTCATTTAGACCTAGAGGAGATTTGTCCCTTCCCCGCCACCACCACCCTTTCCCGCCCACTTCCAGTTTGCACACTTGCTCTGAAAAGACACCAAGACTATGTTTAAGCCTTTAGTTTTCAGATGATGCATAGTTTGAAGTTGTAATTGTTTCACTTTTAAACTCTGTGTGTGTGTGTGTGTGTGTGTGTGTGTGTGTGTGTGTGTGTGTGTGTGTGTGTGTGTGTGTGTGTGTGTGTGTGTGTGTGTGTGTGTGTGTGTGTGTGTGTGTGTGTGTGTGTGTGGTGTGTGTGTGTGTGTGTGTGTGTGTGTGTGTGTGTGTGTGTGTGTGTGTGTGTGTGTGTGTGTGTGTGTGTGTGAGTGTGTGTGTGTGTGGTGTGTGTGTGTGTGTGTGTGTGTGTGTGTGTGGTGTGTGTGTGTGTGTGTGTGTGTGTGTGTGTGTGTGTGTGTGTGTGTGTGTGTGTTTGTGTATGTTCGTTAGTGTGTAATGTGTACGGGATATTTTTTTTCTTCAAATTATATTCCGTTTTGTTGATTTGTATGTGTTCTTGGTTGAGCTTCTGCAGGCATACCGCTTTTCTTGCATACTGTTTTCATTTACATCATTATAATTTATTCTTAGTTTTTTTATTGTATTTGTTAAGCGCAATGAATCGGAGAAAAATGCTACATAAACAATATCTGTTATTATCATTAGGCCTGCTGTCTTCATCTTTAGTTATTGTTTCCTTCTCGTCCCGAGCTGACCCTATATATTATGTGATCGACTGAACGTTAAAGTCCAAGAACTGTTTCCTTCTCACAGAACACAGAATACAGAATATAGAATCTTTATCGTCTATGAATAACATAGAAATTTGCCTTATGACTGCATAAAAGATACCAGTACAATAACACACAGTATAAACTCGTCCCGAACTGACCCTATATATTATGTGATTGACTGAACGTTAAAATCCAAGAACTGTTTCCTTCTCACAGAACACAGAATACAGAATATAGAATCTTTATCGTCTATGAATAACATAGAAATTTGCCTTATGACTGCATAAAAGATACCAGTACAATAACACACAGTATAAACTCGTCCCGAACTGACCCTATATATTATGTGATTGACTGATCGTTAAAGTCCAAGAACTGTTTCCTTCTCACGGAATACAGAATACAGAATATAGAATCTTTATCGTCTATGAATAACATAGAAATTTGCCTTACGACTGCATAAAAGACACCAGTACAATAACACACAGTATAACTCGTCCCGAGCTGTCCCTATACATTATGTGATCGACTGAACGTTAAAGTCCAAGAACTATATATGTGGTTGAGTTAGGTGGTTGAGCTGACCCTATATATGTGGTTGAGTTAGGTGGTTGAGCTGACCCTATATATGTGGTTGAGTTAGGTGGTTGAGCTGACCCTATATATGTGGTTGAGTTAGGTGGTTGAGCTGACCCTATATATGTGGTTGAGTTAGGTGGTTGAGCTGACCCTATATATGTGGTTGAGTTAGGTGGTTGAGCTGACCCTATATATGTGGTTGAGTTAGGTGGTTGAGCTGACCCTATATATGTGGTTGAGTTAGGTGGTTAAGCTGACGCTATATACGTGGTTGAGATAGATGGTTGAGCTGACCCTATATATGTGGTTGAGTTAGGTGGTTGAGCTGACCCTATATATGTGATTGAGCTGACCCTATATATGTGGTTGAGTTAGGTGGTTAAGCTGACGCTATATACGTGGTTGAGATAGATGTTGAGCTGACCCTATATATGTGGTTGAGTTAGGTGGTTGAGCTGACCCTATATATGTGGTTGAGTTAGGTGGTTGAGCTGACCCTATATATGTGATTGAGCTGACCCTATATATGTGGTTGAGTTAGGTGGTTAAGCTGACGCTATATACGTGGTTGAGATAGATGGTTGAGCTGACCCTATATATGTGGTTGAGTTAGGTGGTTGAGCTGACCCTATATATGTGGTTGAGTTAGGTGGTTGAGCTGACCCTATATATGTGATTGAGCTGACCCTATATATGTGGTTGAGTTAGGTGGTTAAGCTGACGCTATATAGTGGTTGAGTAGTGGTTGAGCTGACCCTATATATGTGGTTGAGTTAGGTGGTTGAGCTGACCCTATATATGTGGTTGAGTTAGGTGGTTGAGCTGACCCTATATATGTGGTTGAGTTAGGTGGTTGAGCTGACCCTATATATGTGATTGAGCTGACCCTATATATGTGGTTGAGTTAGGTGGTTAAGCTGACGCTATATACGTGGTTGAGATAGATGGTTGAGCTGACCCTATATATGTGGTTGAGTTAGGTGGTTGAGCTGACCCTATATATGTGGTTGAGTTAGGTGGTTGAGCTGACCCTATATATGTGGTTGAGTTAGGTGGTTGAGCTGACCCTATAGGGGGCGGGGATAGCTCAGTGGTTAGAGCGCCGGACTCGTGATTGAAAGTTCGCGAATTTTCTTCTCCAGGGTCGACTTTCTGTGCTGACTCTTATTTCGGTATCCGTTCCACCCTCGTGTTACCGCAGTAGCACGTAAAAGATCCCGGTCATTCTGCCAAAAGTGCAGTTGGCAGGTTACAGCTAAACACGCATACACCTTACGTATGTGGCTTTGCATGAAGAGACATGGTGCATGGTTGTATGGTGCACACAGGACTTGCGCCGAGACGGCTACAGTTTCATGTGGCACCAGCCATGCCAGCGCTGTAAGTACACCACTTCGATGGATATTCAACAACAACAAAAAAAAACAAAAACAAAAAAAAGCGCTATAAATCTAGTCACTCATGTAGAACCACGTGCGAGCGCAGTGAGTCTCCTCAAGAGAGCGGAGAATAGCGCTATATAAGCGATCATCAATCAGTATATGGTTGAGTTAGGCAGTTAGTTGGTGCTTGGAGCCCAGCCAATGACGTGTAGGTGCATGGTTGGCGGAACGTTAAAATCCAAGAACTGTGTCCTTCTCGTCCAGAGTTGACGCTATATATGTGTTTGACAGAACGTAAGATCCAAGAACGGACTGTTTCCGTCGCTGTTTGTTTTCTTTCTAGCTAGCATACTGTTTCTTTTCTTTCTAGCTGGCGTGCTGGCATATTGTTTGTTTTCTTTCTAGCTGGCGTGCTGGCATACTGCTTGTTTTCTTTCCAGCTGGCTAGCTGGCATACTGTTTGTTTTCCTTCTGGCTGGCATACTGCTTGTTTTCTTTTCAGCTGGCTAGCTGGCATACTGTTTGTTTTCTTTCCAGCTGGCATACTGTTTGTTTTCTTTCCAGCTGGCAAGCTGGCATACTGTTTGTTTTCTTTCTAGCTGGCATACTGTTTGTTTTCTTTCAGCTGGCTAGCTGGCATACTGTTTGTTTTCTTTCCAGCTGGCAAACTGTTTGTTTTCTTTCCAGCTGGCATACTGTTTGTTTTCTTTCCAGCTGGCAAACTGTTTTCTTTGTAGCTGGCATACTGTTTGTTTACTTTCTAGCTGGCAAACGGTTTGTTTTCTTTCCAGCTGGCTAGCTGCCATACTGTTTGTTTTCTTTCCAGTTGGCATACTGCTTGTTTTCTTTCCAGCTGGCTAGCTGGCATACTGTTTGTTTTCTTTCCAGCTGGCATACTGTTTGTTTTCCTTCTGGCTGGCATACTGCTTGTTTTCTTTTCAGCTGGCTAGCTGGCATACTGTTTGTTTTCTTTCCAGCTGGCATACTGTTTGTTTTCTTTCCAGCTGGTAAGCTGGCATACTGTTTGTTTTCTTTCTAGCTGGCATACTGTTTGTTTTCTTTCAGCTGGCTAGCTGGCATACTGTTTGTTTTCTTTCCAGCTGGCAAACTGTTTGTTTTCTTTCCAGCTGGCATACTGTTTGTTTTCTTTCCAGCTGGCAAACTGTTTGTTTTCTTTGTAGCTGGCATACTGTTTGTTTACTTTCTAGCTGGCAAACTGTTTGTTTTCTTTCCAGCTGGCTAGCTGCCATACTGTTTGTTTTCTTTCCAGTTGGCATACTGCTTGTTTTCTTTCCAGCTGGCTAGCTGGGATACTGTTTGTTTTCTTTCCAGCTGGCATACTGTTTGTTTTCTTTCCAGCTGGCTAGCTGACATATTGTTTGTTTTCTTTCCAGCTGGCATACTGTTTGTTTTCTTTCCAGCTGGCTAGCTGGCGTACTGTTTGTTTTCTTTCCAGCTGGCATACTGTTTGTTTTCCTTCCAGCTGGCAAGCTGGCATACTGTTTGTTTTCTTTCCAGCTGGCATACTGTTTGTTTTCTTTCCAGCTAGCATACTGTTTGTTTTCTTTCCAGCTGGCACACTGTTTGTTTTCTTTCCAGCTGGCTAGCTGGCATACTGTTTGTTTACTTTCTAGCTGGCAAACTGTTTGTTTTCGTTGTAGCTGGCATACTGTTTGTTTACTTTCTAGCTGGCAAACTGTTTGTTTTCTTTCCAGCTGGCTAGCTGGCATACTGTTTGTTTTCTTTCCAGCTGGCTAGCTGGCAAACTGTTTGTTTTCTTTCCAGCTGACATACTGTTTGTTTTCTTTCCAGCTGGCACACTGTTTGTTTTCTTTCTAGCTGGCATACTGTTTGTTTTCTTTCCAGCTGGCTAGCTGGCATACTGTTTGTTTTCTTTCCAGCTGGCATACTGTTTGTTTTCTTTCCAGCTGGCTAGCTGCCATACTGTCTGTTTTCTTTCCAGCTGGCATACTGTTTGTTTTCTTTCCAGCTGGCATACTGTTTGTTTTCTTTCCAGCTGGCATACTGTTTGTTTTCTTTCCAGTTGGCATACTGTTTGTTTTCTTTCCAGCTGGCATACTGTTTTGAACCAAGGCGGTTTATGGACCGTGCTGTCTTCATCTTTGGTTTTTGGTGCCTGGCGGCGGCAGGAACCTCCAAACCGCTGTTCTACCTCTACTACAACGCCAACTTCCGACGGGGATGTAAAGAGGTGAGCCCACGAATGACTAGTTCTTGTCCCCGTATTAACCCTTTCACTCCATTGATGTCATTTGAAAACGGCCAATAAAAGTGTGAAATTTCGAATTCGTACGTCTTTTTGTTTGCCTTTTCGCAATGGCATGAAAGGATTTCCGTAAAAACGCACAATAAAGAAAATAGATTTGTTATAGGACCGGAAAATAGATAGTTCAGGAGCTGTGTGAGAGTCGAGGTGGCCGTCCTGGACTGTCCGTCCTAACGAGCCTTCTGGTTTCCGTGGACGTAAAGAATTATTGCACCGTGCTTCGGCATTGGTCACAACTTGTCCCTAATATATCAACTGACATCCGAGGACATTAAGCATCACTTCATCGTCATCATCATCAGACCGGAAAATGTACTGTTTTGCAGACATTTCAGCCCTTAAGTGTTACAGGCTGTGGCAGTGAAGGGGTTAACATAGGAGAAGAGAATGAAGTGATACTGTAAACTGCTGCATGGTTGTATGGTGTTTTTACAGAACGTGCGCAGAGATGGCAGCAGTTTCACGCTGCACCAGACACGTAACAATCAAATAGCGCTGTACGTACACCACTTCGGTGGGTATTCAAAACGCACTGTTAAAAGATACTGTCACTAAATCCGAATCACATGCGACATCAGCGCAGTGAGTCTGCTACAGAGCAGAAAATGGCTCAATTAATTGATTAATTAATGTTATATCTCCCGACTACACGCTGTCAGTCATAGTATATATGACTCAACCTTTCTTGCTGAAGGTTAGAGGAGCCACCTGCATGTATTCCATGTGATGCTACTTCTCTCTCTTATCGTTCTCTCTCTCTCTCTCTCTCTCTCCTCTCTCTCTCTCTCTCTCTCTCTCTCTCTCCTTATTATATTCTTTATTACTCTATCTCTTCTCTCTCTCATCTTCTACTTTATTTCTATCTATATCTTCTATATATATATATATATATATGTGCAGCTTTTTTGTTTCTTGTGATTTCTTTCAAGCAAGGGAGCGGCATTTCGCTTCTCGGTCGTTGAGGATAGTGTTTAAAAAATATCTTTGGATTGCATCTTTGATTATTTGAAAATGATCAACACTTTTGAAAAAGAATTATATGTTTTTGTTGTTGTTGTTTTTTAACCTTTTTTTGCCTGCGTTTTCAATTGGCAATGTACTAGTTGTAACATGTAGATCTAGATTCCTAGCACAGCACGTATAAATTTCGCCCCGATATAACCATCATGGATGACAGAGCGTTAAAGATCAATTACGCATGTATCCCCCACCGCTTTGGTCTTCTTTAAAGCAGCATTGTTTCTACTTTGTCTCCATGTTGATGTAGGGCTCAGCAGGAAACGTCTGAATGCCTGCCCCATCCCGCAGACGGTAAGCTGCTTTTCATAGGGGTCTTGATAGATTGCCAATCGAGGACTTCCAGAATGGCTCAGTTGAAGTGCATGTTCAATAACTTACTTTCATTTACGCTGTTATGAAATCGGCTATGATGTTCCCGAGTTCCCAGATATAAGCATGGATACGAAAGAAAGCGATCGATCACGTACATGCACAGATAGAACGTATTTGGTTGGCGGGTGAGTGAGTTGACTGGTCAGGGGATATGTGAAGATTAATGTACCAGTAAAATGTTCATCTTCATTATTCAGGTCGATGAAATAGCCCTCTGTATTTCTTGACAGTACCTTCTATTTTTATCCATCGTCTTGTGTTCTTGTCCTTATTGTCCTTGTTCTTCCTCTTCTTCTTCTTCTTGTATTTGTCCTTGCTCATGTTCTTTCTCTTTTCCTTGCTAGTGCTCTCGTCTTTATTGTCCTTTCTCGTATTCTTGTTCCCATGCGCGTTTTGTGTTCTTGTTCTTGACTTTGCCCTGGCTCATTTCGTATTCGCGTTCTTGTCTTTGTCCTGTTCTTGTTCTTGCCCTTGCCCTTTGCTCATTTCTTGTTCTTGTTCTTGTTCTTGTCATTGTCCTGTTCTTGTTCTTGACTTTGCCCTTGCTCATTTCTTGTTCTTGTCTTTGTCCTGTTCTGGTTCTTCGTCTTTTCACATGCGCGTTTCTTGTTCTGAATCTTGACTCTACACATGCTCGTTTCATGTTCTTTGTCTTTGCTTGTTTCTTGTGTTCTTGCCTTTGTCGTTTGCTCGCGTTCTTCTTTTTGCCTCACAACCTTTTTGCTTTTGATATTTTCTTGCTCTTGTTCCCGTCCATGTCCTTGCTCATGCTCTCGTTCAGATCGTTCCTGCCTCACAGCTGTTCTGCTTGCAGGTGTTCTGCATGTCGGCCATGAGGTGCTACAGGTCCCACACCTACGTCATCACCACAGCCTCCATGCTGGGCAAGTCGAACTACGTGGGAGTGATGGAAATCAGCAGCAACGGCCAGCGACTGGCCTGCGATTCCCCCGTCAAGGCCTTCAACAGGGCCATGCGGGTTGAAAAAAGCGCCTGGCCTCTCCACGGCTCCTTGACCTCCACCTACGTCTGAGGGTGTTTTTCTTGTCGTCGTCGTCGTTTTTGTTGTTGTTGTTGTTGTTGTTCTTCTTCTTCTTCTTCTTCTTCTTCTTCTTTTCTTGGGTGCCATTTTATTTTCGACATCCACCGAAGTTCCAGGTTTGTGGGCTGGTGGTGAGTTCTCGTTACAGATGAGGGCCTGGCCCCTCCACGGGTCCCTGGCATCCACCTACGTCTGAGTTTTTGTTTGTTCGTTAGTTTTTTTGTCCTGGGTGCCATTTTATCCTCGACGTCCACCGACGTTCGAGGCTGTGGGCTGGTGGTCAGTTCGCTTTCCAGAAGAGAGCCTGGCCCCTCCACGAGTCCCCGACTTCCACCTACATCTGAGTTTTGTTAGCTTGTTTATTTTTGTCCTGGGTGCCATTTTATCCTCGACGTCCACCGACGTTCGAGGCTGTGGGCTGGTGGTCAGTTCGCTTTCCAGAAGAGAGCCTGGCCCCTCCACGAGTCCCCGACTTCCACCTACATCTGAGTTTTGTTAGCTCGTTTATTTTTGTCCTGGGTGCCATTTTATCCTCGACGTCCACCGACGTTGGAGGCTTATGGACTGGCTCCTCAGTGAGTCCTTGACCTCCGCCTACGTGTGAGGCTTTCTTTTTTTCTTCTTTTTTTTTTAAATTTCGTCTGCAAACCATTTTATTCTCGAGATCCACCGACGTTTTAGGCTTTTGGGCTGTATCAGTTCTTTTTCCAGAAGAGCGCCTGACTCCTCGACGGGTCACTTACCTCCCCTACATCTGAGCTTCATTTGTTCTTTTCTGTTCTATTTTGTTGGTGTGTGGGCGCCGTTTCGTTCTTGGCATCCACCGAAGTCTGAGCCTCGTGGGCTGGTGCCAGTTCTCTTTCCAGAAGAGCGCCTGGCTCCTCATCGGGTACTTGACGTCCACCTACGTGTGAGCCGTGT
>JABMCL010000949.1:255000-260000 GCA_018857735.1 Alviniconcha marisindica
TGTGTGTGTGTGTGTGTGTGTGTGTGTGTGTGTGAAGAAGAAGGCACGGTTCCGGAGCTGGTTCCGGAACGATTGGAGTAAAGTTGCTGATGTGCGTGTGTGCATGCGTGCGCGTGCGTGGGTGTGTGCGTGTGTGTGTTCGTGCGTGCGTGCGTGCGCCCGTGTGTGTGTGTGTGTGTGTGCGTGCCTGCGTGCGTGTGAGTGTGTGTGTGTGTGTGTGCATGCGTGCGTGCGTGCGTGCGTGCGTGTATGTGGTTGTGGGGGGGGATGTTGGGAGATGGTTCCAGTCTCTCAGTTATAATGGTTCCAGTCTCTCAGTTATATTGTGGGGAAAGAAGGAGTTAAACAGGACAGGGTGACTGGTGTGCTCCTGATGCAGTCGTTGCGCTCTTCTTGTCCTGGAGTCTGCGTGTGGACACAAGCTGGTGGGTTTGATGTCGACCAACCCGCTACGTATTAAAGGAGCTGTTCTCAGCGGGCTAAACTTCTCGTGTGTTTGGAGCAGGTTAAAAGAACATGGTAGTAATGTTTCGCGACTGAACGTGCCGCTGTTTTTATATCGCTTTTTTTATAAGGTGATCTTTCTGGGGGAGGGGGGTGGGGGTGGAGGGGGATCATCACTAACACTTTGACTTCCTCTGGAAAATGTACTAAAAATTATAAAATAAAATAAAACCTTCTGTCTGTCTGTCTGTCTGTCTGTGTCTGTGTCTGTGTCTGTCTCTCTGTCTCTCTGTGTCTCTATCTCTGTGTCTCTGTCTGTCTGTCTGTCTCTCACTGTCCCTCACCTATCTCTGCCTCTCTCTCTCTCTCTCTTCTCTCTCCCGTTCTCTCTTTCATTTTTCTCTCTTTCTCCCCCCCCCCCTTTCTCTGTGTGTGTATGTGTGTGTGTGTGTGTGTGTCTCTCTCTCTCTCTGTGTCTCTCTCTCTCCCCCATCTCTACCTCTTTCTATGTCTCTCTTTTTGTCTCTGCCTCTGTGTCTCTGTGTCTGTCTGTCTGTCTCTCTGCCTAACTTTATCTATCTCTCTCTGTCTCCCCCCCACCCCCCACCCCCCTCCCTCTTCGCCCCCTCATCCCCACCCATAACTCGTCTCATCCTGGAGTTACCAAAGTTCCCAGTGTCTTCGGATCTCACGCCCTCTTCTCATCATATCCATCGAGCCTACACGTGAAAAAATCACATCACGAATTAATCAACGATATCGATTACTTATCAGTGGGGGATGCCCCGCTTAACACCAGTAGCAGTGGGGGCCGATTTCCGAAGAAGAAGAAGACAAACCCGAGGTCTGACCTGGGAGAACACCGATATCTGGAAGGATTTCTGAAGAAGACCACAGAGGGCTTGACACTAGATCCAGTGTGTGTCGCTATCTTCGGGTCAAGTGGTACGACACTTAATACACCGATGTGCGGGTGCTGATTGAAGTGTTCATTCGACCTGACTCTCTTTGGCGTGTTTGGATTTCATTTCAGCTATTGTTATTGTTGATGTTGTAATGTTCCTGTTGTTATTGGTGGTGGTGGTGGCGGTAGTGCTACTAATGATGATGAAGAAGGTGAAACTACTTCATACTTTGCTCTCACTTGCCGGACTCTCAGATTGTCTCGATAAAATGTTGATGTATGTGATTAAATGGAAGATGTAAATAGTGTTGTTCAGACCCACAGAGAGAGAGAGAGAGAGAGAGAGAGAGAGAGAGAGAGAGAGAGAGAGAGAGAGAGAGAGAGAGAGAGAGAGAGAGACGCAGACAGACAGACAGACAGACAGACAGACAGAGACAGAGACAGAGACAGACAGAGACAGACAGACAGATAGACAGACAGGCAAGCACACAGACGGAGACAGGGATACAGAGATACAGATGTAGATAAACCACAATAACACCCACTGACCCCTGCTGCTCGTGGACCACTCGCTAGCGTAACAGCTAGCCCAACGGATCAGTGTGCGACTAACGACGACAATAAGTTGCCAGCAATAAACCACGTGGACCATGGGCAGAGAACCATCTCGGCTGTCAGACGGGGCATCGGAATGGAGCTAGACGCATCATTTCAGTACCATGTGATAAGCTGCTACAGAGACAGCCGAGTCAGAAACGGGCCATTGTTCCCGGAGGTCCCAGTTAAATGTTTAGTGGCGGGAGGCTGTCTACTACGTGTAGCTACGATTTCCTTTGAAAAAAATGAAGAAGGAGACATACACCTAAAGAAAATGAAAGAAAGAAGAATACAAGAAAAATTAAAGCAAGCAAAGAAACAACAGCAAAAAGCAACAATAAACAAACAAACAAACAAACAAACAAACAAACAAACAAACAAAAAAAACAAACAAACAGCCAAAACTAAAACAAACAAAAAAAAATCAACAACAAAACGCAGATCCACGCGATTCTTTGAAAAGATCACCTAGCTGCTAGTCGTTTCGTTTTGTTTAGTTTTTGCAATGGTTGTTGCCAGCGCCTGGTCGTTGTTGTCGATGATATATTTCATCCTCTTCTTCCCCTTTCTCCTCCTCCTCCTCCTCCTCCTCCTCCATAGTGTTGCTCCTCTCTTCTTGTATTCCGAACACCTTCGCCACATCGCAGTGCTACAATAACGACACGAGAGGAAGTATCAAGTGGTTTCAAGTACGCCTTAGCTCCAGCCAGCGGTTACCGAAACGCCTGGTCTTGAGTCATAAGATCGTATAGCCAACGCTTGAGACATAAGATCAGCGTGAGCGCCCGTAATGAATCTGTTCTGTTTCTCAATAATCCCAAAACAGCAAAGAGTAAGAGGAAAGTCCAGAGTGGATGAAGAAGAGACCGAGAAATTGCCTCAGCAATGGAAATCACTCCGCTTCACCCATCGCCAGTAACGATTACTGCATGCCCACCAAAGGAGTGCCAAGCACCTTTCCACACAACAGTGGAATGTCCGATACAAATCATATTTTGGGTTTTCTCGCAAAATACTGAGGCAGTATTGGATAATCTTTTGCTTGTCAATTCTGGAGTATTTAGGAGCAGATTAGTCAGCAGTATTACTTATTTTTGGCCTGAAAATACGGTATATAACTAATGAAAACATGACTGAGCGGTACTATCGAAGGATTCGATCGATGCGCTGTTTTGATAGTCAAAGGCATCAAGATTCGCACATAGAAAGAAAAAGAAAGAAAGAAGAAAAATGGCGAGCTTTGTATTGATGATTTTTGCAGTCTTGGGTACGTATAAACAACGACAGAGTATCGAATTCGTTTGTGCAGAGCCTTGTATTGATGACTTTTGCGGTCTTGGGTGGGTTTAAACAACAGCAGAGTATGGCTTATTTTTTTTATTTTTTTGTTAGCGAGCTTTATGTTGATGATTTTTGCGGTCTTGGGTACCGCAGAGTATCAGTTTCGCTTCCTTCTTTTGCTTTTCGTTGTAGAGGAACCAGTTAATGTGTGTCTCTCTGGCTACTTCAGTTGGAGGCACTCTGCTAAAAAAATCAATAAATAAATAAATCAGTCTTATTGCACGTTTCATTTTTCTTCTTCTTCTTCCATTTACTCTGTCGAAACAGGTTTTTGTTTTCAAGTTCCTCTTTACTGCATAGACATATGTTGGGAATTATAAACAAAAACAGAAGTAATTCAGACTGTGCAATGATATGTGTGTACATTCTCTCTTGTTTCAGGTTTATTTTCTTTCCTACCAAACGGAAAAGCAGCTGTAACGACGTCGTTCGCTAGCCAATCAGAAATACCCTTCACTACATCGAGCGCCAGCCAATCGGAAATATCGCTACAGAACCTGACGGAGTTGCTTACAATTTTAGAGAGAGCAAAGTATGAAGCTCATCATTCCTACAACATCACTGTAAGTAAAAGCAGCTGGCGTTGGGAGCGTTTGATTTCAAACTTGTAAGTCGGACGATTGCTTTTGTGAGAGCGTGAGATTGTTTCGTGCACACGTTTGATGTGTGTGTGTGTGTGTGTGTGTGGTTGTGGTTGTTTGTTCGTGTGTGTGTGTGTGTGTGTGTGTGTGTGTGTGTGTGTGTGTGTGTGTGTGTGTGTGTGTGTGTGTGTGTGTGTGTGTGTGTGTGTGTGTGTGTGTGTGTGTGTGTGTGTGTATTAGCTGGTCGTCTCTGTCTGTTTATTGTTTGTTTGTTTGTTTTTATCATGGGAACGAAGATAGAATTTGGAATACACCGCTGTTGATGTTGATATTTTTGTTGCTGCCGCTGCTGCTTCTGCTGCCGTAGTTGTCGTCATCACCTGTTTCCTGGCGGAAGAGGTTGGTTAAGTGGATGGTTAAGTGCATATAGGAAGCACTTGTGGGTACATGTTGGTTGGTTGTCTGGCTGGCTGGATGTAATATCTGAATGGTTTGGATTTATTCTCTTCCTGTGATAACTACTTTTTAGAGAGCGCTTCCTTGCTTGGTTCGATGGGTGTTGCGTCTGAATGGTTTAGATTCGTTCTGTTCCTGTGAATATTCCGTTATCCGGAACCGTTGAAATCATGCGTCAGTCGGTGTGTTGCTTCAGTGCGGACGTATGTCCAACTACTGCGACAAGCGGAGAGCGAGGGCCCTGAAGAGTGACATATACCCATCGTTTGAAGCTCGGCAGGCTGATGATGTCCAGGTTGGTTAGGCCGCTGCCCCTTTATTCCTTTCTTGCTTGAACGCGCGCGCGCACACACACACACACACACACCACACACACACACACACACACACACACACCAACACACCACACACACACACACACACACACACACACACAGGTGAGAGAGAGAGAGGGGGAGAGGGGTGTTTTAATACTTATGACTGGTTTGACCTTTGACTGTGGGCGTATACATTTGCAATTTGATTATTATTTCTGATTGACTGGTTCCGATTTCTGATTGGAAATTCGTAATCTAATTATCTGCTTTAAATGTAGAAATTAAATAAGGTCTTTTCAGGCTTAAAACTAGCACACACTACTTTCTTTCTCTTCTTTTTTTTGTCTCGCGTAAAACGTT
>JABMCL010000949.1:265000-277500 GCA_018857735.1 Alviniconcha marisindica
CAACAACAACAACAACAACACACACACACACACACCACCACCACCACCACCACCATCACCACCACCAACAACAACAACAACAACAACAACACACACACACACACACACACACACACACACACACACACACGCACACACGCACACACACACACACACACACACACACACACACACACACACACACACCAAAATACCGAAAAGCATGCACTGAAACAGAGAAAGACAGACGCACAGATTTGTCACGTTTGACCGTCTTAATCACGTGTGTTTGGATCATCGCCAGCCAGCAGAAGGCAAATGCACGTACTACAGACACTACTTCCTGGTGTGTGTAGGCTAATGTCATTGTGTTTGAGCTACAGCCGACTAGGGTTTTATCACTGCATCAGAGATCTCTGTCAACACTCGTCACAGTCAAGATCAGCCAGTTTACTAGGCTAGCTCGTCCGTTGAATGAACATGCTAACGTAGTTCGTCATTCCGATGCGACTGTGTAGACTGAAGTTCCCCGTGTAGTTCCCCTATAACGCTTGGAGCTAGCTTTTAGAACTGGGACAGGCGCATTATAAATGAAATTGATTAACCCACACATACAAAACGATTTTTATACGCACGTTAAACATCACGTAGTCCATGTCAGATTTCGTTGGATTAATGGAAACATTAAAACATAAAATAACCCTGTATGCACTAGAAACAAACAAACAAACAAAACTCACGCTCGTGACGTGAAGCACAATGACTTTGCTCGAGAGCGGCGAATAGCGCTGTGTTAATGGCTTTAATGATGATAACAATAAATAAGGTATATTTATTTCTGCCTTGCTGATCGGTTCCACACAGTTTCTTTACTGTTTTGTTCCTCTCCAATCGTTTTCTGCTTGACGAATTTTCCTGCGAAAATTTCGGAAAACAAGAAAACCAGAAGACAGGAAAGATTATGCAGATTCGAACAAAAGCTACAGGCGCCTGACTAGAATAAAGAAAAAAGAGTTCAAAAGAAATAAAGCCGCACTTCTAGCCACCAACCTGAAAAATGCATCAGTATTTTCGAAAGTACTGGAGTCTTGGGGGAGAGAAAAAATGTAATGCAAGTGATAGAATTGATATAAATGTTTGGTATTATCATTTTAAAAGTATACTCGGTCACACAGCTAACGAAACAGTTGACGAGTCAAATGTACAAGAACATCGTGTATCAGAAGAGACAAACCACTCTCTGAACCAAGAGATAAGTGTAGATGAGGTTCAGAAAGCTGTTTCAAACCTCAAGTCCAGAAAGCTTGTGGTCTTGATCACATACATGCAGAGATGTTAAAAACGGATGGAGAAGATGTGATATTGTTCATGACCAAACTATTTAATACAATCTTTGACAAAAGTGACTGGGCCAAAGCTACCATCGTTCCTATACACAAAAAGGGAGACATACACTTGGTAGACAATTATAGAGGAGTTTCACTCCTTAGCATCGTAAGTAAGTGTTATACATCAAGTTTGAATACTAGATTGTATAACTGGTTGGAAGAAAATGACAAAATTGTAGAAATGCAAGCTGGGTTCCGCAGGAACTACTTGACTACAGATCAGATTTTTAATTTGTATGCAATTGCTCAAAAGTGTTTGAACAAGAAAGGTCAGAAGTTATATGTTGCTTTTGCGGACTTCAAAAAGACTTTCGATTCCGTGCACCACGATAAACTGTTACAAGCTATGCAAAAAGAGGGAGTCCAAGGGACATTCTTTGCCTCTATAAAATCTATGTATGATTCTTTTTTGTCTTGTGTCAGGGCAAACAGTGAATACTCTGATTTTTTTTTATTGTCCCGTTGGTGTCCGCCAGGGGTGTGTATTAAGTCCTACCATTTTCTCCCTGTTCATTAATCAGCTTGCCAATGATATTACTGAGACAGGTAAACATGGTATACAACTCTTGTCGGGACTCGTTGAATTTTTCATACTCCTTTTCGCTGATGATGTAGCTCTGGTGCCAACCACTCCTTATGGTTTACAAACTGAATTCTCTGAAAGCATGCTGTGATAGACTGCACATGGAAGTAAACAGAGATAAAACAAAAGTTATGGTGTTCCGAAAAGGCGGCTACCTGTCAAAACATGAAAAATGGTATTTGATGGCGTTGAAATGGAAGTCGTAAACAAATATCATTATCTTGGTTTCGCATTCACGACAACTTTAAGTGTAAAACAAGGTACAGATCATTTGGTTGCAAAAGGTAAAAAAGCCGTCTTCAATCTAAGTCTTTTCAAAAATGCAGAGAAATGACAAAATATACTGTCTTTAATATATTTGATTCAAAGATTCAGTCAGTTTTGTTGTATTCATCAGAAATATCGGGTCTACACATACTAGACGGCATCGAAAGAGTACATCTCATGGTATATAAAAGATATTTGGATGTTTCAAGCCGTACCCCAAACAAAATGGTATATGGAGAGTTAGGCAGATATTCTCTTTTTATTGCCTCATATGTTGGTTGTATTAAGTACTGGTTTCGCTTATGGAACAGAGCAGATTACCTAATCAGGCCTTGTTAATCTTGATGAAAACGGGAAACAGTGTGGGGCAACGGAGGTACGAGAACTCCTGAGAACTCCTGTGTAAAACTGACTTTTACTTTGTATGGTTACAGCAAGGCGTTGGAGACGTCAAATCATTTTTGTATGTCTTCAAGAAAAGATTGTTGGACATGTTCACCCAGGAGTGCACTGCTGACATCAGAGACAAAGAAAGATATGAAATGTATCGATCTTTCAAAGTTATGTTTGGAGTAGAAAAATATTTATCAGTTATAGATATATACTGTTTCAGAGTAACACTGACGCAATCCGACTTGGTGTACTTCCAATAAATAGCAATATGTATAGATACACCGACTGCCCTACAAACACAAACTGTGTATTTTGCCATAACCAGGTTGAAAATGAAGATCACTTCCTTTTTGGTTTGTCCTCTGTACACAGATCTAAGAAACAGATTCCTTGAACAAAAAGGTATTCAGTCGTTACAGAACATATTGAGAAGGAAAAACACTAAAGAACATAATACTTTGTCGTCATCTACCACCATAATGTCTCATTATCTCGGTGTGACTGCTTGGTCCGCTTTTCTTTTGTTTGTTGTTTGTGTGTTTTGTTTGTTTGTTGATATCTGTCTTGTCTGTCTGTGTGTTTTGCTGTTTGTATGTCTTATTTGTCTGTCTGTGTGCATAATTTAGTTTTGTATTTTGCGGTTTGTATATATATATGGGCCATTGGCCAAAATGCAATATACCATCTGAAGTCTGAAGAAGTCTGAAGTCTCTCTCTCTCTCTCTAATTAATAATCTTTATATGTCTTGTCCATGTAGCTTAGCAAGGACATATTGTAAGAATAGGCTACTGCCGCCTAAAATCTCAATCCTTGAGAAATAAAGTTCTGAGTTCTCTATCTCTCTCTCTCTCTCTCTCTCTCTGGGCGTAAAACTCTCTGTCTCTCTCTGTCTCTCTCAGCGCGTCTCTCTCTCTCTCTCTCTCTCTCTCTCTCTCTCTCTCTCTCTCTCTCTCTCTCTCTCTCTCTCTCTCTCTCAAGGACTAGTTGTTAGACAGGTTTTTGACTGAACCTAAACTACAATCCTTGTAAAATAAAGTTTTCGAGTTCGTGTTCTCTCTCTCTCTCTCTTGTTTGACGTCTGAACTTTATTTGTTGCATGTGTGTACAGGTGTGTCGCAGATTTAAAAATGTGTACATCCAGTGTATAATAAGATCTAGAGTAGTCTCAGAACTTGTTTTGGGACAGGGGTGGATGTAAAAAAAAAAAAAAAAAAAAGCATAGATGTAAAAAAGACCCCCCCCCCCCCCCCCCCCCAAAAAAAAAAAAAAAAAAACAAAAAAAAACCTGCTTATCTGTTACCTTCGTAAATAAATAAGAATTTTATCTTATCTCTCTCTCGGTTTCTCTTCCGGCTCTTGCACCGATTTCAGCAGATCAGACTTGAAGTGTTGTTAGTAAAAAAATGACTCAACTTCAACGATTATCCGAAATGCGATTTCTCCCGGTAGAAGTCGAAACTGCGATCTATACTGGCATGATTAAAAATCCTATTGCAGAGATCGCAATATGGATTCAGTTTTTCCTCCTGGAGAGAATTTGGCATACTACAGAATTTTGATTTGTACCCGCACTCGCACACTGACGCACGCCCGCGCACGCACACACACACACACACACACACACACACACACACACACACACACACACACACACACACACACACATATGTGCTTCAAGTCTACCCCTTCAATAATACTAATCGAGCGTTTGTAGAGCGAGCGTACATCCCGTAGCTATGAAGTCTTGGAGACCATCTCTCTCTCTCTCTCTCTCTCTCTCTCTCTCCTCTCTCTCTCTCTCTCTCTCTCTCTCTCTCTCTCTCTCTCTCCACTTTTAGGGCACGGAATGGAACTCTCTCTGTCTGTTTCTGTCTGTCTGTATTTTTCAGAGAACTACTGCAGGCGAGGTTTCATAATCGACTGTTTTCTCCTGCATTTGCTGTTTTTTCTTTTCGACGCTGGTCGTCGTGATGACTCCACTTCACTAGCTCTATTGCACGCTCTTTCCCATAATGACATATTCACAAAGACGGGAAAAAGTGGCATTTAACATCACAGGATTTCATTTATTTCATATGTTCAAGTCAGATGATGTTTCTCTGTCTCTGTCTGCCTGTCTGCTTGTCTCTGTCTCTGTCTGTTTGTCTGTCTGTGTGTGTGTGTGTCTCTGTCTCTGTCTCTCGCACACACACACACACACACACACACACACACACACACACACACGCACGCACGCACTCACACACAAACACATTCTCATACACGTATGGCAACATCGACCAGAGGCTTGTCATCCTCGCAGCATTACCATCACTGCTTCAGTGAGTTTAGATGACGAATGGCTGAAGGAATAAAGCTTGACTGAAAACGTTGTCGTTGTTGTTTTCTTCTGTTGTTGGTGGTGTTTGTTTGTTGTTTGTGTGTTGTTGCTGTTTTTTGTTTGTTGTTGTGTTATTTTTGTTTCTTGTTTTTGACAAGAAGGACTGTATCTTTTCTCAGACGGCATTTGGATGAAGCGTGTCGCGTGTCGCTTGGAAAGAGGAAAGCCCAACCACTGACATAATGCCTGACAACAGTGAGGCAGCGCCCACGTGTTTTAAAGATGACATTAACATTGTTTTCTTGTTGGTGGTTTATTCTCCCTACCCGCTATCGCCGTCACGGTTACCTAATGTTACAGCCACGTCTAGGCGTTACAGATACACTGATCGACAGGCTACACGCGTTGGCAGAGGAGATACCGTTAATTTTATCAGCTCTCTCGTGCGCATGCCTAGCGCTGTCGTCTGCTACCGGCTACTGGCAAAGACTAGCTATGGCTACTTTAAAAAAAAGGCATGGTGATAGTGGCGTTATTGTAACATTTTGCAAACAGCAGTACGTCAGCATGGTGAAGCGTTTCCAGTTTGTGTGACGTCTTTCGAGGACTAATTATCTCCTTTGCTTGACGATTCTTCACAAATGCTCTGGGGCCTCTTTGTGTTCCCGAACGTGAGTAAATTGACTGCGTTAGAACAAATTGAAGCTTTGCATTTGTTTCAATATTTACGCGGCTGAAATTGTGTGTGTACAAGGCATCTTAGTACGTTTTGGGACAGTAAAAGCGCCGTGTTAATTAGCAATCCATTTTTTTTTGTTTTGGTTGTTTACAGCCGACTGTCAATATGTCTGGGTCAACACTTGTGCCGGTGTTGCTGAAAACCTCCCGAGATCCTTTGTAATCGCACGTGAAAGACGAGGAGGTCAAACTGGTTCACGCGTGTTTGCTGAAGTCTGCCGGTGTTTGTTCAATAACAAATGGCACTGTTTTCGTGACTGCTGTCATATCCAAGTTGTATTGTCTGAGTCAACAGCTCTGCGGCTCGGATACTTATTCACGAGAACAATATTTTGAAATATAAAACCCTGTTGGCTGTGACATCTCGCCACGTAGCAGCAATACTAACATAGTAGCAGTAACAATATTAGGACCAGAACATTACTGCTTCTAACGACTACTAATATTATATAATTATATGGCAGATAGTATGGGCAAAAGCATAATGAATTTTCTAACCATTTACTTCTTGTGCGGAGTTCTTCGCGTCATCACGTATGCAAGTACAACCGCCAGAGAAGGATACTTTTCAAAGAAGACAGGAGTGTTGTATAAGTCTTCATACTCAGGACCGGAACTGACGTCATGCTCGGGAAGGCCCTGCAAAGCCACTTACTGCGCTGTTGCATGCATGGAAGAGGCTGGGTGTGTCGTCTACAGCCACAACAAGGCTAAGGCAACATGCATCTTGAGCAGACGACCTGATGATGATCTTGTGAACCACGAGATCAATCACTCGGAGTGGAATACCTATTACACAGGCAAGCTACGGAACACACATCAAGGGGCCGGGAGACAACGCCTTTCAACAGGACGCAACAGGAGCAAAGAGAACATTTTTCGTGGGGAAAACTACCTTCCTCCAAGCAACGAACAAGCAAAAATGCGCTTTACAGAAATAAATGTCCCTTCGCACACACTCAGAACCTACGGACACACACACACACACACATTCACGCACGCACGTACGTACGTACGCACGCACGCACGCACGCACGCACACCGACCAAGTACGTAACTTGGTCTTTTATGCCCAGTGTACTGGTACGGTTATATCAGGGTGAGACAAATTGAAATAAGCAGCTTATAACATAACATAATACTGTTTATTTCTCTCTATATACAGAGTGTCAAGTGATAGGTAACCTACAATAGTATTATAAGTTTTTTGTTTGTTTGTTTTTCAGGGTGTCCAGAGCAAAAGGGCTACGTGCTGTACATCAATCACCAGCCACCGCTGTGTCTTCGTGTGGACAAGCGACATGTTCTTAAGGAAGTCGCCAAGTCCGTGTGCCGACAGGAGCAAGCGGAGGTGGTCAGAGTGAAGACTCTCGCTATCTACGACATCGTCAAGGATCTCCTGACTAGTGAGTTGCAATGAGCTATGGGGTTATAACTAAAGACATTGGCCCATTTTCTGGTCCCTGCTTTGTGAACGAGCACACACACACACACACACACACACACATTCCTCCTCTCTCTCTCTCTCTCTCTCTCTCTCTCTCTCTCTCCTCTCCCCTCCATCTCTCTCTCCTCCCACACACACACACACACACACACACACACACACACACACACACACACACACACTCTTGTTATTATCCATTAGTAGCGTAGCAAGGACTAGTTGTTAGACAGGTTTTGATTTAACCTAAACTGTAGTTTGTAAAATGACGTTGCGTTTTTGAGTTCTCCCCCCCCCCCCCCCCCCCCCCCCCCCCGCCCCTCTTATTCCGTTACTCGCATGGAAAAACTGTGCTTAGGAAAGTATTCTCCTTGGGAACCCCGGATCAGAACTGACTAAATATAATATTATAATACAATAATAATAGATTATTTACGGGGCCCTAGCATAAGAGCCCGGGGTGCTTACAAAGGCCTACGTGTACCTTCATTTGATCACACACACACACACACACACACACACACACACACACACACACACACACACACACACATACACACGTATATGCACGCACGCACAAACGCATGCACGCACGCACTCACGCACACGTACGCATGCACTCACGCACGCATACACACACACACACACACACACACACACACACGCTACAAATATATACATTACTGCTGATGGGTTGGTCGAATGAGACGGAAGAATACGACAAATGCAGTATGCAGTAGAGAAAAGGTGAGTTGTCAGTGTTGACTTGAAAGAGGAGAGTAAAGGAGAATACCTAACAGAGAGAGGAAGAGAGTTCCAGATCAACGGTCCGATGCATTGAAATGCTCTCTCTCCATGGATCCTCCTGCCCATCCTAGGAACACGGAATATCCGAGTATCCGAGGCTGAGCGAAGAGAGCGAGAAGGAGAGAGAGGAAATATGAAGCGACTCAGAGAGGTATGGAGGAGTTATTTATATACAGTACAGACAACGTGGAAGCAGATGAGTTATTTTGTATGGAATGCGGCTGTTGATTGGTAGCCAGTTCATATCTGAAAGGAGTGAGGTGGGCAGATTTAGGAACTTTGCAGATGAAACGAGCTGGGCATGTGATCACTCTTTGAATTTTATCAAGACAACATGAGGAGAACCAGCATGGAGAGCATTATAATAATCAAGCCTAGAGAGAACAAGAAAGGAAACAAGAGTTTTGGTAGCTTCAAAAGAAACATACTGTCGGATTGAACCGATCCACCTGATACCCAGGCAAGCAGGTTGAAAGAGCTTGTTCACCTGCTATCAATGGAAGTTGGCTGTCAGAAAAATGACACCAAGGTTACGAGCTGCTTTGGAAAATAGGTTGTCACTGTGACCCACACAGAGTGAAGAAGGAAGATCAATTCCAGGAGCAGAGCCTATCAGAAGAATCTCTGTTTTGTCCCCACCCCCACCTCCCCTTACGTCTCTCTCTCTCTCTCTCTGTTCCATCTGATCTTCAGTCAGTCTGCACATAGACAATGTCAGCTGCATTAAATGGATACTTAATACTACTTCTTCGGCCGTTTTAATATGTTTCTCAGCGGACGAATCAACGGACTAAGATCTGAACACACACATACACCCCCCCACCCCCACCCCCCCCACACACACACAAACACACACACGCACGCACGCACGCACGCTTGCACGCACGCACGCACGCACACACGCACACACACACACACACAAAAGGTTAAACAGAACGCTGGTTGATATGACAGCACCAAACATGTGCAGATTTTCCGGGCAACTCCCCTTTTTTCAAGCTAAGTACGAACAGTTGT
The DNA here is from genome assembly GCA_018857735.1 of Alviniconcha marisindica. Taxonomy (NCBI): domain Eukaryota; kingdom Metazoa; phylum Mollusca; class Gastropoda; family Provannidae; genus Alviniconcha; species Alviniconcha marisindica. The sequence continues at coordinate 273,938 of JABMCL010000949.1, forward strand.
CCACTTATCCTGTTTCGGAAAGTAGATAATTTTAATTTACTTGTCAGCCCGTTGCTTGCAAAAGGGGTTTGCCCCGAAAAATGTGCACATGTTTTGCGTGGTCCTATTAAAACGGACGTTCTTTTTTAAAAAGCAGTCAACTTTGTTTCAGATTCATTTGATAATCATTATTTAATTTATATATATATACACTCTCACACACACACACATTACGTCAGATATATATATTTTAGAGGGCGGGGATAGCTCAGTTGGTAGAGTGTACGAATAAAACGCCAGGAGTGACAGTGATGCGGGTTCCAGTCCCCGTTGGGCAAGGAGTTTTTCCGCACAGTCAGCTTCCAGTGCAGACTCTCTTGCGGTGTCCGTACAGCCCCCGTGAGCAGTCGGATGAACCAGCATTTGTGCGCACGTTAAAACCCCCAAACACATGCAGCCATTGTTTGGACACACGAAAATACTACACGACACTGATATGAACACACACACACACACACACACACACACACACACACACACACTGACTCACACACTGATTGTTTCAGATGCGGGCTTTGTTGGCAATCAGTTCGTCTACATCGGAGCCGAGGACACAGCAGTGGAGGGACAGTTCGTCTGGAATGACGGGACGGCAGTGCCGTCACGAGGAACCGCCCTTTGGAGTCCCGGGGAAGGTTACAACGACAACGAAGACTGCCTAGCGATGGCGATCAATTCCAAGTTTCTCGACACCCTCTGCGCGAGTGATTCTAGGGCTTTCGTTTGCCAGTATGACGTCTAGGTGATAAGACGTCACTCATACGTCACTGGTCGAGGCTTGCCAAGAATACGTCCAGGTGATCTCGTGTCACTGATGCCTCACATACCGTAGTTAGTATGACGTCTAGGTGATAAGACGTCACTCATACGTCACTGGTCGAGGCTTGCCAAGAGTACGTCCAGGTGATCTCGTGTCACTGTAGTTAGTATGACGTCTAGGTGATAAGACGTCACTCATACGTCACTGGTCGAGACTTGCCAAGAATACGTCCAGGTGATCTCGTGTCACTGTAGTTAGTATGACGTCTAGGTGAGAAGACGTCACTCATACGTCACTTGTCGAGGCTTGCCAAGAATACGTCCAGGTGATCTCGTGTCACATACCGTAGTTAGTTTGACGCCTACTCTATGTTGATGTCGGTAATACTCTGTTGTTTTGCCACTTGAAAAAGGGGGCTTACCCCGAACGTTCGCACACGTTTTATATTTTCATATCAAATTAGCATTCCTTTGAATCTTCTGTGTGTGTGGATCTACTCTAACAGCTGACCTGTCTTCACAGATAGTACTAAATACAATGCGTTTGTCACAAATGGCTTTGGCCTTTCCTTTCGTTCTGTCTCAGATTATCGTTGATGGATTAGCCTACAACGTAGGAATGAATAAAGATTGCAATGAGAATGATGATTTGATGATTAGCCGCAACAATGCTGCCTCCACACCTTCCCAGCCCCGAGAATTCGGTTGCCCAGAGCAGCAGTTTAAAAATAGCACAGTTGGCTTCACACAGTGTTGCAGCAGAGGTCAAGTGGTGTGCAGCACTACGTGCCCGTCTCCATTATTATGGAAGAATCAGGACGACCTCTTTGAGAAGTTTGACGATAGTCAGACTGAGGTCAAAGCATTGGTCGGGGATGTAGATCAGTTGGTTCTGCTTCGAGCATCGCGTGCTGCTGACGTGCTGCTGACGCAGGTTTCAGACTGCGCAGTGCAGCAAGGGATCATTCACCCGCAGTCAGCTTTCAGTGCAAACTCCAAGCACTGGTTTACGACATCCTTCCTTCAACCATTGCCGTGTTTAGTTACGTCAGAGGTTCCCGAAAACTGTCAGCTAACGAGCAGTTTTTCGTTGGTGCTCAAACAGTAGTAAGTTTGTTACAACTCAGATAAAACAAGGCGTGTCATTTATAGCCGCCAACAAAGTTTACACCAGCACAAATAAAACCACGATCGTTTGAATCGAGACAGAACTCTTTTTTTCTACCCAGGGTGGATGCGTCTCATGTTTACGTGGGTGCTTGGGTGCTAGGCTGCTTCCACAGTAATATTAGTACCCAAACCTTCCGGAGGGCGCTAACCGCGTCGGTGGACAGCTGCGCGGAGATAAAGAGTGCCCCTTCTGTGGCGAAACTAAATCTGGCACAGTTTGGAGGGAGGTGCCGGAAAGCGATGCTCGGAGTGTGCTTTCAGTGCAGACTCTCCTACGGTCGTACAGTCCCTATGGCATGCAGTAACGTACATATGTAGGCATTTTAAAAACTCCTCGGTGTTGGCAGCCATGTTTTTGCATTGGCACACGGCGTCCTGTTGTACAAAATCCCCGGCATTGGTAGTTATATCTTTGCTTTTGCACACGGCGTCCTGTTGTAAAAACTCCCCGGCATTGGTAGTTATATCTTTGCTTTTGCACACGGTGTACTGTTGTAAAAACTCCCCGGCATTGGTAGTTATATCTTTGCTTGAGCACACGGCATCCTGTTGTAAAAACGTCCCGGAACTGGCAGCCATATGTATCTTTACTTGGGGACACGGTGCAGGCTATTATTGCAAACGAATTTTGAACGTGTGGTTCGTCCAGGGGCGACCGTGTGCGGTCAATCGACGTTACAATCCAAGAACTGACCAACTAACTGTCCTTTTCCAGGTCAAACCCAAGAGTAGGCTTTATATACTCCACAATAGCAATCCATGGAAAACGCTTGGACCTCACTGTGGCCCGTTTGGAGGAAACTATCCACAGCGGCAGTGATATGGGTTACCTAACTGAAGTGTGTTGGTCCCAGTTAAGACATCTGTTTCAGCGGCAGCAACAGCAGCAACAACATCATCAACAGCAACTAATAGTGATGTGAGCAAGTGCGCTTTGTCAGTGCAAGTTTTTACGGTAATCCCGCCCCGGTTATCATATCCATGCAGTTTCATTAACTGTACTGCTAGTAAACAGGGAACAGGAGCCGACGAGATTTTGTTTTGAAGCACGGCGTGTAGCGTGACGTCACACGGCCTTCACACGGTGCACGCCAGATTCGAATCTACCCCCCACCCCACTCCCCTCCCACATTATATTTTGACCGCCTGTTGTTTGTTACCTACTCCTTTTTTATGCACCAAGCCATGTGAATATAATTTGGCATCTTGGAATGTGTATGTGCTCTTTATTAAGAAGCAGGATCGAGCTAAATCAGTAGCCGATGCCTCGCTGTCGAAACATGAATAGGTCTATTTTTATAACCTAGCTTCCACTGCGCGGCCTTCGAATTCTCTACTTAGCAGTGAATCGTTGTTTTGACTTGATTAAAGTGATTCTGTGTAGTGAGATAATTTGATTAACTGGCTTCATGTTTAGTGTTTAGTGTGGGTCGAAATTAAGTACTGTGTACTGTAGAAGCTAAGTTTTTAATAGACTATTTGATATCAACGATGCTGCGATAAGATAACGCGCCCCAGGTGAAAGTTCACGCCCATTGTTTTATTGCTAGCCTTTGTGTGTGGCTTGTTCCTCACACAGAACGTTGTATTACAAT
>JABMCL010000949.1:282500-285000 GCA_018857735.1 Alviniconcha marisindica
CAGCAGCACGTCAGCAGCACGCGATGCTCGAAGCAGAACCAACTGATCTACATCCCCGACCAATGCTTTGACCTCAGTCTGACTATCGTCAAACTTCTCAAAGAGGTCGTCCTGATTCTTCCATAATAATGGAGACGGGCACGTAGTGCTGCACACCACTTGACCTCTGCTGCAACACTGTGTGAAGCCAACTGTGCTATTTTTAAACTGCTGCTCTGGGCAACCGAATTCTCGGGGCTGGGAAGGTGTGGGGGCAGCATTGTTGCGGCTAATCATCAGATCATATGCATTCTCATTGCAGTCTTTACTCATTCCTACCTTGTAGGCTAATCCATCAACGATAATCTGAGACAGAATGAAAGGAAAGGCCAAAGCCACTTGTGACAAACGCATTGTATTTAGTACTATCTGTGAAGACAGGTCAGCTGTTAGAGTAGATCCAAGATTCAAAGGAACGCTAATTTGATATGAAAATACAAAACGTGTGCGAACGTTCGGGGTAAGACCCCCCCCCCCCCCCTTCCCCCCCCACCTTTTTTCTTCTTCTTTCAACTGGCAAAACAAAAGAGTACCGACATCACCATAGAGTAGTACCTAGACGTCATACTAGTAAACTATGGTGTGTGATGCATCAGTGACACGAAATCACCTGGAGGTAATCTTGGCAAACCTCGACCAGTACATTACAGCTTTATTTCCAAGTGCCAGTGCAGTTGTACTACAAATGTTTTGTGGTGTTAGGTACACTCATGACACATTCACACTAATCACAAAGCAATATTAAATTACAACGACAGCAAACAAACATCCGGGTAAAAAGTCAGTCATAAATAAATACACGAGAAATCCGACTGACATCCAGCTGGGTATGTCATATTAAACAACAACAACAAAAGCCTCCTCACGAGGTCCACCTCTTAAAAATTACGGTCCTAATAAAAGCAGTTATAAAACTTTCTACAACAAATTAATTAATTAACCCGGCTGGTTTACTCCGCGGCCCACTATTACCCTGTTTTCCTCCCATCATGACCCTTGCCCCTCCAAGATCCTACGCACCAGAAGCATCCCCGCCTGGATTCAGCTGATATGGGAGTTGGCCTAGTGTAGCTCGCCGGATAATGTCACTAGCCTGTCACACCCAGCCCACCAACCACCCCCCACCCCCACCTCGAACAATAACACACAACACGTGTGTTTAGGGGAAACTACACTGGGCAAAGCCGGTGAGAAAAGCAGACTGGAATTAAAAGCTTGTGTTTGGATACCCTCAGTACCATGGAGACAGCGAATGTTCTGCAGCCTAAATAAAGGATTATAACTGAATCACTGCAAAGAATGAGGGAACACTAGAACTCAAACTTTAGGGTAAGACTACGTGCAAATGCTGTTGACCCTGAGGTCATGCCAGGGACAGGGGAAACTATCACTGTGTCGGGGTATTTTGGTCACACATCTTTTGCAGAACAAAAACTATGAACACAGTAAAATTAAAATTAAATAAATAAAACTCTCACTTCCAGGCACGATCATCAGCATATGCCGCCCACAACCCTTTCGTCACCAACATAAGAGTAAAACTGGCCGAACAATGAATAAATATGATACGTTTGTGTAAAATTAACAACCAGCAGGCAAAGCATCAAAATGTAAACATTAGGAGTAATTTGATTCAGTCAAAAGTAGATGCTCAAAATGATAATAATAAATAACAGATGAATTATAATAGGGAACCAGGTAGGCACGTTTACACACAGCAAGCAAGCCATGTCATCACATTTTCATATGACAGAATTAAAACGAAAAAAAGAACAAAAGAGAAGCATATCTGCATTTAAAAGAACTGCACAGTACAAATACAGATAAGGAAGTGTGCGCAGGAGTGAAAACACAACAACAGCAGTAAGACATTGAACTTGAAGAACAGACTGATTATAATGCACATTCTGCCAGGTAACCTCCCAGACTACATAACATTTAGACTTGGTCTTAGCAAAATTGTAGTAGTATAAACTTTGCACGAAGACAGTATTAAGACTGTGATAATTGCATGTTGTTTCCAGTAGAATAGCAGCGGCGGGGGGGGGGGGGGGGGGGGGGGGGGGGGGGGGGGGGGGGGGAGGGGGGGGGGGGGGAGGTGGCAGGCGAGGTGGTTATGCATCATTCAGGTTTGTATGTATGTTTGTATGTATGCTTGCAAGCACCTGTATATTTTTTATGTTCTCTTTCTCTGTACTTGCAAGCACCTGTATACTTTTATGTACTAGCTGTCCCTCTCTCTCCACTCCCCCCCATTTCTCACATTCACTAGTCAGACGCATAATTATGCATGTGTGTGTGTGTGTGTGTGTGTGTGTGTGTGTGTGTGTGTGTGTGTGTGTGTGTGTGTGTGTTGTGTGTGGTGTGTGTGGTGTGTGTGTGTGTGTGTGTGTGTGTGTGTGTGTGTGTGTGTGTGTGTGTGTGTGTGTGTGTGTGTGTGTGTGTGTGTGGTGTGTGTGTG
>JABMCL010000949.1:290000-295000 GCA_018857735.1 Alviniconcha marisindica
AACTGTCTTTCTATGACGGTTGTACTTGCACACGTGATGACGTGAAGAACTCCGCACAGGAAGTATATAATTAGAGAATTCATTATGCTTTTGCTCAAACGATCTGCCGTATACAGTATTAGTAGCAGTTAAAAGCAGTAATATATTGCTACTAATACTGTTACAGCTACTATGTTAATATTTACTGCTATCAATAAAGCGAAATATCTGTGGCAAGGTGTCACAGCCAACAGTGTTTTATACTTGTTTCTCGTTATTAAGTATCCGATCCGTAGCACTATTGTCTCAGACAGCAAAGCTTGGATATGACAGCAGTCAGGAAAACAGTGCTATTTGTTATTGAACAAACACATCGGCGGACTGCAGCAAATGCGCGTGAACCAGTTTGGCCTATTCGTTTTTCTTGTGCGATTACAAATGATCTCAGGAGGTTTTCAGCAACACCAGTGTGAAAAGTAGAATTAACTGTTACCGGGTAAATTCTACACGAGGGACCGGGTAAATTCTATACGAGGGTTAACCGAAAATATCTTGACAAATGGGCTGTGAAAAAAGATGATTACTAATTGACACGACGTTCTTGCTGACCCAAAAGGTACTAGGATCCCCTGTCAATACAAAGTTTCAGCCGACTGAGTCCTGAAACAAATGTATTCTGGTACTCCGACACAATAATGTAGAGCAGTAGAGCTAGTGAAAGGGAGTCATCTCGACGACCATCATCAGCGAAAAAAGAATAAAAAGACGATGAGCAAATGCACGAGAAAACAATCAATTATGAAACCTCTCCAATGATGGAAATACTACAGCAGTTTTCTGAGTGTTGTTGTTTTTCAGTGTCCTGTGGTAGGTAAAGCCCACAGCAGTATAATGAGCAGACTTTTCTTTTTTTCTCAGTGTCCAGTGATAGGCAGCCTACGATCGTATTGTGAGTGTGTGTGTGTGTGTGTGTGTGTGTGTGTGTGTGTGTGTGTGTGTGTGTGTGTGTGTGTGTGTGTGTGTGTGTGTGTGTGTGTGTGTGTGTTTTGGGGTGTGTGTGTTGTGTGTTGTGTGTTGTGTGTGTGTGTGTGTAGGGGCATACATGGAACAGTTTTTGCGCTTTATAAATTATTATTATTATTACATCATTCTTCTTATTGTTGTTGTTGTTGTTGTTGTTATATCCTGACTAGTGAATCGTTATCAGTTACGGGGTCATCGTTAAAAGGTCAGACTCAGCCCACCTTAAGTGGTTGACTGGGTTCAAAGCACGAACTAAATGAGTAACTAATGAATTAAAAAAATTGAAACATATTAGCCATGTTCTGGTCTTTGCCTTGTAAAAGCGGCACGGGAACACTTTCATCACAAGCGCTACGTGACTTTATGAATGATTGTCCATGATTGTTTGTGTTTACGACACGCACGAGCTGTCCATTGTGTAGAAGCCGTCTGCCGAGCTAGTTAGTGACTGGATTTTAATGTCCTGTCAACCACACAGGGTCACCTCAGGACTATCATTGGCGGGAGCTGCCACAAGAAACGTCTTTTGTCGCGACAAAAGTATGTTTGTCGCGACAAAGTTTTTTTTCGCGCGCAGCGAAAAGATGTTTGTATGTGTGTAAGCTTGTGTCTGTGTAGGTCAGTTGGATATTGCAGCGGGCAGCCAATGCACTGACCGCAGGAAACCTGCTAGGTTCTATATTTAGCCTAACCCCAAGTACCATGAGTCATACGGGTGCGTGCGCATCCGCGGGGCACGAGATTCAAGCGTGCCTTTGTGGTTTGCTGTCACTGCGAGCGCTCCAGCAGAACAAAATATTTTTTGTCGCGGCAAAAACATGTTTGTCGCGACAAAAGTTTTGTCACGACAAGCATACTTTTGTCGCGACAAATTTGATACTTGTGGCAGCTCCCGCCAATGATACTATACAGCCCTCTGTCGAGGCGACACTAGACCAAGAGGCGTGGTGGCGTGAACGCAAAATGACCGTGAGAAAGGCACACAGCCGAAAGCTCTCGGCTGTTTTGTGTCTATGAAAGCTTAATACTACGACATCCTCTCAACAGTTTTGCTATTTTATTGAAACAGTCAACAAAAGCGTTTTCTGGATTTCTGCTTAAGATGATATATTTAAACTCCCCCCCCCCCCTCCCCACCCGTCCCCCCCCCCCCCCCAACCCGTCCCCCCCATGATACATGATAATGACTACAAGCACAACCACGCGCGCCCCCCCCCCCCCCCCCATACACACACACACACACAGCAACAGCAACAACACAGCAGCAGCAGCAATATTCCGTTCCGATTGTTCATTTGGCCTGCATCGTTCGGGCCCACCGAACATAAATTCCGCTGCCTTCTCTCCCTGTATGTGCAGTCTTCATTAGTCATCTGTTTCCTGTAGTCTCTATAACTGTCTTCGCGTGTTTACAAAGGTAAAAGCGGTGGGAATGGTGGACAAATCACCGTGGCACGTTTAGTACAGCAGAAGAAAAGATTCAGTGGCGTTCATTCCCCCCAACAATTTTGCATTTATTACACGTACTTAAGAACAGGCCGGACAAGTGCTGGTCACAAAAATGGCGTTGAAAGTGTTCACTGACAGTCTGTCTTGCACTGCTGCTCATTTCGTTCAAACGAAATCTTCTGGAATGATGCTTCGCACATCGCAAAATAGGAGATCGTGCGGAACCACATCGCGCTGTTTGTGCAGAACTATGGACCAGAGATTGTGCTGCAGCAGAACAATGCCCGCCTTCATGTTGCCAGAGCGGTGCAGAATGAACTTCAGGTCAGAAACATCGACACCATGCCCTGTTCTCGTTTCCTCTCTCTCTAGGCTTGATTATGGTGATGCTTTCCTTGCTGGCTCTCCTCACGTTCTCCTGGTCAACTGTTCCGTCTGCCTCATCTGCAAATCTTCCAAACCTGCACAGATCACTCCTTCAATCTACGATCTCCACTGGCGACCAGTCAGCAGCCGGAGTCAATACAAAATAGCTTTCATCTGTTTCCACGCTGTATCTGGTACAGCTCATCCATACCTTTCTGAGCTGCTTCATTTTTACTTTCCTTCTCACTCTCTTCGCTCATCCTCGGATATTCCGTGTTCCAGTGATGGACAGGAGGATCCTGAGGGAGAGAGCCTTTCAATATATCGAACCTGTCAACTGGAACACTATTCCTTTGTGCGTTCATGTTCTTCCAAGTCAAAACTGAGAACTCACCCCTTCTCTTAGGCCTACTGATTTACTTGGTGGTGGTCCTCCCCGAGAGGCAGCTTAGCCCCTGTGGGCCACTACGTTAAAGGGCTTGTAAAGGCAGTTTTTGTTTGCAACGGAACGTTGAAAATCGACCCAATTATGAAAGTCTAGTGCATAACATGACCTTCAAATCTAATAAAATGTAAATGCCATGAATAAGTATGTTTACGAAGGAAGAAATGCATGCCGATCAGGCCGAATTTCGTCTGCTTGTTTTAATCTCGAAATACGCGCGAGATCCGTGACGTAGGTCTCTGACTGTCACAAACAGACCACTGAGGCGAATGGCGAATGAGGCGCGTTTTTACCATCAATCGGTCCACAACGAAAATGCCACGCGAATGTGCGGCCGTGGGATGCGCAGAGCTGCAGACCAAAGGGTCGTTGTTTTCCTTTCACACCTTCCCGAAAGATAGCAGTCGAAGGAAGCTTAATCCTTGGAGATTTGAACTGGAAATTTTTCCAAGGTCGGTTACCCTGTGGACACCCACACAGACATGGATTTTTTACTAAAGGGTATCGGTCACGCATCGCCCGGCTTTCGCTAGGTTGATCCTTGGTAGATGGAAGGAACGGTCTCTTCGGATGAAACCTCCGTCCTTGCCAATTCAACAAGGAATATATCCAGACCGACCAAAGGACTCTGAAATACATTTTGACACCTTGGCACCAGTGCAAAGATTAAATTAAAAAAGGGGAAAAACCTTTTTCACAAGAACCCTCCAGAAAAAGAAAGGGACATCAACAAAAGAGGCAAATGAACACACAAATCCTCAGCAAGAATGAACTCGTAATAAATGCAGAAGAAGAAGAAGGGAGAGAAAGAAAACAAACAAAAAACAAATGGACATGGTAAACACGGAAAAAAGAAAGGAAAAACAGGAGATACAACTATTAAACTACCAACAAATACCCCTGCATTATCTAAGAAACAAAACAAAAGCGTGGCAAAAAATCAATGAAAACAACCGAGAGAAAAGTAAAAGCCGAAAGGTAAACAGAAACTCGGCTGGCCTGTGCACCAACGAATAGTACAGGGCTTAGGGAAAAATAGCGGCACTCTCACGGGGCCGCGCCGAAGCCACGGCACCATTCGGTCGACATCGCAGTTTGTCCCCTAATATGCTCTTTAGCATCTGAGAACATTAAGAAAGAAAGAAGGCAAAGACAGTAAGTCTAGCACGAATGCCTACAGCAGAAAAGGCCGTGTAAGTAAGAAACAAATGCCTGTGACAAAAAAGACAAAAAAGAAAGAAAGAACAGACCACAAATGCTATGGCAAAGAAAGAAAGACCAAACCACAAATGTTGATGGCAAACGAAAAATGGCTGCCCTAATCAGGCAAGCAAACAGCTGACACCAAATGAAACAAACAAAACAGCTGAAACCACCTCAAAAACGCAAACGGTGGCCTCCTGCAAACATAAGGTGGAAAAAACACCACCAAATCACAACAGTTTAATAGACTACTGTCTGCAACAAATGAGTGGACGACTACATTGACTACATTTGTTGCAGCCATAGAGCACAGAGCAAAAATAACTGTGCCGACAAACAGATGGAAAGCCAAATTAACCATAACTAACATGAATCTTAACTAACTCTAACTAACTCCTGACTAACCCGGCTTCCATCTAGAAAAATAAAGGCTGCAGACTGATAAAGCAAATCGCTAATCAGGACTACCGATGACAAAGCATCGGATGTAAACAAATGCAGACGAAAGAGAAATGCAAAATGGCTGCCCTAATCA
>JABMCL010000949.1:300000-305000 GCA_018857735.1 Alviniconcha marisindica
TCATTATGCTTTTGCTCATGCTATCTGCCATATATATAGTATTTGTAGCAGTTACAAGCAGTAATACACTGCTGCTAATCCTGTTACTGTTACTATGTTAATATTACTGCTGTCAATAAAGCGAGGTAGCTGTGGCGAGGTGTCACAGCCAACAGTGTTTTATATTGCACTCCTGAATTAATAAGTATACGAGCCGCAGACCTGTTGACTTAGACAACACAACTTGGATATTACAGCAGTCAGGAAAACAGTGCTATTTGTTACTGAACAAACACATCGGCGGACTGCAGCAAATGCGCGTGAACCAGTTTGCTTGCTCGTTTTTCAGTAAAGCGAAATATATATGGCGATACGTCACGGCCAATAAATAGTACTGCAGCTTTCAAAATATTATTCTCGTGACTATCAGTAGCGGTTGTTGTTTCAGACAACCCAGCTTGCATACGATAGCAATCAGGAAAACAGAGCTGTTTGTTATTGAACAAACACGTCGGCAGATCTTAGCAAATGCTCGTGAACCAGTTTGGTCTGTTCGTTTTTTATGTGCGATTAAAAAAGATCTCGGGAGGTCTTCAGCAACACCAGTGTGAAAAGCAGAATCAGTACTACACGAGGGTTGACCGAGAAATCTTCACAGTTGGGCTGTAAAAAAGAGAGAGAGAGAGAGAGATTTTTTTAATTGATTGTCCAATTGCCAGGGCGTTTTTCGCTATCCCGGTAGGTACTAAACTCCCCAGTCCACACAAAGGTTCAGCCGCCTCAGTCTTGAAACAAATGCATTCTGGTACTCCGACACAGGCATGATGTCGAGCTGTGATTTTACAGCTTTTTCCGCTTCTTCCCTAAAGGCTTTTGTTTCAGACGATGGAACAACCAGAATTCGGAAGGCGCCAGGTGTAGAGACTAGCGTGGGTGAGGATCATCGAAGAACTTGGACAGGTATTGCTGCTGTGTTCTCATTGACCTTGGCTTTGGGGGCACTGGCGTTGTCGTGCAGATGACGCTTTTTTTCTTTCTTTTTATCTTTAAAAAAAATTCTTGTTGCTTTGTTTTGTTCTGTTTTTGTGTTGTTGTACTTTTGTTGTTGTTGTTGTTTTTGTTGTTGTTGTTGTACTGTTTTTTCGTTTCGTTTTGTTTTTTGTTGTTGGGCGGGTGGGGGCGGGGTGGGGGGGTGGGGGGGTGGGGGTGGGGGGTGAACGGTTCGGCGCTGCACACAGAAGGAACGTTTCAGTTTAGGCAATCCAAGTTCCGCGTATTATTTTCAGATGAGCATGTCAATCACGACACAGCTAAGGGAGTTTGGGGTGAGGGAAATCTCTTCGAGCCCTGAAATTCTGACCGAAGTACCAGAAGTTTATTTTAACCAGCACCCACCCACATCCGATTGGATCGTGTTTTTTTATATTAAAAACAAAAAAGTTTTTCCATGTTTTTGTTGTTGTTTGTTTTGTTTTGTTTTGTTTTTTTCCTCCTTCGCCCCCCCCCCCCCCCCCCCCCTATTTGTTTTTCCGTTTTTTCGTCCCTCCCCCCCCCCCTTCGTTTGTTTGTTTGTTTGTTTGTTGTTGTTTTGTTTTAGTTTTCTTTGTTGTTTTTGCGTGTGTGTGGGTTGTTTACTCCTGGAAACTTCCTGGAAGGTAAGCCAAGTTTCATCTCTTGTGACTATATCTGACCACCTGGCCCAAACGTCCTTAGAAATTACATCGAATGTGTTGCTTTTGTGAATCTGTTAAGTATCTGTTCATCTTGCGGCCACTTTTTCGGCTTAGCCCCTTCAGTGCCCAAGCTTCGAAAACTGCCGGGTTGAAAGATGACGGGGGCGCCTACATATATATGTATGTTTTCCGGTCCTATAACACATCTACTTTCAATGCAATGCGTTTCGATGAAAATCCTTTTACATGCCAGTGCGAGAAAGAAAGCAAAAAGGCTGAAGGATTTCAAATTTCGCACTATCATTGGCCAGTTTCAAGTGACATCATGGCGGTGAAAGGGTTAAGATTTCTAAGCAATGTTCGTCAACTGCATGCTATGAAAGGCCGCAAGTATCGCATAATTCGCGGATTGTATTGTGTTTTCTTCTTCGTCTACTTTCTTCACAACAGCACAAGTGGCTCGTTTCTGGTCACTCTTGGACACCCGGTACTTATAATTAAGTTTGATCTTCTCCATCTTTGTCCGGTACTGATAATTAAGGTAAGATCTTCTCCATCTTTGTCCGGTACTGATAATTAAGGTAAGATCTTCTCCATCTTTGTCCAGTACTGATAATTAGGTAGATCTTCTCCATCTTTGTCCGGTACTGATAATTAAGGTAAGATCTTCTCCATCTTTGTCCAGTACTGATAATTTAGGTTGATCTTCTCCATCTTTGTCCGGTACTGATAATTAAGGTTGATCTTCTCCATCTTTGTCCGGTACTGATAATTAAGGTTGATCTTCTCCATCTTTGTCCGGTATTGATAATTAAGGTTGATCTTTTCCATCTTTTTCCGGTACTAATAAGTAAGGTAAGATCTTCTCCATTTTTGTACGGTACTGATAATTAAGGTTGATCTTCTCCATCTTTGTCCGGTACTGATAATCAAGGTTGATCTGCTCCATCTTTGTCCGGTATTGATAATTAAGGTTGATCTTTTCCATCTTTGTCCGGTACTGATAAGTAAGGTAAGATCTTTTCCATCTTTGTACGGTACTGATAATTAAGGTTGACCTTTTCCATCTTTGTCCTGTGCTGATAATTAAGGTTGATCTTTTCCATCTTTGTCCTGTGCTGATAATTAAGGTTGATCTTTTTCATTTTGAACTGCTCAGTCCAACGACACACTGTTCTGTAAGACACGCTGCTGCCCATATACTGGTGTCAAAGAATAGAGACACCACTATCTGCATGACCTTTCGCTGGACCGTTTCCAAGTATTAGCCTTGTCACAACGTAGTGTCCCAGTTGCTTAGAGTCACAAATAGTTAGATCACTTATTCATTTGCATCAAACAAAATGCCTGATTTATTCAGACGTCGATTCCATTCCATGCATTGCAACAGAGCAAATGCAAATTTTTGATTGTTGTCGAACTTCACTCACATAATAGTATAAAGTCGCTTCAACATAAAAAGAAATGGCAGCCAAACTGTCAGAATTTATGAATTTATGATGTCCGCAAGAACTGAACACACGACGACAACTACAGAGGCAGTAAACCAGATCACCAACGGAAGGATCAAAAGAGGAGAGAGAACAGCGGGCACGTGCTCTAGGTGGGAACAATGCAGGTGCGACGTAAACCGAGACGCCGTGGCAATTAAACCTTTAGTGTTCTGTCAGTGGGTTCACTATGGGGTTTCATTCCCAAGCGAACCGTTGGACATTAGTGCATTAAACTTCTTTTATGCTCGTCTTTTGTTGTTGTTGTTGTGGTGGTGGTGGTAGTGCTCTCTCTCTCTCTCTCTCTCTCTCTCTCTCTCTCTCTCTCTCTCTCTCTCTCTCTCTCTCTCTCTCTCTGTTGCCAGTGTGTGTGTGTGTGTGTGTGTGTGTGTGTGTGTGTGTGTGTGTGTGTGTGTGTGTGTGCGTGTCCTCGTGTGCGTGCGTGCGTGTCCTCGTGTGTGTGCGTGTCCTCGTATGTGTGCGTGCGTGCTTTCGTGCGTGTGTGTGTGTGTGTGTGTGTGTGTGTGTGTGTGTGTGTGTGTGTGTGTGTGTGTGTGTGTGTGTTGTGTGTGTGTGTGTGTGTGTGTGTGTGTGTGTGTTTATTCACCAAACGTGCCTACCTTGATACATGCTAATGGCATGTTGAAGGCCCATACAAATACAAAAATTATAAGCTAGCGCCGAGCATACGTCGATTGCGGCATTTAGCACTATACTAGCATTGTCCCAGGAACAGCTTTAGCACGGCACGGTAAAAAATTAATGAACCAATCACCATGTCGCCGAACTCCAGTGACAGACGGGATCAGCCAATCAGTATGTCACCGAACTCTATTGACAGACGCAATCAGCCAATTAGTACGTGGCCGATCTCTAGTGACAGACGCAATCAGCCAATCAGTATGTCACCGAACTCTATTGACAGACGCAATCAGCCAATTAGTACGTCGCCGATCTCTAGTGACAGACGCGATCAGCCAGTCACCGTGTCGTCGAACTTTAGTGTCAAACGCCATCAGACAACGAGCAAACGCAGACAAGACAACCTCATTTTTTACCTCCGAAAGCTCACAATCACTGCATTCTGTCACGGAAGAGCAAACGGTACGGCTGACTGATAGAAGCGGAGAACCAAGCGGCAAACAGTTCCTTAATAATGCAACGAACAGCAGGTAAGCGGGTAGCTTCGTTCTGTTCTAACGCGATCAGTCTGCATGGTCACATTCTGAAGCGGAACGAGACCCCAGAGCGTCTGTGAATAATATAAATACACAGGGGAGTTAATCAGTTCTCGAAAGACGTCACACACAGACACAAGATCAGAACAAGGACCTGGGTCCCTAACGGTAACGTCTTTCCTGGAATATATACGCGAGCCAATACGAGGCACACAATACAAGCTGTGTATGTGATGTCGTTCTTTCTGTCAATTTACTCAATCAATGACAAAACGTACCCTGCCGTGCAAGGGCAAAAACATTCAACAGCGTTATTCGTAGAGGCGACGAAGATGCTGATTGTGGCAGCTGTCAGTTTTGCGACAGACACAGCAACAATAACAACAACGACAACAAACACTCTTTCTGGGAGTCTGTCTCTGTAAATGAATGTTGAATCAGACACATTGTACTTACCACTCACTACATAAGATACAGCACGTTGAGGGGGGGAGGGGGGGGGGGAGAGAGAGAGAGAGAGAGAGAGAGAGAGAGAGAGAGAGAGAGAGAGAGAGAGAGAGACAGGGAGGACAGGGGATGGAGGGGAGTGAGTAGGGCCTGATGAAGGGCTACTGAAGGGAAGTTGAGAAAATTTTGATTATTACTGATTATTGATGTAACTATTGTTTCTTCTATCCTGT
>JABMCL010000949.1:310000-320000 GCA_018857735.1 Alviniconcha marisindica
CATGCATTTCAACTACCAGCTTCAAACACAGCTCCACAAGGGGCTCAGAAGCAGAATGTTGCAAACAAAATCAATTTCTGGGTTTGTAATGTGTATATACATGCACGTATAGTTTCTCTGTGTTATTATGATTTGATTTATTACTCATTTGTATTATTCATAATGATTGTCGGTTCACATTGATTTTTTTTTATCCCATGTTCATATATAGGTGTATAAATGTTTGTAATTGTTTCAAGGACAGGTCGCCCAACAGGCACTCGTGCCTAAACCTTTATCCTTGCGTAATTAAAGTTCAACAATCAATCAATCAACTAATCTCTCTGCCCCCCCCTCCCCCCCCCACCCACCCCCCCCCCCCCCCCCTCTCTCTCTCTCTTACAAAGCTTTATGCTTGCCCTTTTTCAGGGTGTCCAGTGAAGAAGGGCTACGTGTTGTACACCAGTCACCAGCCACCGCTGTGTCTTCGCCTGGACCAGCGAATTGTTCTTCAAGAGGTCGCCAAGTCCGTGTGCCGACAGGAGCAAGCGGATCTGGTCAGAGTGAAGACTCTCGCTGTCTACGACATCGTCAAGGATCTCCTGACTAGTGAGTTGATGCAATGAGCTCTGGAACTGTCATTAAAAGGATACTACTGTCGGCCATTTTCTGGTCCTGATATTGTAAAAGATTTCAATCCCCCGCCATCCCCGGCCCTACAAAAAGGGGCTACACACATGTACGCACACGCGCGCTCACTCAAGCCTGCACGCACATACTCACGCGAGCGCGTAATCCAGACTTTCACATCAGCATACACATAAGTGCATGTTACTAATCAGTGAGCGAAGATGTTCACGTGGCACTGAATTGTACAGCTGCATGACGATCGTCAGCAAATTAACTATGGGGAACCGAGTGTCTGTCATTGATTTGTGAGGGTGGTTTTGTGTACAGATGAAATATTATGGCACCGAGAACAAAACCTTGGGGTACACCATTACTGAGAGTGGGTGGATTTGAACTATAACCAGAAATGGACATAGTTTACTTTCTCTCGGTCAGATAGGACTGAAAGTACAAAAGAGCGGATTTTGTATGCCGAAAGCATATTCGAGCGATGGAGAAACATGAATGCGGAGAAACGGAGAAACGTGTCTACACTCCGTCTCGTACAATACGCTCTTCTTCTGACACCCGCATGTTGGAAATCCAGCAATACAAACGCAAGACCCGTGGCTTTCGCACCTTCTCTTGCTTTGGACCCCACATTTGGAATTCACTCCCGCAAGACCTTAGACACTGCTCAACCCTGTCATCTTTTAAAGCCAAACTGAAAGCCTTCTTCTCACAGTATTTCCATCCTAACTAATATCAGTACCAGTTTCTGCTACAGTCAGTGTGTGTGTGTGTGTTGTGCGTGCGTGTGTGTGTGTGTATGTGTGTGTGTGTGTGTGTGTGTGTGTGTGTGTGTGTGTGTGTGTGTTGTGGTGTGTGTGTGTGTGTGTGTGTGTGTTTGTAGTTGTTGTTGTTTTTGTATTTTATTTTATTTTTTGTATAATACTTTATGTAAATTGTTTCGGTAGGACTATGCTCTACATGTGTGTATAGAATATCATATTTAGGTTAATATGTATCATGTGAGCGCTCAGGGCGTTGATGAGCGCATGAGAAATTTACATGATTATTATCATTATTAAAGATATAAAATGCAGCACTGACATCTAGGTGAGTGAGAAGAGACACTTGACCATGTTCAATGGCAGTCAGGAGTTCGTTAAGGCTTCTAAGTAAAGCCGCTTCAGTGGAGTGACGAGCACGGTAAGCTGACTGAAATCGGGGCCAAAGTTCGTTTGTGTTCAGATGGTCAGGTAACTGAAAAATTAGAACCTTTTCCAACAATTTAGAAAAGAAAGACAACATATCAAACAGGTCTGAAGTTGGTTACTTTTCAAATCGTTTGGGTCAAGTGAATTTCTTTTTTTCAAAAGAGGTTTGACGATTGCGCGTTTAAATACTGTTGGGGAGGTGCCTGAGAGTAATGATTCATTTACAAAATTAATACGCGCTAGATTGATCACAATAATCGGAACAAAAAGGTACGTAGCGATCGGGTGCAGGTCACAGGATTTAGGCGTCATCTCTTTCAAAAGAGCAGCAACAGCTGTCTCGCTCACAACACTAAACTGGGTCAGTGGGTCGCCAAAAAAATAAAATAAAATAAAAATAATAATATTTTTTTAAAAGGTGATCAACCACACCAGAGGGGGCTATGCTGTCGCAGCTCTCAATATTCTGTCGTATGATGCTTACGTTCTGGCAAAAAAAAGAGTCAAAAAGCACCGGAAAATGCTGATCAGTAGAATCAACACACAAGGAAATTAATTAGCACTTGAAAGACGTCACACTAGTACAACAACAAAGACCCGAGTCGCCTACGGTGACTCTCACCTGGCATGCGAGACTGTACAAGGTAGGCAAACTCCACCAGAGGTACATGCTCAAATCAGTAGATACTGATGATGGCAACTGTGTATGATTAGCTTTGTTTAGGAGCCTGTTTTTCACAGAGAGTAATTCTGTGCATGTGGTGGACAAAATGATGTTTGAGCTGTAGAAAGTGATCTTATGCTTCACGGCGCTGAAAATCTGTCTGTGTACAGTCATTCCGGAGCATAATTTTATTTATTGTCACCACCTCTCAGCACATCGTTTCTCTTGCGAAGCGACAGCGCAGTACCAAGGAGACGGTCGTCGCCGGGGCACCTTGCGCTGTGTAGCCGGGGTATGCCGATCCAGGAGGGCGTGAAAACTTCGTTAGCTGGTCAGCAGTGGGGCGGTCAAGGGCGGTGACCAAGGCAGCTACGTAAGCTTTGGAGACCTGTCTGTCGATGGCGTAGATGTTTCTCCTCGTCTGGAATATGTGCAGTTGAGGAGGACGAGTGACATCAAAATGGCAGAGAACAGTAAGGCGGTCGGACTAACACTTTGCTTGACGACGCAAGAACAAAGCATATGCTCTTCTTCTCTGTTGCCAACCCGGTCTAGTACGTGTCATAGTTGATGACTCTGCTCCGATGCAGATTGTTCAATGCTGAATGTGTCAAGTATGTGTAACACTCTGGCTGTGTTGGGGTTTGAGAGCGCAATCATGTTAAAGTCCTCAAGTCTCCTCCAAATAATAGGGAAACGGTGAGCTTTTTCCAAAAACAGAATTTCGTTCGTAGGTACAGGGACAGATTTAAAGTCTAATTAACCACATACAGCACATTCATAGCCCATATTCCATTCCATCACATACATACAGCACCAGTTCTAGTCTCCACGACCAAGGCTAAACTTCCCTTAAACTCTTGAGTACCCAGAAATGAATACTGAGCAGTCACACGACGTGACGGTGACAAGTGACACAACTCCATTTTATTTCTTATGATTACGATTAAGGGAACTCCGATCAGACCCGCCCCCCCGCCCCCCTCCACCTGCCTTCCGCCCCCATCCCCCCAGACACACACACACACACACACACACTCACACTCAAAATGTTGCAATGTGAGATTTCAAAGTTTGTTGTAGATGTGTTTTACCTCGAGTCTGACAAGAGACCGTCATTTTAGTACGGTTGATTACAATTATATTTGTTTTAATTAACCAGTGAATGGTATGTTGTAATGCGCACTAAGGGAGAAAATAACTCATCGCATGAATATGCATGTTCACAGCGCGGGGATTGCGAAGAAAGAAGCACAGATTTTACTCCCTCCTCCCGTGGAGCGCAGAGAGAGAGAGAGACACGGAGAGACAGACAGAGAGGGAGAGAGACAGAGAGACAGTATCTATAAGAGAGACAGAGAGGGAGACAGAGAGAGAGAGACAGAGACAGAGAGAGACAGAGACACACAGAGAGACACTTCCTTGGCCAGGCAGTTCACATCGGGGCCGAGGAGACAGTGGAGAACCAGTTCATGTGGAACGACGGAACGACACTTCTCACTGGGACTTCCATCTGGAGGCACCCAGCTGCCGAAGGTTTTGATCCTGGCCTTCGTTGCACAGGTGTGTCGACCACCTACCGAATCGTCGACTTCGAGTGTAGCCCGAGAGCTTTCGTTTGCCAATACGACGTCTAGGTGGTCTCGGGCTACTGACGCACCGCGGCTCGGGGCTTTATTGCCTGTATGACGTCTAGGAGACGTCGTGTCGTAGACGATATGTCACGTGGTCTGTTTGTTTCCAACAAGGCGTCTGGATTAAAATAATAATAATAATTTAAAAAAAAAACAAGGGACATTTAATGCGTCAATGGCCGCAGCTTGGCGGTGTAAAATCTGGTTGAATTGGGTCATGTAAACTCTTGAAACCTATGTGAAGTATTTTGTTCTTTATATATATATTGTGAAATGGCATATGATAATTTGTGTGAAACTGAGTTTTGTATAGTCAATGCGCTCAGGTGTGCGGGTGTGTGTGTGTGTGTGTGTTGTGTGTGTGTGTGTGTGTGTGTGTGTGTGTGTGCGTGCGTGCGTGCGTGCGTGCGTGCGTGCGTTCGTGCGTGCGTGCATGCGTGAGTGCGTGCGTGCGTGTGTGTGCGCGTTCGCGCGCGCGTGTGTGTCAATGTATTTTATGTCTGTTTACAGCAAGGTGATATCACACGCGTGCGCGCGCGGGCACACACACACACACACACACACACACACACACATACACACACATAGCACCACGCTATAACAACATCAAAATCAAAAGTATGTGTCCACGCGCGCGCGTGTATGTGCTTAGAATAGTCTCCCCGGACAAGTTTAGCGCTTTATAAATACTTTCGTTGTTATTATCAATTATTATTCGTATTTCGGTATCCGCTCCATCCCGTGTTACCACAGTAGCGCGTAAAAGGTCCCGGTCGTTCTGCCAAATGCGCATGTGGCAGGTTACAGCCAAACACACTTGCATCCTACGTACGTGGCTTTGCATGACGTTACACTGTAAACTGGTTCATGGTTGTATGGTGTACACAGTACGTGCGCCGAAACGGCAGCAGTTTCACGTGGCATCAGCCAGGTAGCAAACAAATAACGCTGTAAAATGCACTATTTCGCTGGATACTCAAAAACGCTATAAAAAGCTGTTGTCACTCATTCAGAATCACATGCGACAGGAGCGCAGTGAGTCTGCCCCAGAGCAGAGAATAGAGCTAAATAAAAGCGACCAAGATCATCACCAAGACAAATTCCTCAGCGCATTTTAATGTCACCGGCAAATAAACATATTTACAGCATGGTGTAAAGCAACATTGTGTAAAAAGGTGTAAAACATTGTCACGACAAAAGTATGATAGTCGCGACAAAAGTTCTGCCGCGACACAAATGATAACCTGTGGCAGCTCCCGCCAATGACAGAAAGTGGTGCGCTGAAGTGAAGTCCGGCCTGAAGATCGGACCGGAAGGAGTCGAAGTGGATGGCAGCGATGTTCCTGGCCTCGTTGTACACTGCATGGGTGGAGGCTTGAAGACGTTGAGCTCAGTCAAGTCACAGTAGTGATCAGTCTGTTTTTCCGGTTTGGAGGTGTACAGTGAACGTTGAAGTAAGGAGAGTCAGCTGCGACAGTTCAAATGACAGAAAGGGAGCGAGTGAATCGGCGACAACAAAGGCGATGCCACCGCCACGTGAAGGACGAGGGAAGCTGAGAGTCCTGTAGCCAGGGGGTGACAGGTCTTTACACGGCTTCATCACCGCTGGGTCAAAGCCAGGTCTCCGTAAGGCACAGGACATCGACTTCATTGTCCACGATAAAATTACTGATGGCCGAGCGCTTGCTTTTCTCTCCTGCTGACCAGGCGTTAAAACGGTTCGAAAGCAGGCTTATTTATTATGCCACAGACACATAATGTGCAAATGTTCGGGGAAATACCCTTTGTCAAGTTACAAAATGATATTTAAACAACAGTTAAACGGTTAAAAACGATGAAAAATGAGATGAGATGAAAAATTAAATGAGATTTTTTGTTGATCTAGCTGTTGTTTTCTTGTCCAGTGCTTGGAAGATTTATGTAACGCTTTCACGCACCAAGACACCTGCACTTTTGCCGATTTATGAAGAAGATAAAGGGGAACTGCACTAAAGGCACCTTTGTGCAGCCAGAAGTGTACTTTTGCCAATTTAGGAAGAAGATAAAGGGGGCACTGCACTACATCATCAATTTTACACAACAAGATGTGTACTTTTGCCAATTTATGAAGAAGATAAAGGGGGGGCGGGGGGGGGGATGCACTACATCATCAGTCTGCTGCAGCAATATGTGTGCTTTTTGTCAATTTATGAAGAAGCTAAAGGGAGCTGCACCTCGCCACCAGTTTTATACAGCAAGCAGTGTACTTTTGCCCAGAATAAGAAGGAGAAGAAGAAAAAGAAAAAGATGAAAGAAATAAAAAAAAATAAAAAAAAGGGGGGGAGGAGGGGGGAGGGCTGCACCACAATACTAATTTTATACAGCAAGAAGTGTACTTTTGCGGGGCTGCACCACGACACCAATTTTATACCGTAGGATGTGGACGCCAATTTATGAAGAAAATAAAGGGGAGCTGCACTACGATGCAGTTTTATACAGCAAGAAGTGTACTTTTACCAATTTATGAAGCAGATAACATGGGCTGCACCACATCACTCGTTTTACAGCAAGAAATGTACTTGAGAAGGATAAACGGGGGCTGCACCTCAGCACCAGTTTCCAGTACCAGCAAGAGGTGTATTTTTGCAGATTTATGAAGATTGTGCACATGTGCACCGAGTGTGTTGCTGTCGCTGCCTGAACTACCACCACGCTGCTGGCCAAAACACGGGCTTTGATCATGCCAACATTATTCCAAGTTCAGCAAAGTCCCCCCCCCCCAAAAAAAAAATTAATAATAATAATAATAATAATAATAATAATAATAAATAAATAAATAAATAATAATAATAATAATTGAAGAAGAATTATTTCATCTCATTTCTCGTCGTTTATAACCGTTCAACTGTTGTTTAAGTGTCGTTTTGTAGCTTGACAAAGGGGATTACCCCAATAAGGAAGAGAGTGTAAGAGATAAAATGAATAACGTTTGAGGATTTTTTTATACGGAGAAAGCTTCTTTGAACCTGAGTGTTTTGACACATGTTTTTTGTTTGTTTGTTTGTTTTTTGAAGGAAGACAGTGTCAGAATTGAGAAGGCGGGCACACACACCACCACAACCACTGCCAAATACAATTATCAATTAACTAAACTCCACAAGAAGGGTCCATGGCGTGCAGTTCCATTCAGGCTAGAAACCGACGGAAATCGAGACAAAACGTTCATTACCACTTGTGTTTTTAACTCCACGGTTTGAACGTGATTGGCAAACCCCCTGTTTGTGTAGTCTTTCTTTTGAAGCTGAACTCCTTTGTGTTGTAACCGGACCTGCGGCCCGTTCCTCATTTTAGGTTCAGGGGGAGGCTGGAGATTGCCAAGGAGAGACACTCACACTGGAATAAACAATTGTCTCTAGTCTTCTTCATGTAGTGTACCTTTCAGTGTTCCTCGCGTTGTGTTCAAAATCTCTACAATCGACCGACCTTAGTATTCAGAAAAAAAAAAACTGTGTTAGTGTTTGGTTGCTTGTCCGCTCCTCAGAGGTAGGTGTGCCGTTTCACTATGCACATATGCCACTTAAAACAGACACTAGACAAAAGATAAGTGGAGACAAGTTGTACACATGTACCGACATGACGAAAACACCGAGGCACGCTCACAGACGCGCGCACTGACCACACTCCGTCTCAGTACATACTCTCACTCCCATTATAGTGACGAACCAAATAAAGACATGCATACAGTTTTGTTTACACTACCGCATGTTACATATACAGTAAACACAAGAACAAACCAAACTGACACATGACTATGCCTAGCCTACGCACTAAACCATAGCTGACATGGCTACCGGCACAGGCTCAGTACCAGTTACCTACAAAAGTAAGCTGCACCCTTGCACTGACTTAACTAATACCTGCACTTTGCAGCACAAGAAGACAAACAAACATAAACTTAGCTAACGCTCGCACTTTGCAGCACAAGTCTTCTAATCACTATAATCACGCGTGCCCGCACTTTGCAGCACAGGTCTCTAATAACTAAGGGAAGAGCAACACACTTTTTCAGCATGTAAACTCGGGGGGGGGAGGGGGGGGTGGACTAGCACTTTTCAGCACCAAGTCCTCTAAGGGAAGAGCAACACACTTTTCAGCATATAGACTCGAGGGGTAGGGGTTGACCAGCACTTTTCAGCACATGGTACAGAAACCGGGCGGGCACCGTCTTTTATACCGCCGCACACCGGCCAGTCGCTGGCAGGCAGCGTCCGACTGGAGAGAAAGGGAACCGGAACTCAGGGCCCGTAACTCGAGCTAGCTTGCACAACTCTCCCGCTACAGTGTTTTGAATATTCCATAATTTATTTTGTCTCTGCAGTTGCTAACTTGCGATGAAAGAACTCGAAACACCCACAGAGCTATGCATTGATCGACAACAATTTCCAGAGCTGGTTCAGTTACGTGCTTGGACGTGGAGGCGATTTAAGCTCATAAATAAACAATGATGTTCGTGTGTTGTTGTTGTTGTTGCTACTGTTGTGAAGTGCGTCAGCGGTTATAAGTCTAGCTTACTGTGACCGCCGTCATATTTACGGGACAGAGCAGTCGAAAGTAAGCTGTATAGTTACACAGAATAGAGCTGAATCTATTTGGACAAACAAATAGGTTATTCAATGCAAATAGCTCAAGAGTGAACAGTTCTTTTATTAGTTTTTCTACACTACTCAGAGTAGTCCCAAAATTAAAACAAAAGAGGTTTCCATTTCTTTACACTATGGGAACAAGCACGGTGTCCATTCTTACCCTCTGCTTGCTGTGTGGAATCCTGCACGGCATCATGTGCACAAGCTTCAAAGCAAGGCAGTTTTCAAAGAAGAGAGGAGTCTTGTATAAGTCGCCATACTCAGGGCCGGAACTGACGTCATGCTTGGGAAGGCGCTGCACAGGCATTTCCTGCGCAAGGGCGTGCGAGAAAGACGCCGGGTGTATCGTCTTCAACCACAACGAGGCTATGGCAAAATGCATCTTGAGCAGACGACCTGATAATGACTCTCCGAACTACGAGATCAGTCACTCGGAGTGGGATGCCTATTACACAGGTATCTGTACTGGTGGATTGCTGTCTGTAAATTCTGAAATTGGTAACAAAGACAGGCACACACACTGCAAGTCTCGCTTTCCGGCATCTTCCTCCAAGGAGGAAGGATGTTGTAAACCAGAGCTTGGAATTTCATTTGCAAATAGACGTACAGGATCGCGCATAGGTACAGGCACACACATACACATCCAGTGCTTGGAATTTCATTCGCAAATACACGTACAGGAGCGCGCACAGGTACAGGCACACACATACACATACACTTCACACATAACACTGACTATAATATGTCTATTAAATTACTTAATTAACCGAGTGGCTTATATAGAGCTATTCACTGCTCCCGAGCACACTCAATGTGATTCTGAAGGAGTGTCTGTAGCCTTGTACAGCGCGTTCTGAATATCCACCAAAGTGATGTACGCACAGCGTTATTTGGCTGATGCCACGTGGAACTGCTGCCGTCTCGGCGCACGTTCTGTGTACACTATACAACCATGCACCAGTTTACAGTGTCACTTTAAAAATGGCAAAGGGATGAATGCACGATGACCAAAGACACGATCAAAACTAAAATAGACCTTTTCAAAACTACTTTCCCATTTTCAGGAGCATCGCTTTCGAATGCTTTTCCAACCAAATAAAGTCATGCAATTCACTCATCAGCTTCACACACAGCTCCACAAATAGTTCAGAAGTAGAATGTTGTAAACAGAATCAATTTCTTAGATTGCAATTTGTATATACATGCAGGTATAGTTTCTCAGTGTTATTGATATATTACTCTTTTGTATTATTCATAATGATTGTCGGTTCA
>JABMCL010000949.1:325000-335000 GCA_018857735.1 Alviniconcha marisindica
CAAATGTATTGTCGCCCTTTACATTTTGACCGCTTGTTGTTTGTTTACACACTCCTTTTTGTGCACCATGCCATGTGTAATATAATTTGGCATCTTAGAATGTGTACGTGTTGTTTGGTTAGACGCAGGATCGAGCTACATCAATTAGTTTAGTTATTGTGGAGAAAATTGTACTAGTACGGGCCGAGAAAACACAAATGTTGGCCATTTTGTGGTCCAGAGGGTCGATTTGATTGTAGCGAGAGCATGTTTTCCTTGCGGCCCGCGCCGCCCTGTCATCTCGGCGTGCGAGTGAGCACTTTGTCCCCGTCCCTGATAAGCCTGCGGTTTAGGTGAGTGACCGCTCACCACGCAACCGACAGGTCGCCCATCGCATCGGCTCCGGGAGGAATGTCTTTGTTCTGCTAGAGCTGCGACAGACAGAGCCTTTTGTTTGGAGGACTCCGTTAGGCGAACAAACGGCGATTCCAGTGGTATGTTTCTTTATCGTAGAAAGTGAAATTTGTTTTCACAAATATTGAAAACATCGACTGACTTTTTACATTTCCATCGGACACTGCATGGCCAGTAGTAGCTGAACTGTCCATGGTGACATGTTTACACTGTGCGTCACGTGCGGCAGCAATATGTTAAAGTCAGCTGGAGTTGCTTGGTGAGGGAAGCGCAGGGAGAACAACTGGGACTGTGATTTGATCATGAACTGATTCAATGTGTTTACGACAAGCTGTGTAAACGAACAGGACCGACGGTGAGACAGTGATATTCTGATCAAGATTTCGAGCGTTGTAACTTGCAGCACGCTGGCATTTGATACACATGTACAAAAGATATGACGGACATCTCCTCTGATGTTACCTCAACTTTGAAAAGAAAACCGTCGTCAGTGAGTTCTACAAACAGTGAAGATAGCCCTATAGTAGGAAAGCCAAAGCCAAATAAGCAGGAGAAAAAGAAACAACGCTTTGTATCTGAAGAGTTCACGGACGGGGAGGAGGAAAACGAACAAAATATGGAGTCTACTGTCACTACTCTGGACGTTTTGAGTAAGAAATTGGACTCACTGGCAACAAAAGATGATATCAACCAGTTTAGAGCAGAGATACAGCGTGTGATTGACAGCCTGCATACTAAAGTTGACAAGATGGAAAGCCGAGTCTTTGATGTGGAAGCAGAAAATGACGAACTGAAAACTGAAATAAGAAAGATCCAGGAAAACAACAAAGATCTCAAGAATAGATTAGACCAGTACGACAAAGAAAACAGACAGTTGAGGCGTAACCAAAATGACCATGAACAGTATCTGAGACGATGGAACTGTCGGGTATACAAAGTGCCAGAGGAGGAGGGGGAGACCGCAAACAGCTGCATTAAGAAGTGTGCCAAGGTGTTTGCCAAGGATATCGGGGTCAAGGTCACGGAAGCCGACATTGACGTGGCTCATCGCATTGGACCACCGCCACCCAAGGGACGAAGCAGGCCAATCATCGTGCGGTTCCTTTCCAGGCAGGCCTGGGACCTGGTCGTGTCAAACCGCAAAAACCTCAAGAAAAAAGGGAGTGGCAGTTGGGGAGGATCTGACCAAAGCCAACTACAATCTGCTGCTGGCCGCCGAAAAACACTCTGCCACCTTGGCAGCGTGGTGGTCCAATGGTAAAATACTGTCAAAACTTAAAAACGGCCGAATCATTCGTGTCGACATAGACATGGACATCAACGCGGTGTTTAAGAAAGGACTCAGTCACAAAGGAAGTGAAGATGATTCTATTACCGGAAAGTGACAATGGAAACTTCACATGGTATATCCTTTCACCTTGTTTGGGACTTGACAGTTGTCAGACCAACTAATATACCGATAAGGCGTTTTTTTTCTTTCTTTTTTTCCCTTTTCCCCCGTTTAAAATATGGGTTCTTTAAAACATATATTACGTGCTGCGGACACTGCATTATTGCGACATGATGCTAAGAGTACTGTCGCATTACAGATCAGTTATTGCATGTGCGCGCGCGCACGCGCACACACAAGGCGTACTTGTACATAGATGGTTCTGTGTGTATATCTTCCTTTTGGATGCTGTATGAACGTGCTCACTCTGTCAGTTAAGTATGCATTAGAGCTGCACACACGCGCGCGCGCACTGGCACACGAACGCACGTACGTACACACAGACACAGGCAACTCACACTACACTACACACACACACACACAAAACACACAAAACCCCTCACACTCACAAAACACACACACACGCACACGCTTTCACGAACACACACACACAGTGGGCGTTGTTCCTGATAACCTCTGTAAGTAGCAGAATCAAAATGCACGAGCGTGGCCTTTTGTGTATGTGTATGCATGTATTCTTGAACGTTGTGTACTGCTGTTATTTGTACACATACACGTATGCGCACACACACGTACACACACACACACACACACACACACACACACACACACACACACACACACACACACACACACAAACACATACACACGTGCAAAATTTCATGCACGCAGGCACACTCGTAATGTGGATTGATGTATCTGTAGTTCAATTCATATAGTAAGTACATTGGGCGTACACGTACATGGCTATGTTTGTATGTTTTTTCTTTTGATGTTGTATGGCGTGCTCGCTTTGTTAAGTAAGTCTGCATTAGTGATGCATGCACACTCACACGCCACGCACGCACGCACACACAACTCACACACATAGTGCACGCTGTTCATAACCTGTGCCAAGTAGCAGAATCAGCACAAGTGTGCATGGCCTAGTTTGTGTATTATATATGTATGGATGTATTTTGAACGTTGTGTACTGCTGTTATGTTCATTTGTACACACACACACACACACACACACACACACACACACACACACCCCACCCCCCGCACCCCCCGTAAAACACACTCCCCCAAAACCCTTCAACACCCCCCAGCCCTCACACAAAACACACACCCCCACAACCACCCCCAATTTACACACCACACACACACACACACACACACACACACACACACACACACACACTATATGCGTGCACATATATTCTTTGTCTGCCCTCTTGCTTCTTTGGACATTTTTGCCTGGAAACGTATGTGCGTGTTACAGTGTTTTCATGTGCCTGTGACTATGTTTTCACGCACTTTGTGACAGTCATAGTTCGGCTTGGCACTGGGGTTATCTGTAAATGCACGTGCGTGAACAAGATTTCGTGTGAACTACTGACTAACCAGCATATTCGGCCTTTGTGTCATTCCCAGTTTTTTCACGTGATGATCCAGTGTGCTCTAGATGTGGTTCGGGTGTGTTGTATTGAATGGGAGACGGAACTGTTTACCTATTGTCTGTTGTACTACTGTTGTAGGGGGCCCCCAAAATTCTGACGTGTTGATAACTTTGTGTTTATATACTGTCGGTTATGGATAGCATTACAATATTGTCTTTGAATTGTCAAGGCCTTGGCAATACTAGAAAGAGAAGAGACGTTTTCCATTATCTGAAGAAAAAATCTTGCTCGATATACTGTTTGCAAGACACGCATTTCAGTACCAAATTAGAAACATACGTCAAAGCTGAATGGGGATATAATTGCTTCTTTGCATCTTACAGCTCTAATTCAAGGGGAGTAGCAGTAATGTTTATGAACAATTTTGAATTCAAAATCAACGACGTAAAGCAGATAGAAAGGGAAAATTTCATTCTTGTTTCCTTCTTAATGAAGGATAAAGATATTTTGCTTGCCAATGTTTACGGACCGAACCGGGATACACCTGCTTTTTATGAAGAACTAACGGAAATGGTTAAAGAACACCAAAACCATAATATAATTATAGTAGGCAACTGGAATTTAGTGATAGACCCCAAGTTAGACAGTTATAATTATAAACATATAAACAACCCAAAAGCCAAAGAGTCCGTTGAAAATATGATGTTAGAACTAGGTTTAATTGACTTTTGGGGGCTAATCCTGACTGCAAACGTTATACGTGGAGAAAAACGAAACCACTAAAGCAAAGTAGACTTGATTATTTTCTACTCTCTGACTACTTAGTCTCCAGTTTTGAAGATACAGACATTCTTCCTGGATATCGGTTGACCATTCAAGGGTTTCCCCTTAAGCTTCGCTTTGGAAAAAAATGAAACGAAACCCCTTTTTGGGAAATTTAATTCCCTCACTACTGAAAAAAAAAAAAAATACATTGATGAAATAAAGGATGAAATAAAATAATGTTATAGAACAATATGCACCCCCCACTACGATAAAGCAAGTGTCTCGGGCATTGCCAAATCTGACCTTGAACTTACAGTTTCTGACAAGGTTTTTCTAGATTTTTTGCTCATGAAAATAAGATCACGAACAATCTCTTATGCGACAAGAAAAAAAAAAAAAACACGAGAGAAAGAAGAAAGTTTGTTAAGAGATATTAAATTATTTGAAGAGAAAGAAAGTAAAACAAAACGGATATTAAGCATATTGCAGAGAAAAATAAAGAACTAGTTTCACTACGGAAGAAAACAATGGAGGGTGTACTACTGCGATCAAAAGCAAAGGTGGGTGGCAGAAGGAGAAAAGATATCAAAATACTTTTGTAACCTGGAGAAAAGGCACTATGTTAGTAAACAAATGATAAAATAATTGACGCAAAAGGTGAGGAAATTAAAGAACCACTTGACATAAATAAAGAAGTTAAAAATTTTTATAGTAATTTGTATAAAGCCAAGGACCTAGAAGATTGTGAGATTGAACAACTGGTAACGGAAATTCCAAATCTATCTGAGGAAGAATCAAGATCATTAGGAGGGAAAATAACAATAGGGGCAGGAACGCGTTGAAAAATATGAAACATGAAAAAAGCCCTGGTACGGAGGGTTTTTGGGGGCAGAATTTTTCAAGTGCTTTTGGAAGCAGCTTGGACCATTTGTAGTTAGAGCTTTAAATAAGGCATTTGATGATGGCGAGCTATCCACCACTCAAAAGGAAGGCATTATTACTTGTTTTCCCCAAAGGGGCGACAAACCTAGAGATAACATTAAAAACTGGAGACCAATCTCTCTCCTTAATGTCATATACAAAATTGGATCTTCCTTTTATCGCCAAAATTTAAAAAAGTACTACCATCATTAATTGATGATGATCAGACAGGCTTAAATTTTCCCAAAAGAAACATGGGTGATAACGTTCGGTTGATTTATGACTTGATAAACTATCTGAATACAAAAAAATAAGCCTGGATTGTTGCTTGCCTGACTTTTAGAAAGCGTTTGATTTTCTTGATTGGCGGGTTTATGTTTAGGGCTCTTCGAGCATTTGGTTTTGGAAAAGACCTTTGTTTTTGGATAGGTACTTTTTATAAAAACATAAAAAGGGAAAAGTGAATGGACAGACAAACCCCAAAGGTTTACAGTAGAGCGTGGGTGCCGACAGGGCGACCCGATATCACCATAATATTTATTTTGTGTGTTGAAATTTTAGCAATCATGATTCGAGAAGATAGTGGGTATCAAGGGAAACTGGATAAAAAAAAGTGAACACAAAAAATCTCAATTCGCGATGACACACAAAATAATGAACAATGGGGGAGAAGAAATCATTTGAAAAAAAACAAAAGATGCAATTAATAAAAAATTTTGGGAAAAATATCTGGTCTGTTTTTGAATGCGGACAAAACACAGGCCATATGGTTAGGTAGCAAAAAAAATTCAAGAGTAAAATATATGCCGCATTTGAAAATGGTATGGAATCCAACTATGTTTAAGATCCTTGGCATTGGTTTACCCAGGATTTTTAAAAAAGTGTGCAGCAATAAACCACAATAAAAATTTCGACGAAGTTAAAAAACTGTTCAAAATCTGGTCACTTAGGACTATTACCCCGCTAGGAAGAGTTGCTATACTGAAGTTACTGATTCTGTCAAAACTGATCCATTTGTGGATTTTGCTGCCTGACCCCCCTGATAACTTTGTGAAAGTTTTTCAAAAAAATTTTTAAATTTGTTTGGAATGGAAAACAAGACAGAATTTCCAGAAAGACGACAATAAAAGATGTAATAAGGGGAGGTCTAAATATTCCAGATATTAAAACGTATATTCTAGCTCTAAAACTCACATGGATAAAAAAAAGTTAAAGATATCAAACCATAAATGGAGAAATGTTCCAAAGGAGTTGTATCCATTTTTTCATCAATTAGAGTGCTAGGCCCTTGCTTTTTCAACCAAACTGTCAAAAATAATTTCCCTTTTGGTCAGACGTCCTTTAAAGCTTATGGAATTTTTTTTTTAGTAAAATGAAACCAAACTCGACATCTCAACTTCTTTCTGAACCTGTTTTTTTTTTAACAAAAATTGATGATCGGAAACAAGATGATCAAAACACACAGGGGTTTACAATGGAGTGTACTGTATCGCTCATTTTATAAAAGAAAATGGGCGGTTTCGCACTCTTGAAAAATTTAATACAAAGTTTGGCATGACGGTTGATTTCTTGACTTTTAATAGTTGCACCAGTTCAATAAAACATTATATCAAGACGTCTACGATACTTATTGGGAATAACATGGCAAATGAGGTAAATTTCTCGCTGAGTACAATCTACTCTGCACCAAAAAGGGGACAAGGCTCTATTACAACATTCTCGTAAACGACAACTGTATGCCCAAAATTTTTGCTTGAAATGGAATGAAAAACTGAAGTCAAATATTTCTTGGAATACAGTTTTCATAAAAATACAAAAAATTAAAGATGTAAAACTTAAATGGTTACAAATCGCATTATACATAGAATAATAGCTACTAACATAGTATTAAACAAAATGGGAGTCACTGCTAACACTCAGTGTGGCTTCTGCAATGACGAAAAAGATAGCATTGAACATATGTTTTGGAAATGTGCTTGTATCAGACGTTTTTTGGGCTTCGCTGGAAACAACATTGAAAGGAAAATGTGAGACAGCGCTAAATGAAAATTTAAAACAAAACCAAATTTTTTGGGAAAAGAAATAGACATCAAAACTGACCAGTCTTTGACTTAGTGATACTTCAAGCTAAGCAATTTATATACAAATACAAACTCGACAAGTGCTTGCCAACTCTCTCCTGCTTCCTTCAACAAATGATGCTGAAATACAAAATAGATGAATACAATGCAAAGATCAGCGGCGAACTGCCCACCTTTATCTTAAAATGGCTCTGTTATAAGCCTATTTTGAAAACAGAAAACTGATAACCTCAGGGCATATGAAATTATTTTAGATTTAGAATTATACACATGTGACAGGCAGTCAATCACTCCCTTGTGCAGGCAAATATCTGTCTATGAAGTACTTTGTCCAACTCTTTGTCTGTATGGATGTATCTTTTTGTCTATTATGTATGTATAACATGTGCATGTATTTTGTATACGTATTTTATTCACTGTTGGGAAAAGGGGGTACTGTTATTTTTATAATTGTGTTTATTTGTTTATTAAAAAAAAAAAAAAAAAAAAAAAAAAAAAAAAAAAAAAAAAAAAAAAAAAAAAAAAAAAAAGAAGAAAAAAACCTGCGGTTTATGTGGACGTAAAAACAAACCCTC
This sequence comes from Alviniconcha marisindica, assembly GCA_018857735.1. Classification (NCBI taxonomy): domain Eukaryota; kingdom Metazoa; phylum Mollusca; class Gastropoda; family Provannidae; genus Alviniconcha; species Alviniconcha marisindica. Next base: position 332,570 of record JABMCL010000949.1, read on the forward strand.
AACGCATTTTGTGTCGTGAGCCGGTTTGACGTAGCGGTAAGGCGTTAGGCCCGGTAAGGGAGGGACCTCGGTTAAAATCCGCCCTTTGGTTCTCCATTCTCTTCAAAAAAGTGGTCTTTTGGGGAAGGGGGAAAGCCCTAAATTTTAAAATTTGGCCCCCCCCTTTTGGGGTCATTTTTTGGTGACGGTGCGGGAAAAAATTCCCCCCCTTAAATTTTTTAAAGAATTTTAAATTCCCTGGGGAGGTATAAACCCCCCCCCCCCCCCCCCTATTTTTGGGGACAATGATTTTTGGATAGCTCAGTTGTGTTTTTTTAGTATTTGCTTGTCTGCAAGATGAACTACTCGGGTTTTAGGGATTACCTGAGATGGTACATAGCAGCTTAATCGCAGGGATTAAAATGGGCGTGTCCCTTACAAATCCCAAACACCTTGCAGCTATACCATTCTCTGGACACACAAAAATAATGCACATGCTGGTATCAATGGATAGCACTGCACTTGCGGCTGCTGTTGTCTTACCCAGGTATGGTGGCCTGAATTACGCGCGCGGGATTAATGAAGTATTAAAAACAAAACAAAAAATTGCATAATTTTGTACAATGCTCGTGTAAAAAAATTGAACAAAAATGCTTCATTTACCACCAAATGTATCATGGTGACTAAGAGAGTCACAGAGAATGTCTGATTAACACCTGCATTAATGGATGACGTCACGGAATGGAGTATAGAATATATACTTGATATACTCAAGTTCAAAAGTTAAGCAACCTTTTACAAAAATACACATATGTTCAAACCTCAATAAACTGTTTCCACAAAACAGCTGCAGGTGCTGGCTTATTCACTGGTCTACCTCCATTTAACCTGAAATCAGTTTCACAGTTTCTCTACACCCCATGGAAAATAGGCAAGAAACATCCCCGATGTGTGTAAAACTTACCAGTTTTGCCTTTGTTATGTTTGAGTAAAACAGTTTAGGTTTAGAAGCCATTAAACTGATGGTTTGGCTTAATTCAGCATGCAACTGCTGGACAGTTTCTTGTTTCAGCTTGTATGTTACTGTGCTTCAAAAAGGTGACGAAGACGTACTTGTGATCTGATCAATTGTTCCTTAATGTTGTACTGAATGCGTTACAAGGAATCTGTCTGGAAGTATCTTTTGCAATTGTAGATAGTGATATGTGCTAATCATTGACTCTTTTTGCTGGGATGTTTGCTATTGATTGTGTTCAGTGTAGAACAGTGAGCCAGCATTTTGCTTCTGTTTTGGTTCCCTGCGTTTCGAACTGGTGTGAAGAAAATGTTACCGTGGGATTGACCCCGGCCAAGGCCCGCCCCTTTCGGGGAGTTAAGGTTTCCCTCGCAGGAAACCACATTTTTGCTTTTAAGTTCCCAAATTTCAAGGACTAGTAACCCTTCCTTTAAAAAAGCCTTACGGTTTCTGTGGACGTTAAGCCCATTTTACTTCTTCTTCTTTACATTTTTGTGGTGAAAAAGCCAAATGGAAAGCCCTGATTGCGGCAAAACCACGGGCCCCGGGCTGATTTGGGGCCGCTTTGGGCCGGAACCAAACAAACACACACACACACACACCCCCACACACACAAAAAAATTATTTATTTATATTATTATATATATATTTTATATATATTTTTTTTTTTTTTTTTATAATATTTTATAATATATAAAAATATATATATATATATATATATAAAATTTTTTTATATATAAATAAATAATAATTTGTTTGTTTTTTTTTTTTTTAAAATTTTTTAATTTTAAATAAAATTAACTTTTGTATAGTCAATGCGGTTTTGTTGTGTGTGTTTTAAATTTATTTTTATTTTATGTCTGTTTACAGCAAAAGGGGAATTTCAAAAACACACACCCCCACACACACACACACACACCCCACAAAACAAAACCCCCACACACACACTAAAACACACACACAAAGGGCCCCGCCGCCGCAAAGCCCCAAACACACACCCCCGCACGCACACCCCCCAGACAACCCCACACCCCCACCCCACACACACAAAACACACACACACAACAAAAACAACAAAAAAGGCAACAACAAAATCAAAAGTGTGTGTATACGCTTACAATAGTCTCGCCGGACACGATTTAGCGCTTTATAAAATAATTTCGTGATTATTATTATGATGATTACTATTATTTATTTATTTATTTCAGCTAGTTGTTTGTTTTCATCTGGCTTTGCATGGTTAATTGTTTTGCTGTGCGCTATATGCTTTTGCACTGTATGAATGGACCATTGTTGTGGAGCAGGAATAACTCAGCGGTGGAGCGCCAGACTCGTGATGGAAAGGTCGCAGCTTCGAGTCGCGGCAGGAGCGGTTGGAGAATTTCCTTCTCCAGGGCCAGCTTTCTGTGCTGATTCGTATTTCGCTATCCGCTCCAT
>JABMCL010000949.1:340000-360000 GCA_018857735.1 Alviniconcha marisindica
ACAGAACCGCCGTGGATAGGCTGTATAGTTACACACGCTGAGACTTTGAGTATCATTCACATAGAGCTGTTGCCGGCTAGCAATTTGTTTTATACTGCCAGAGTCGCATTGTGGTTGCACGTAGGCAAATCGTTTCAAGAACATTTTGACGAGAAGAATCTTTAGTCCGTGCAGGTTTTCCTATTTCTGCTCCGTTTCTTTTGAAGACGTGAGGATTAAGTCAGAAATTTCTCCCATACCGACACATAGGCAACCGACTCTATGTCCGAGTCTGTCATTGTGTTAATTATCTGTTTTTAGTTTGATGTCGAGCTTTGTTTGCTGCATTTTGGTGTGGTTTTAAAATTTTCCGTCGTGGATTAAGATGCTAGAATAGAGTTGAAAAGAATTATTAGGATAAACAAATAGTTTAGATAAACAAACAATGCAAATAGTTCAAGAGAATGCAGTTCTTTCGTGTATTTTTTTAATTTTATTTTTACATCCCAAATTAAAACAAAAGATGTTTCCATTTCTTTACACTATGGGAACAAGCACGGTGTCCATTCTTACCCTCTGTTTGCTGTGTGGAATCCTGCACGGCATCATGCGTACAAGCTTTAAAGAAAGGCAATTTTCAAAGATGACAGGAGTCTTCATACTCAGGGCCGGAAGTAACGTCATGCTCGGGAAGGCCCTGCACAGCCTTTTCCTGCGCAATGACGTGCCAGAAAGAGGCCGCGTGTATCGTCTTCAGCCACAACGAGGCTAAGGTAAAATGCATCTTGAGCCGACGATCTGATCATGATCCTGCAAACTACGATATATGTCACTCGGAGTGGGATACCTATTTCACAGGTAACTGTACTGGTGGATTGCTGTCCGTGAAGTCTGAAACTGGTAACAGACAGAGAGAAGCGCGCGCGCGCACACACACACACACACACACACACACACACACACGCTCCAAGCCTCGCTTTCCTGCACCGGCACCTTCCTCCAAGAGAAGGATGTCGTAATCCAGTGCTTGGAGTTAGATACGCACAGAGACATACAGGAGCGCACACAGGTGTAGGCACGCACACATGGACTTCACACAACCTCGCATGCACGCATGCACACATAAGACTGAATAGGTCCTTTAAAAAAAAAAAAGTAATTAAACGGTCTTATCTAGCGATATTCTCTGCTCCCGAGCACACTCAATGTGCTTTTGCCGAACGTTGTTGTGAATGAGTGACTGTAGCCTTTTATAGCGCGTTCCGAATATCCACCGAAGTGGTCTACTCACAGCGATATAGGGTTGTTACATGGCTGATGCCACGTGAAACTGCTGCCGTCTCGGCGCACGTTCTGTGTACACTATACAGCCATGCACCAGTTTACAGCGTCACTTTTAAAATGACAAAGGGACTAATGCACGATGATCAAACACACACGGGTGGAGGGGTGGGGAGGGGGGGGATGTACAGTTGCTGTCTCTCTCTGTCTCTGTCTCTCTCTGTCTCTGTCTCTGTCTGTCAGTCTCTCTCTGTCTCTGTCTTCTCTCTCTGTCTCTGTCTCTCTCTCTCTCTCTCTCTCTCTCTCTTCTCTCTCTCTCTCTCTCTCTCTCTCTCTCTCTCTCTCTCTCTCTCTCTCTCTTAAAAAATAATAACAGAAATGTGTATCTGAATTTCGTTCGCGGGTACAGGGACAGATCTGAAGTCTAATTAACCACATGCATCACATTCATAGCCCATATTCCCATATAACCCATATTCCGTTCCATCACATACATACAGCACCAGTTCTCACGACCATGGCTAAACTCCCCTTAAGCTCGTGAGTACCTGGGAATGAATATTAAGCAGTCACACGACGTGATTCCGAGAAAGGAAACAACTCCTTTTCATTTCTTGTGATTACTGGTAAAAGGACCCCCCCCCCCCCCCAAAAAAAAAAAAGAAGAAGAAGAAGATGTTGCAATGTGATATTTCAAATGTTGTTGTAGATGTAGTTCGGTTGATTACAAGTATATTTGTTTTAATTAACCAGTGACTGATAATGTGTAATGTACACTAAGGGGAAAAATATTTCGTCGCAAGAATAATTACGCATGTTCGCAGGGCTGGGGTTGGAGAGAGGGAGAGAGAGACAGAGAGTGACAGACAGACACAGACAGACAGACACGCACAGAGGCAGAGACAGGCAGACAGACAGAGACAGACAGGGACAGAGAGAGACAAACAGAGAGACAGAGAAAAAGAGAGGAAGGTATAAATAACATTCCACGTGACTTCCACCACTGTGAGCCGGTTTGGCCTAGCGGTAAGGCGTTAGGCTGGTAAGCGGAAGGACCTCGGTTTTTTACCGCTTCGGCTCTCCTTTCTCTTCAAAAAGGTTGTGGTTTGTGGACACTGTCTTGTGACTTTGTCCATCACTCCTACTGAAACATTAAAATGGCTCTCATCGCTGCCCATCTTAATGCAGAAGTCATTCTGGTGGTGACAGTGTAGCGATAGGTATATAATCTCCCTCTCCCCCCACCTCCATAACCCACCCCCCACCCCCCTTCTCCCCGTCCCTAATAAGCCTTATGGTTTTTGTGGACGTTAAGCACCATGTTTACTTACTTACTTCCACCACTAATACCGATACACAGTGCAACGCTCTCTCATTGATGGTTTCAGACGCGGGTTTCCTTGACGAGGTTTTCTACATCGGGGCCGAGGAGACAGTGGAGAACCAGTTCCTCTGGAACGACGGAACGCCACAGGCTACTAGGACTTCCATCTGGAGGCACCCCTCTGAAGGTTTTGATCCTGGCCCTGGTTGCACAGGTGTGTCGACCACCTACCGGATCGCCGACGTCATGTGTAGCAACAGAGCTTTCGTTTGCCAATACGACGTCTAGTGGTCTCGCGCTACTGACGCACTGCGGGTCGGGGTTTTATTGCCTGTATGACGTCTAGGAGACGTCGTGCCGTAGACGATATGTCACGTGCCCTATTTTTGCCAGCTTGGCGTCTGGATGATTTTTAGTTTTTTGTTTTGTTTTTGGGGGTGGACATTTAATGCTTCAATGGCCGTAGTTTGGCTGTATGACGTCGTGGTGACCTACGTCATGTAAGTGGTGCTGCTTTGAAACCATCCTGATGTAGTTTGGTCTGTTTAATACATCCATGAATATATGTGGTGTGAGATGGCATGTGATAATTCGTGATGATTTGTGTGTAAATTAATTTTTGCATACTCAGACTGCTCGTGAGCGCGGGTGCCTCAGTGTGTTGTGTGTGTGTGTGTGTGTGTGTGTGTGTGTGTGTGTGTGTGTGTGTGTGTGTGTGTGTGTGTGTGTGTGTGTGAATGCCTGCTATTTCTGTTTACCGCAAAGTGATATTACACACACACACACACATAGAGGAGAAAATAGACAAATTAAAAGTATGAGTGTACGCGCGCGCGCACGTTTGTATGCGCTTGGAATAGTCTCCCAGACAAGAAATATCAATACTTTTTTATTATTATTAATTAATTCATGTCAGCTAGTTAATAAATAATAATAATGGACATTACTATGGCGCATGATCCCTAGCCAGATCCAGGGCACAATGCTCCGTACACAAATCTGCAGAAAAATTAATAAACACAAACAATGGACAAAAATAAAAAGGTTCCAGGCCATACGACCGCCAACCACGCAAGAATTTACATACAATTTCAGTAAATAAACCAAAGTTTATCTTCTTGGTTTTCTTAGTTGGTTTTCTTCTTTCGGATTTCTGTAGTCTGTACACACACACACACACACACACACACACACACACACACACACACACACACACACACACACACACACACACACACACACACAAACACACACACTCACAAGGGGCTAATTGTTTTGCTGTGCGCTATATGTTTTTGCACTGTATGACTGGAACATTCTTGCGGGGATAGCTCAGTGATAGCTCAGTGGTGGAGCACCGAACCACACTCCAAGCATCGCTTCCCGGCATCTGCCACCAAACTCTGCCAGAATTGGTTACGCCATTGAAGGGGCGTTCTTTATCTCCGCACAGCTGTCCATCTGCCACCAAACTCTGCCAGAATTGGTTACGCCACTGAAGGGGCGTTCTTTATCTCCGCACAGCTGTCCACCGACACCAAACTCTGCCAGAATTGGTTACGCCATTGAAAGGGCGTTCTTTATCTCCGCACAGCTGTCCACCGACTCGGTCAGCACCCTCCGGAAGGTTTGGGTACTAGTAAGACTGTGGAAGTAACATAGTGGGCAAGCACACACGTAAGCATGAGACGCATCAGCCCCTGGTAAAAACAACAACAAACAAACAAACAAACAAACAACAACAACAACAACAAAAACGTTCCGTCTTGATTCAGACTTCTTCTTCTTCTTCTTCTTCTTCTCGATCGCTCCCTGCTATCTGTCAGTGTACTCAGTGCGTTTTAAAGTGCGTGGTACTTGATTTTCTGGAGAGCACCAGTGGCTCAGTACCTCCATCTTCAACCCTGTAGGTTTTCTGTTAGGATACGGTTACCTCACCCGTAGCTCTTGACCCCTACGTCCTGCCCTGGGAGCACCCGGAGGGGGGGGGGGGGGGGAGGGGGGTTCCGAGGACCCTCACCCCATAGCTAGGGCTTATAGCGGCCCACGTTCGCTGATGATCCTGTCAATGGACACCTGAGGCATTTTTAGGTGTAGGAGAACCACCTGCTACCCCACCCCGTCCTGGTAGGAGCACTGCCACTTTGGCCCGAGACTGCTTCTTCGTCCAGCGAGCTGGCTTAGTTCATAGCTATACCCTCAGTATCTAGGGGTCTTCCTTCTATCCGCCACCTGTGGACACGCCTGGTTGGGGATGGTCGCCGCGTCACTGAATTGGAAGTTGATCTGTCCAGGTTGATTCAAACGATTCTGGTTTTATTTGTTCTAGTGTAAGCAACGTCGTCATAGTTATAAAAGAAACGTCTGATATACTTTGAGTTTGTTACAAACTTACTGCCGTTTGAGCATCATCGAAAAATTGTCATTTAACGAACAGTTTTTCGATGATGCTCAAATTGTTCGTTAGCTGACAGTTTTTCGAGGCCTATGGCGTAATCAACTATGGCAGTTGTTGGAGTAAGGATGTCGTAAACCAGTGCTTGGAGTTGGCGCGGATCTCGTGATCGAAACAAGCCCCAGCAGGAGCAGCTGGATAATTTTCTTCTCCAGGGTCAACTTTATGTGTTGATTCGTATTTTGGTATCCGCTCCACCCCGTGTTACCGCAGTAGCATGTAAAAAATCCCGGTCATTCTGCCAAATGCGCATGTGGCAGGTTACAGCTAAACACACATGCGCCCTACGTATGTGGCTTTGCATGACGTTACGCTGTAAACTGGTGCATGGTTGTACAGTGTACACAGAACGTGCGCCGTTTCACGTGGCATCAGCCATGTAGCAAACAAATAACGCTGTAAAGTACACTATTTCGCTGGATATGCAAAGTAAGTAAGTAAGTTGGTGTTTTACGCCCAGTCAACCGGCGCGGTTATATCAGGGCGATTGGATATGCAAAAACGATATAAAAAGCTGCGACAGGAGGGCAGTGAGTCTGCTCGAGAGCAGAGAATAACGCTCTATAAAAGTGACCAACATCGTCACCAATACAAAGTCCTCAGCGCATTTTAAAGTCAGCGGCAAAAATAATAAATTTTTATGGCCTATTATCCTTGTATTCATTGTTTTGAGTGTCACTAAACGATGTTTAAAACAACGGCGTTGGCGAGTTTTGTGAAATACTTCTCTTTTGTGCGGGCCTGCATGTTGCAAGCAGTCATTTTAACACGACAAACATTCAAATCTGCATAGATTTATACAAGAAATGTATAGAACATGCGAATTTTTGTTTATGTCTAGGATACACACAATAACACAGATTGCTCCTGCGTGGTGCCAGTTTTACACAGGAGGAAGTGTAGTTTTGTCAACTTAAGGAGAGAGAGAGTGGGGGGGGCACGGAGAATAAAAGGAAGGAGCTGCAGAAATGGGGTGCCGTGTTGAGTTGTGACAAAGAATGAACAAATATTGAGTTAATACATTCTTACATCAGTCCAGTCATCCAAACTGTGATGTAACACGATCACGCACAGCGACACAGCTAGAAATATACTTTCTTTTCTATTTATAATAACAAGGGACAATCACAGCGCCTAACCCGCACAGGCCCTAAGCGCTTACACATTCTTTAAATGCACATATTTTCAAACTTCAACGCATACAACACGAAAGCACGAGCACACACACACACACACACACACACGCGCACGCACGCACGCAGAGTCGTATATCAGGGCAATGAGACTGAAGAAAATCCAGATAGCTGGAGACTGGTAGAAGAAAGAGCGCTGACCACTGGACTTTATTCGGAAGGATGGTATTTAGAACACTCGGGTGTCTGTAGAACAGCGGAGCTGCTGGAAAGGAGCAAAGGTGAAGAAGTTCTAACACACAGATGGGAGCCCGATGAGAAATGGTCTTAAGGCAAAGCAAAGAAAACTTGTATTCGATCCTCTGCTCAATAGGTAGCCAGTGAAGAGAATGAAGCATAGGAGTAACGTGGGAGGATCGGGTTGTTCTGAAATTGAGTCTTGCAGCATTGTTCTGTACCTTTTGGATTTTAGAAAGAATATACTTACGACAGCCCGCCAAAAGCGAGTTGCAATAATCTAGTTTTGAAAGAACAAATGCACACACTAATTTTTTGGTGACATCTTCGGACAGATAGTGGCGCATTGCACTATTCCGAGTAAATTCCAGATAGCAAATACGACAAACGGAGGAATTTTGCTGTTGGAAAGAGAGAGTAGGATCAAGACAGACACTTAAGTTGCGAACTGTGTTGGCAAGTTTGATGTTAGAACCCTCCAGGTTTATGGACTGTGGAACAGAGTCAGAGTTGAGAATCGTCTTTGAAGCAGTCAGAATCATTTCTGTTTATTATTGTTTAACTGCAGTTGATTATGTGTCATTTATGCTTTTACATCAGAAATAGAAGACTAAGTTGAATGAATGATTTCAGGAAGTTGAGAAACCCTGCCAGATTTGTACAGTTCGTTGTTATCAGACAAACTATGATGTGAAAGACCGTAATAGGATACAATTTCAGAAATAGGATCAATGTAAAGGACAAAGAGAATAGGACCTTGAGCTGTTTTTTTCCGGTTCGGAGGAGGACGGTAGAAACAGAAGATGTGCAGTGAACGTTGAGGTAAGGAGAATGAAGGAAGGAAGGAAGGAAGGAATAAATGAATGAATGAATAAAGTTTACTTTACGAAGGTAGTGGAATAGACACAGGGTCTTTTTACATCCAGTCCTCGCCCATGACGGACTAATTCTACTAATACTATACATACACATGCATTTCAGATACACCAAAATTCAGGTATACATCAAAACTGTACAGGATATTAGTTTATATAAGTTTAGGGCAGAATGGTGGGGGGGGGGGGGGGGGGGAACAAACACACAAAAGCAACAAAAAGCTTAAAACGTGTCTGACAACTAGCATTTGCTAAGCTACTCATGAATAGTGTACATTTTTTAATTACGAGAGAGACAGACAGATGTTTCTGCTCCATTGTGTAGAAACCTTTTGCCGAGTTAGTTATATAGTAACAGGATTGTAATGTCCTATCAACCACACAGGGTCACCTCAGGACCAGGGTCACCTCAGGACAGCCCTCTGTAGAGGCGACACCAGACCAAGGGACTAGTTTTTTTTTGACGTCGAAGCAAAATGACCGTGACAAATGCAGACAATCGAAACCTCTCGGCTGTTTTGTTTCTATGTAAAAACAACATCGTGTCAACAATTTCGCTAGTTGTTAAAACCGTGAACAAAGGCGTTTTTTGTTTGTTTGTTTTTCACTTTCTAATGTCAGACTGTCAGCTATTTTTCACAACTTCTCTGGCTCTGTGACAGCTTTCATGCAAAATAAATGATCCATTAAATTAAAGAAACTTTGACATTTAAAACTGCTGGATTTGGGCTTAAATATTACGATATATTTACTCCCCCCCCCCCCCCCCCCCGCCAACCTACTGTCACAACACACAACACAACACAACACAACACACACACACACACACACACACACACACACACACACACACACACACACACACACACACATCCTACCTAGACTCCCTTCACCTCTAGTCAGACCCTTTAAAACCCTTTTTTCAACCCGACACTATGAAGGAAACACTCAAATCTACAAAGAAACCTTGGAATTATCAGTTTTCTCGAATACTGCATGGAAAAACGGCTTTGGACTGATGCGCTCGTGTACGGACTGTTATCCTTTGCCGCGGTACATATGCACCGAGTGTGTTGCTGTCGCTGCCTGAACTGCCACCATGCTGCTGGCCAAAGCACGCGCTGGCTTTGATCATGCCAACATTATTCCAAGCTCAACCAGAAAACAAAACAAAATTATATCGCTGAATTCTCATCTCATTCTCATCTCATCTCGTTTTTCATCGTCTTTAACCGTTTAACTGTTGTTTAACTGTTGTTTTGTAGTTTGACAAAGGGGATTACCCCGAAAATTTGCAGATTGTGTGCTTGTGTCCTAAGAAATGAGCGTTCTGATGAACAGTTATTTTATGTGCTTGGATCTATCAATTCTCACTATTCTAATTTATTTACAAAGCAAAAAACGTTTGAGTAATTTTTATACGAAAAAAGCTTTTATGAACTGGTGGGTTTCGACCTAATTTTGTTGTTGCTGGGTTTTTTGTTTTTTGTTTGTTTGTTTGTTTGTTTGTTTGTTTTCATAAAGAAGAGAGAGCGTCAGACATAAAATGAATAATGTTTGAGGAAATTTTATATACGGAGGAAGCTTTCCTGAACATGTGGGTTTTGAGAGATGTTTTTGTTGCTGTTGCTGTTTGTTGTTGGTGTTGTTTGTTTGTTTGTTTGCTTGTTTTTTTGCTTTTTGAAGGCGGGCACACACCACCACAACCACTGCCAAATACAATTATTAATCAAGTAAACTCCACAAGAAGGGTCCATAGAGTGCAGTTCCATTCAGGCTAGAAACCGACGGATATCGAGACAAAACGTTCATCACCACTTGTGTTTTTACCTCCACGGTTTGAACCTAATTAGAACACCCGCTCTTTGTGTCGTCTTTCTTTCGAATATTAAGTCCTTTGTGCATTACTTGAGTCTTCCATAATTTATTTTGTTTCTGCATTTGCCAAGTTGCGTTGAAAGAGCTCGAAAACCCTCAGAGGTATGCATTGATCAACGATGATTTCCATAGCTGGTTCCGTTACGTGTTTGGACGTAGAGGTGATTTAAGCTGATAAAACAACAATGATGTTCGTGTGTTGTTGTTTTGAAGCGCGTCAGCGGTTATAAGTCTAGCTTACTGTGACATGACCGCTGTCATATTTACGGGACAGAGCAGTCGAAAGTAAGCTGTAAAGTTACACACGCTGAGGCTTTGAATATCATTCACAGAGAACTGTTGCCGGCTAGAAATATTTTTACACTGCCAAAGAAAACACTGTGGTAGCAGGATGGCATATCATTCCAAGAACCTTTTGACGAGAAAAATCATCTTTAGTTCGTGCAGCTTTATATGTTTTTTATAATTGTGTTCCTTTTCTTCTGAAGACTATATCTGAAGACTAAATCAGAATATTCTCCTGGAACTGATACACAGCCAACCGGCTCTGTCTCCGAGTCTGTCATTGTGTTAATTGCCAATGTTTAGTTTGATGTCGTACTTTGTTTGCTGCTTTTTGGTTTGGTTTTCCGCCGTGGATAAGTGTCTAGAATAGAGCTGAATCTATTTGGACAAACAAATAGGTTATTCAATGCAAATAGCTCAAGAGTGAACAGTTATTTTGTACGTTTTTCTACACTACTCAGAGTAGTCCCAAAATTAAAACAAAAGAGGTTTCCATTTCTTTACACTATGGGAACAAGCACGGTGTCCATTCTTACCCTCTGCTTGCTGTGTGGAATCCTGCACGGCATCATGTGCACAAGCTTCAAAGCAAGGCAGTTTTCAAAGAAGACAGGAGTCTTGTATCAGTCGCCATACTCAGGGCCGGAACTGACGTCATGCTTAGGAAGGCGCTGCACAGGCATTTCCTGCGCAAGGGCGTGCAAGAAAGACGCCGGGTGTATCGTCTTCAGCCACAACGAGGCTATGACAAAATGCATCTTGAGCAGACGACCTGATAATGACTCTGCGAACTACGAGATCAGTCACTCGGAGTGGGATGCCTATTACACAGGTATCTGTACTGGTGGATTGCTGTCTGTAAATTCTGAAATTGGTAACAGAGACATGCACACACACTGCAAGTCTCGCTTTCCGGCATCTTCCTCCAAGGAGGAAGGATGTTGTAAACCAGAGCTTGGAATTTCATTCGCAAATAGACGTACAGGATCGCGCATAGGTACAGGCACACACATCCACATCCAGTGCTTGGAATTTCATTCGCAAATACACGTACAGGAGCGCGCACAGGTACAGGCACACACATACACATACACTTCACACATAACACTGACTATAATATGTCTATTAAATTACTTAATTAACCGAGTGGCTTATATAGAGCTATTCTCTGCTCCCGAGCACACTCAATGTGATTCTGAAGGAGTGTCTGTAGCCTTGTACAGCGCGTTCTGAATATCCACCAAAGTGATGTACGCACAGCGTTATTTGGCTGATGCCACGTGGAACTGCTGCCGTCTCGGCGCACGTTCTGTGTACACTATACAACCATGCACCAGTTTACAGTGTCACTTTAAAAATGGCAAAGGGATGAATGCACGATGACCAAAGACACGATCAAAACTAAAATAGACCTTTTCAAAACTACTTTCCCATTTTCAGGAGCATCGCTTTCGAATGCTTTTCCAACCAAATAAAGTCATGCAATTCACTCATCAGCTTCACACACAGCTCCACAAATAGTTCAGAAGCAGAATGTTGTAAACAAAATCAGTTTCTTAGTTTGTAATTTGTATATACATGCAGGTATAGTTTCTCAGTGTTATTGATATATTACTCTTTTGTATTATTCATAATGATTGTCGGTTCACATTGATTTGATCCCCCTCTGTTCATATATATGTATTTAAATGTTTGTCACTGTTTCAAGATAGGTCGCCCTACAGGCTCTCGTGACTGAACCTTTATTCTAGCGTAATTAAAGTTTAATCAATCAATCAACATCTCTCTCTCTCTCTCTCTCTCTCTCTCTCTCTCTCTCCTCTCTCTCTCTCTCTCTCTCTCTCTCTCTTCTCCTACAATGCTTTATGCGTTATGCGTTTTCAGAGTGTCCAGTGCATAAGGGCTATGTGCTGTACACCACTCACCAGCCACCGCTGTGTCTTCGCCTGGACAAGCGACTTGTTTTGGCCGAAAGTCGCCAAGACAGTGTGCAGTCAGGAGCAAGCGCGTCTGGTGAGAGTGAAGACTCTCGCTGTCTACCACATTGTGAAGGATCTCCTGATTAATAAGTTGCAATTAGCTCTGGAACTATCATTCAAAAGACACTACTATCAGCCATTTTCTGGTCCTGGTATTGTAAAAAGATGAAACGGATTTTCTTTCTTAATCCCACCTTCAACCCGTCCCCTTCCCCGGCCCCTGGAAAAAGGAAAAGAATTGTAAAAAAAAGAAAAAAAGAAACACACACACACATACGCACGCACGCACTCACCCATGAACACACGTTCGCACGTACGTGCACACATACACATGTTTGCACGTACGTGCACACATACACACATGCACGCACACAGGCACTCACTCAAGCCTGCACGCACACACGTACTCACGCATACACACACACACACACACGCGCGCCCGCGTACACACACACAACACACACACACACACACACACCACACACACACACACACACACACACACACACACACACACACACACACACACACACTAATAATAATGGAAATGTGTAACCACCTTAATCAAAAATATTTTAACAGCCTAAGACATGTACAAAAGCAAGAATAGTGACAAAATGCTACAACATAAACTTACTCATTTATACATGCATTCACTTACTAGCACACACACTCGCGCGCGCTCTGCAGGTACGTTGCCTGACACATTTTACTGACTTCTTTCATCGAGAGTTTTTAATTGTCATCGAAAATCGCGGACTGACATTGAGAGTTGAATATCGTTTTGACGGATTACGATTGAAAGTGGCAGGTTTGGGGAGTTGTGCAGATCTGTGAGCAGTATTTCATTTTTTCATTGTTCAGTTGCAATTTAGTTTGCGTCATCCAGACTTTCAAATCAGCTTACGCATGAGTGCATGTTACTAATCAGAGAGCGAAGATGTTCACGTGGCACTGAATTGTACAGCTGCATGACGATCGTCAGCAAATTAACTAAGGAAAACAGAGTGTCTATTAATGATATGTGAGAGTGGTTTTGTGTACAGATGAAACAGTATGGGATCGACAACTGAACCTTGGAGTACACCATAATGGAGAGTGGGTGGATTTGAACTGTAACCATAAATGGACGTAGTTTACTTTCTCTCGGTCAGATAGGATTGAAAGAACGAAAGAGCGGATTTTGTATGCCGAAAGCATATTCGAGCCGATGGAGGAACGCGACTGTTGTGGTCAGTGATACCAAATGCAGCACTAACATCTAGGAGAGTGAGAAGAGATACTTGACCATCATCTCTGGCAGTGAGGAGTTAGTTAAGGACTCTGCATAGAACCGTTTCAGTTGAGTGATGAGCACGGTAAGCTGACTGAAATCGAAGCCAAAGTTCGTTCAGATGGTCATGTAACTGAGACATTATAACCCTTTCCATAACTTAGAAAAGAAAGAAAACGTTTGATACTGGTTTGAAGTTTTTTTGTTTTGTTTTTCTCAAAAAATGTTTGACGATTGCACGTTTAAATATTGTTTGGGATGTATCTGAAAGCAATGATTCATTTACAACATGGATACGCGCTGGATTGGTCACAACAATCAGCAGAACTAAAAGGGATTTAATGATCAGATGCATGTCTCAGGATTTCGGCGCCATCTGTTTTACAATAGAGCAGCAACAGATGTCTCGCTCACAACACTAAACTGGGTCAGTGGGTCGCCAGAAGAAAAGAAAAGAAAAGAAAAAAGGAAAAAAAGAAAGAAAAAGGTGATCAAGCATACCAGAGGGGGCAATGCTTCGCAACTGTCAATATTCTGTCGTATGATGCTTGCGTTCTGACAGAAAAAGTCAGAAAACATCTGAAAATGCTGATCAGTAGAATCAACACACAAGGAAGTTAATTAGCGCTCGAAAGACGTCACACAAGTACAACAAAGATCTGCGTCGCCGACAGTAACTCTCACCTGGCATGCGAGTAAGTACAAGGTAGACAAACTCCACCAGAGGTACATCCTCAAATCAGGAGATACTGATGATGGCAACTGTGTACGATTTGCTTTGTTTATGAGCCTGTTTTTCACAGAGGATAATTCTGTGCATGTGGTGGACAAAACGATCTTTGAGTTGTAGAAAGCGATTTTAGCATTATCAACAAGGCGAGTGATCTTATACTTTATGGCGTTGAAAATCTGTCTGTGGACAGTCTGTCCGGAGCATATCATTATTCATTTATAGCCACCGCCTCTCCGCACATCGTTTCTCTTGCGAATTAACCAGTGAATGACATTTTGTAATGCCCTCAAAGGGAGAATAATAATTCATGGCATGAATATGCATGTTTACAGCGCAGGGATTGGGAGAAAGAAACACAGATTTACTCCCTCCTTCCTTAGAACACGCAAAGGAGAGGGAGTGGACGGGAGAGAGAGGTCCCTGACCTGAAATTCTCTGGTACCAAGGATGTGTAGAGAGAGAGAGAGAGAGAGAGAGAGTAGAGATACAGACAGAGACAGAAACAGAGACACAGAGACAGACAGACAGACAGAGACAGACAGGTTGACGGACAGAAAAAGAAAAAATGCAAAGAGAGAGAGAGAGAGAGGAATTCAGAACCTGAACTTTTTATTGTGAAGGCTTACTCAATTACAAATGGTATGATTATAAACATGCACACACCACCTATACAAAACAGTTAACAACAGCACTAAGCAAAAACACAAAAGACAAAAGAAAGAGAAAGAAACAAACACTGATCAAAACAAAACAAAAACAATAAAAAACCAGTACACACACACACACACACACACACACACACACACACACACACACACACACACACACACACACATACATCACAAAGAATCTGTCTTACATACGGGACTAGTCCAAAACAGCGAACTGTCTGTACAAATTAAATGCAATGCAAGACGTCTGCGGGAAAGACCAGTTAAAAAGAACAGAAAAATGCAATTATATGTGAGAAAACTAACGTCAGGTAGTGAATAATAAATGGAGATTAATATATCTGAAATCACATTCAAGGTTTGAGAGAGAGAGACAGAGAGAGAGAGCATGATGACAGACAGACAGACAGAGAAAGAGACAGACAGAGACAGACATAGACAGACAGACAGGATAGACAGACAGAGACAGAACGACAGAGACAGAGAGATAGAGAGAGAGGAGGGTTAAGCAACATTCCACGTCACTTCCGCCACTAATACCGATACACAGAGCCACGCGCTTTCATTGGTGGTTTCAGATGCGGGCTACCTTGACCTGCATGTCCTCGTTGGGGCCGAGGAGGTGGCGGAAGGCCAGTTCTTTTGGAACGACGGAACGCCACTGACCCTTAGGACGTCACTCTGGAGGCACCCCTCGGAAGTTTTTAATCGTGGCCTTAATTGCGTAAGTGTGTCCAGCGTCAAAAGGCTCATCGACAACACCTGTTTCAAGAGTGCTTTTTTTTTAACTGTGTAGTATAGCATATAGATTGATATTTTAAATGGAAGGAAGGTTGAAGGTCACTTTTTAGGTCATCGTGACCTTGATAATTTAGTCACTGTGTGAAAATCATAGTGGTATTTAGATATTCCTGCAATCTCTGACAGTTTCTGTTTTTAAACCCCAAGTGCAATATTAGTAACTGTGTTGTCACACAGTTCTACATACACACAATACACACACAGTTGTACACACACACACACACACACACAAAAAAGAAAAAGATTATGAGCTAATACATTATGATGCTAAAAATAGCTGTACATGTGACTACATGATATTACATCAAAATTGATACTGTTCTGTTGTTTGCTGACTGGTTGACCAGTTAATGCTTTTGTCACCACCAGAAGTATTTGAGCAAGAGTATTTCAAATCATAATAAAGTGATACGTCTGTGATGCAAAGTTGTTGATTGCCTGTGTTGTCTAGGCCGCGAGCACCTTATGCACACTGGCTATGTATCACTTTCAAAACTACCTAGAACAAAGTTTAACTGCATACATTTGAACTTATATTCTTTACAAAAAATAAACAAGTTTGTCGATCGTGTGGAACAAAAGGTCACAACAAATAAAACTGGGTCAAGATCGTAAAAGTAGGCCAATTAAAAAAATCTTTTACCAGTAATCCATGTGTTCATTGTAACATTATATTCTTTACAGAAAAATACAAGGTTTGTAGATCGTGTGGAACACAAAAGGTCACAACAAATCCGAAACTAGGGTCAAAACTACAAGAGTAGGTCAACTAAAGAATAGATTTTATGAATACCAGGTTTTGATTTGTGCTCCATTAAACTCTTGTATGGACTAAGGTGATGTAAGAAATGGTGATATGTGTTTTAATGGAACCTTCGAAAAATGTACAACATCTCTGTGTGTCTCTCTGTCTCTGTCTATATTTCTGTTCTGTCTCTGTCTCTGTCTCTGTCTCTGTCTTCTCTCTCTCTCTCTCTCTCTCTCTCTCTCTCACACACACACACACACACACAGACACACACACATTACACATTGTATAAATACACATATGAACACACACACACAAACTCAAATAATCCAAGAACACATAAAAATTAAAAAGAGCGATCGAGCTGACCAAATGCCACAAGAGCAGCACACCTCCATCTATCTATCTATCTACTTCATTCATCATCAGTCTGTCTAATGATACAGTTTTGTGGTCACGCTCATGTGCAAAGCCAGTGTGTGTGTGTGTGTGTGTGTGTGTGTGTGTGTGTGTGTGTAGGTGAGGCGGCCAGCGCGTGTGGTCAGAATAGTGACCGTGCCCGCAAAGTTACCGCCAGGCGCTTTCTATAAACACTGTTGTCACTACTGAACCTGTTTGTCTTCCCTTATTTAGTGGCATGTTTACAAATGTGACCTCTCTCTCTCTCTCTCTCTCTCTCTCTCTCTTTCCAGGGGCCAGATTTATGTGTTGATTCGTATTTTGGTATCTGCCCACTTCGTAAGTATCGCAGTAGTATCAAAGATCCCGGTTTTTCGCCAAAGGCGCATGCGGTTACAGCTAAACACATAACCACCTTGGCTTTGCATGACGTTACACTGAAAACTGGGCGTGGTTGCATGGTGTACGCAGTAACAGGAGGGCAGTGAGTCTGCTCGAGAGCAAAAGAATAACACTTTTTAAAAGCAAGCAGCATCGTCACCAAGAAAAAATCCTCAGCGCATGTTAATGTCACCGGCAAATAAATATTTTATGTCCTATTATGCTTGTATTCATTGCTTTGAGTGTCAGTACACGATGTTTAAAACAATGGCGATAGCGAGTTTTGTGAAATACTTGTGCTAAGTGCGGGCGTGTTGCGTGCAGCATGCCTCAAGCAGTTTTTTTAACGAGACAAACATTCAACTCCGCATAGACTGAACCTTGAAAAAAGAAAGAACAAAAAGAGAAGAAGAAAAAAAAAGAGAGAGAGAGAACATGCGTGCATTCTTCTGTCTTTTTCCTTTTCTATTTAAAGTCTTTTCACATAAGTAACATTAGAGTGATCTTACAATTATCATGCTATCAACATGCAAGTTGCACCAATAGAAATTTAAGTTAAAAAACAGTCACTTATTTGCAGTCAACAAACAACCATAATTATATACATTTGTGTCTGCATCCAGACTGATAATTATTTTCACTTGATCTTTATATCATACTCACAAGATCATATAATTATACACGCATATGCTAACACATTGATACACCCTTAATGTCGTATGATACTCAAAATATATTGTATAGAAACTCTCGTTCACTTTCTGACAAACTTAATTTAGCTATCACACAAACTTTAATTCCCCCCCCCCCCCACCCCATAAAATATATACACTCTAATACATGCACCCCCCACCCCACCCCAACCCCGCTCCATCAGATGTAAAATCAACATTATCGTCATCATCATCATCATCATCATCATCATCATCATAAATCTCACACACTTAATTCAACGTAAATAACCAATGGAACTATTGCTCAGGCGATAAGCCAAAGAAAGAATTAACAAATTATTTTCAACACACATGACAATTGACATGTATACAAACAGCATAATGAGAGCCACTACCTACATCAAAGAAAAATGTAGTTTTGTCAAGTGATGGAGAGAGAGAGTGAATCGAACTGAAAACTTTATTTTATAAGGATTGTAGCTGTGTGTGTGTCAAAACCATGTCTAACAACTAGTCCTTTGCTAAACTGATAGATATCAAATTACAGGCACATTACTTATCTACATATTATAGGCATGGAAATGAAATGAGGAAACGTTACATATGATAATTTCCATACAAAACTTATGTGCCTACAGTGCCAGATGAACATTACGCCATACATCATTCAGTTACATAATATGAGCAACGGTGGATATATTATGAGCAAATGAAGCAGCAGGAAACATCTTGATCAGTTCATATGATCTGGGACGTAAAAGAAGTGAAATAAATAACATTTATAAATGAGGGGTTTAATAGTCGGGCTGACTGGGTGGAGCGTATGGTATAAAATAGGTCTCAAAATGACCAGTCATTGTAACGGCAATCACTGAAACCTCTCTCTCTCTCTCTCTCTCTCTCTCTGAAAGAAACAGAGAACTGGAACTCGAGCTCTAAAATTTTACATACTAGCGAGTCTAGCTGAAACCCGTCTACCAACTAGTCCTTTTTCTTTTTTTTTTTTTCTTTTTTCTTTTTCTGAATTGGTGGAAGATCCTGACTTGCTCAAATATCTTGACAGATTCAACCTAATCCATACACACCAGTCAGGATTTCGACCACAACTCTCATGTCAGTCAGCACTTATTGACAAGCTACTATCCTCCATAAATGACCTAAAGTTGAATTGGTGTTGTCTCTTTTAGATCTCAAAATTTTGAATCTTATAGACCATCAGGATTTTATTGAAAAAGATGAAAACGTATAGTTAAGCGACAATACATTCAGTTTTTAATCATATATTAGCCAAAGAAAACAGAAAGTATTTGTTGCTGGACATTATTCACCTGAGGGCTCTGTCAAAGTTGGAGTTCCACATGGGTCTGTTCTTGGACCTCTATATAAATGATCTCGTTGAGTATTTCATCTACTGAAGTTGGTTGTGACATGTTTGCTGATGATTCGTCTCTTTCTGCTTGAAACATAATATAGCTATAGAACATAAGCTGCAGCCAGTGATCCAAGAAGTAATTGAATGGTGTTCTGCGAATGTAATGTTTCTCAACCCAGAGAAAACTAAAAGATGGTAGAAGCACAAGGTCAAAAGCATCATGTGTATACCTCCTTTGAACCTATGTTGAATTTACAGGTATTAGAGTGTTTCAGAACATCACACCGTGGCGTTATTCTGATGACCAACTGAACAGCAAGTCTATATTAACAGACATTAACGCTGCTGCTAAAAGTGTATCTGCCTCTTCTGCCTCAGACACTTTGTAACAGTGAAGTTTGTAATACGTTTTTTCACGCTCACACATGTCCAGAATTAATGCGTCTTAATGTATGGATGATGCAGTAAAAGAGACAAAAATCTGAAGCTGTACACAACGTGCAGTCAAAGTTTTGTGCTGCTTCACCAATGCTAACTTGACGAGGTACATTTCATATGGATCCATACCTTAAAAGAGTATCTTCAGTAGTAAATGTGATCTTAGTGCAGTAAAGTTATCCATACAACACCTGAAGATCTGAGATGCTGATCCGCACTGGAGCATGCTAACAATGCAGAAGCCTTGATGAATGTAGATTTTTATTTTGCCCAAAACAAGAATTGACATTTATAAGATGAGCTTTGCTTATTCTGGATCCTTTTGTGCTACCTAGAAGTCTTAAAACAGCATGCTCAGTGAGCACATTCAAATCTAAAGCTCTTCAATATTTTCGTACTGAAGACAGTCTTGAACTGTACAGTATTTAGTTTCCTGTTTACACACCTGGCATTGGTGTTTATGTAGGTACGCCCATGCAAGTGTGTATTTAAGGTTTTAAAATATAGTTGATATTTTCTGACAGAGGCACATTTTTGTCTGAATTGGTACCAGCCTGTGCTAAGTATGACAAAATATTAATTTAAATGAATGCACCTTACTCTTTCCATCTCTGATCTAGTATTATGTAGTAACAGAGATATACCACTGTGTATTATAGAATATCACACTGTCTATGTATGTGTGTATGTGGAGGAGGTGGGTACGTGTGTAAAATATGTGCATACACAAACGTGTATACAATATGACTGTATATGTATATATTCTTTCTGTTCTTTTACTTATTAATTGTTTATATTTTTGTAATTGCAAGTTTTGGTTGTTGTTGTTTTATTAGTTTTTGTTTTTTGTACCAATTTATATCCATTTTTTCGTTGTTGATACTTGTCGTTTTAAGCTTACTTTATCCCCCTTCCTGCCTTCTAAATTACCCAGTTTTTTTATTTTATAGTTGCTGTTTTTGCTGTTGTTGTTTGCTCAGTGTGTGTGTGTGTGTGTGTGTGTGTGTGTGTGTGTGTGTGTGTGTGTGTAAAGGAAATGTGTTTTAGACTTTTTGCTCCAGTTGCTCCAGTTGTTTTTTCACTG
>JABMCL010000949.1:377500-380000 GCA_018857735.1 Alviniconcha marisindica
TTTGCCGACCAGCTGCAGGCACACCTTGACACAAACAATTTGCGTGCCAATTAGTTTCAGTCGGCGTATAGACGTGGACACAGCACCGAGGCGGCCCTCCTTCACGTATTTAACAATGCGTAAGTAATGACTGATAGAGGGAACAGTGCTCTTCTTGTACTGCTGGATTTGAGTGCTTCCGTAGACACCCTCGATCACACCTTGCTCCTCCTGAGACTTATGCGGAAATAGGCTTGGGTGGTTCCGTTCGTGATTGATTCTCACCATACCTGTCATGCAGGTCACAGCAAGTCCTTGTAGGACAGGCTCTTTCAGCGCAAACTCCCCTTCTCTGCGGCGTTACGCAAGGATCAGTGCTCGGTCCTCTTCTCTCTTCTTTTTACGCCAGGCAGTTGGCAGAACTCACTGATACGTTCTGCATAGACTATGACTTTTTGCCGACGATTCCGAGCTGTACTCATGCCTACCAACTGCACCTGAGTCTGCGCTGAGTGCACTAAGAAATGTTGAGTCCTGCTGTCACCAGATTAAAATACGGATGATGAAAACCAATCTTCAATTAAATGGGGATTTTTTTTTTTTAATACTCCTCTGTAAAACATATAATCTAGAAGAGATACTGTCTCTGTTTACTGCTTTCTGTCGGCGAAGCGTCCATTCTGTTATCCAACGTAGTGGAAACTCTTGGATTAACTTCGGACCATGATTGAATAGGACATATAATAATAATAATAATGAATACTTAGAGCGCCTAACCCGCACAGGCCCTAAGCGCTTACACGTTCTTTACAAATACATATTGTCAAAATTTAACGCATACGACATGAATGCACACACACACGCACAGACTCGCACACGCACGCACGCGCGCACGCACGCACGCACGCACGCACACACACACCAGTCGCGTATCAGGGCAATCAGGGCAATGAGGCCGAAGAAAAGTTTTTTTTAAAGAGAAAGGTTTTCAAGGATGATTTAAAAGAGCTGACAGAATCATATATATATGTGAGCAAGTGCTCTTTGTACGTTTTTACAATAATCCCGCCCCGGTTATCAGATCCATGCAATTTCATTACTGTACTGTTAGTAACCCGGGAACCGGAGCAGACGACGCTTTTGTTTTGAAGCGCTGCGTGTGCGTAACGCCACATGGCCTTCACACAGCCGACCGGCGATAGCCGCTGGTGCGCGCCATTTTCAAATCTGTTTACTCCCTTAATATTTTGACCGCTTGTTTGTTTACCTACTCTTGTTCACCTAGTCCTTTTTATGCACTAAGTCATGTGAATATAATTTGGCATCTTAGAATGTTTATTTAGATCTTATTTAGACGCAGGATCGAGCTTATCAGTTGCCGATTCCTCTCTAGGTCCATTTTTTTTATAGCCGTCGTCTGCATGGCGCATTTTCTGTGTAGTACTAGTGAATAGTAGTGAATCGTTGTTTTGACTCATGAAAGTATTCTGTGTCGATCAGTGCTTTGTCGTATAGTATTTTGCTTAGCTGACTTCATGTTTAGTGTTTATTTTGGGTTGAAATTAACTTATTGAGTATTGTGTACTGTAGAAGCTAAGTTATATTCATAGACTACTTGATATCACTATCAGCGCTGTTGCGACTAAGATAACGCGCCCCAGGCGAAAGTTCGCACCGATTGTTGTAGTACTAGTCTTTGAGTGTGTCTTGCTTCTCTTGTAGAGCGTTGTATTGTAATTGTTATGTACCATTTTAACCGTGGAGCGTGTTCTTTATTCTGATGTAAGTTTTATTGACAGTTATTTTTGTACATTGTGTTAGTTGTGATTTAGTTGTACGAATCTGCTTATAGATAGGTGCAAGCCACGCTTCCCACTCTTGTTGTAAATAAAATAAGTCATGTGTGTACATTTTGTTTATACGATTTAAAAGGTTGTAATTGTAGCTTTCATTTGATTTTTTTCATATTTTAATTAGTTTAGTTATTGTTGAGGAAACTGTATTTGTGCGGGCCAAGGAAACACAATAGTCAGCCATTTTGTGGTCCAGAGGGCTGATTTCGTTGTAGCGATAGCGTGTGTTCTTTGCGGCCCGCGCAGTTCTCTTATCTATGCGTGCGCGTGAGGATTTTGGGGGTGCTGAGAAGTTGTCTGCTGCTGTAGAATAAAAACCTGATTGCTGCCGTTCGCCTGCTGTGGTCTCCATTTTGACTGACTCCGCTGCCTGTGTCCTGTCCTTCTACCACTCCACTCCATTACATATATATATTATTTTTTTCTCTCTATTAACTGTTCGTGAAAAACAACAACCGGCAAGTCTCTTTTCTCAAGACATTCCAGTTTCCCTAAGCCCCCCTCCTACCCACCTCACCCCCACCCAGTCGACACCCACCACCCCCTGCTGGTGTTTATATTTTGCAATCAGAATAACATGATTATAATCATCGTAGGTATTATAATTATAATCTCGCGATCTGTTGTGTCCCTCGTTAGGCGTATGACGTCAATGACGCGCTGTTATT
>JABMCL010000949.1:385000-397500 GCA_018857735.1 Alviniconcha marisindica
GTGGGATTATTGACAGGAGACAGTGAAAAGGACAAAAATGAGCCTACTCATGGGCAAATTGACAGGAGACAGAGAAAAGACAAATGAGCCTGCTCGTGGGATTATTGACAGGAGACAGTGAAAAGGAAAAAAATGAGCCTACTCATGGGCAAATTGACAGGAGACAGAGAAAAGACAAATGAGCCTGCTCGTGGGATCATTGACAGGAGACAGTGAAAAGGAAAAAAATGAGCCTACTCATGGGCAAATTGACAGGAGACAGAGAAAAGACAAATGAGCCTGCTCGTGGGATTATTGACAGGAGACAGTGAAAAGGACAAAAATGAGCCTACTCATGGGCAAATTGACAGGAGACAGAGAAAAGACAAATGAGCCTGCTCGTGGGATTATTGACAGGAGACAGTGAAAAGGACAAAAATGAGCCTACTCATGGGCAAATTGACAGGAGACAGAGAAAAGACAAATGAGCCTGCTCGTGGGATTATTGACAGGAGACAGTGAAAAGGACAAAAATGAGCCTACTCATGGGCAAATTGACAGGAGACAGAGAAAAGACAAATGAGCCTGCTCGTGGGATTATTGACAGGAGACAGTGAAAAGGAAAAAAATGAGCCTACTCATGGGCAAATTGACAGGAGACAGAGAAAAGACAAATGAGCCTGCTCGTGGGATTATTGACAGGAGACAGTGAAAAGGAAAAAAATGAGCCTACTCATAGGCAAATTGACAGGAGACAGAGAAAAGACAAATGAGCCTGCTCGTGGGATTATTGACAGGAGACAGTGAAAAGGAAAAAAATGAGCCTACTCATAGGCAAATTGACAGGAGACAGAGAAAAGACAAATGAGCCTGCTCGTGGGATCATTGACAGGAGACAGTGAAAAGGACAAAAATGAGCCTACTCATGGGCAAATTGACAGGAGACAGAGAAAAGACAAATGAGCCTGCTCGTGGGATCATTGACAGGAGACAGTGAAAAGGAAAAAATGAGCCTACTCATGGGCAAATTGACAGGAGACAGAGAAAAGACAAATGAGCCTGCTCGTGGGATCATTGACAGGAGACAGTGAAAAGGACAAAAATGAGCCTACTCATGGGCAAATTGACAGGAGACAGAGAAAAGACAAATGAGCCTGCTCGTGGGATCATTGACAGGAGACAGGGAAAAGAAAAAAATGAGCCTACTCATGGGCAAATTGACAGGAGACAGAGAAAAGACAAATGAGCCTGCTCGTGGGATCATTGACCTGATCATGGGCTCATTGACAGGAGAGAGAGAGAAAAAAACAAATGAGCCTGCTCATGGGCACATTGACAGGAAACAGAAAAAAGACAAATGTGCCTGCTCATGGGCACATTGACAGGAAACAGAGAAAAGACAAATGAGCCTGCTCATGGGCACATTGACAGGAAACAGAGAAAAGACAAATGAGCCTGCTCACGGGCACATTGACAGGAAACAGAGAAAAGACAAATGAGCCTGCTCATGGGCTCACTGATAGGAGACCGAAAAAAGACAAATGAGCCTGCGCTCTCATTGACAGGAGACAGGGAAAAGAAAAATGAGCCTGCTTATGGGTTCATTGACAGGAGACTGAAACAGAAAATTGAGCAGGCTCGTAGGCTCATTGACAGGAGAGTGGAGAAAAGACAAAATGAGGACAGGGAAAGGAGGCATGAGCCTGCTCGTGCGCACAGTCTGTCATAGGAGACAGAGAATAGAAGATGAGCCTATTCATTGGCTCTATATTTGAGAGGACAGGGAAAAGAGAACTGAGCCTGCTATTGGGCACAATCTTTGACAGGAGACAGGGAAAAGAAAATTTAGCCTGCTCATTGCTAAACCTTTGACAGAACAGGAAAAGGAGGAAGGAGCATGTTCGTAGGCACAACCTTTGACAGTATTTGGAAAATATATAACTTAACATGTTCATGGGCATATTCCGTGTGTGTGTGTGTGTGTGTGTGTGTGTGTGTGTGTGTGTGTGTGTGTGTGTGTGTGTGTGTGTGTGTGTGTGTGTGTGTGTGTGTGTGTGTGTGTGTGTGTGTGTGTGTGTGTGTGTGTGTGTTTGTGTGTGTATGTGTGTGTGTGTGCGTGCGTGCGTGCGTGCGTGTCTGTCTATTTGTCTGTCTCTCTGTGTCTGTGTATCTGTCTGTGTGTCTGTCTGTCTGTATCTGTCTATTTTGTATCGTTTATTTTTCAACATCTTTCAGCTAGCCCTGGCAACAGCCGGCGATGATACCGGAATTTCTGCCATTGTTCCGATTTTCCCACCTTCCTGTGCAGCATTGGTGAGTTCATCAGACGTCAAAGAGCGCTTACACAACGAGTGTAAATAGCTAAACAGCGACAAATAACATACAACAGTGAGCTGTGCATGTTTTGCCGTAGCCATGGCCACAAAGTCCAGACTTCCTGGTTACGGTTTAATTTATATCCAACGCGTGTTTCCTATTTGGCATGGCAATCCCCACGGAAAAGAGAAGCTACATTCGAAAATGTGTAACATATGTTTGTACAGATCTCGCATAAGGACAGCTTCAACCCGTTGTGCCAGAAACAAAGCTAGTAATGGTTGGCCAGTATGTCTAACAGAGTCACAGCAATGACTGATAGGTTTAATATCACACACATCCCATCACTCGCTCGTTTTGCTCCTGGAGAGAGAGAGAGAGAGAGAGAGAGAGAGAGAGAGACAGACAGACAGACAGACAGACAGACAGACAGACAGACAGACAGACAGACAGACAGACAGACAGACAGACAGACAGAGATCCTACCCTCTCATCTCTGTCTCTCTGTCTCTCTGTCTCTGTCTCTCTGTGTCTGTCTGTCTGTCTGTCTGTCTGTCTGTTGTCTGTCTGTCTGTCTGTCTGTCTGCTCTCTCTCTCTCTCTTCTCTCTCTCTCTCTCTCTCTCTCTCTCTCTCTCTCTCTCTCTCTCTCTCTCTCTCTCTCTCCCATCGCTGCGCACGCCACCGCAGCACCACGCACGCACGCACGCACGCACGCGCACGCGCACGCGCACACACACACACACACACACACACACACACACCACACACACACACACACACACACACACACACACACACACACACACACACACACACACACACGCACGCACACACACGTCATACGTACGCGTCACACACACATACGCACACATGTCACACACGCACGTCATCTATCGGTCATGAAACGGACAGTGTAACACCTGAATGGACAGAAAACAGCACAGACTGCCATGGCAAAGACCACGTCATCCGTCTCCACCCCGACCACTCCTTCTTCTGTCCCTTTACGTCCTTAACATCACATGTCAACAGAAACAATTAAAGCTAAATTTGAGACCGAAGTAGCGGGCAATTCTGCTACAAGACGCACACATAAGTCTTTTTTTCTTGGTGCTTAACGTCCACAGAAACCATAATTATAAGGTTTATTAGAGAGAGTATGTACCTATCGCTACACATAATTATAGATGCATAGAAAGAACCAGAAAGAGACACACACAAAAAGATGGTTGATTTTATATATATATATATATATATATATATATATATATATACACACAGAGAGAGAGGCCATGTTTGAGTTTGGAGGATCACGTCAACCCGATTCAGGGCCAGTCACAATCCTCCTCTTCAATAAACGCTTTGTCATTTTCACATCTCGCCATAGCAATATCCCACAACGCATTGTTCACATATTCCCCGCATTGACTGCAGTATGCGCAACAAAACAAAAAAGATAGGTTTCTATTGGCCATCATGGCCATCCTGATTTACAGTTCCGTACTGTATCTTATAAGGGTATGATCATTTAAGATATGATCTTCTAAGACCGTGTCATTAAGAGGACCACGTCAACCGTCTTCAGGGCCAATCACAATCCTCCTCTTCTATAAACGCTTTGTCATTTTCACATCTCGCCATAGCAATATCCCAGAACGCATTGTTCACATATTCCCACAGTGAAAGCAGATTGCATAACAAAGTAGCCATGGCTTCTCACCTCCCCGCATCTGCTTTCCAACGATCATGTTATATACGTTACACTTGAGGACCTTATGACAGTACAGGTGTAACACTTAAGTCTACTGGTAGATGGATATCAAACTTTCATGAATTTATACTTCTACATAAAGTCTAAAGGATGCGAATCGAGATCAGCTTACATAAATCAGTCTGAACAATTTTGTTGTGGAATTAATTTGAAGTAGCTTTGTTTTACTTAGAGTAACCGACCAAAAAGTGAGGCAACAGTTAGGTTTGTTCTAAACTCAGCAGAATGACTCTCTGTTAATCGAACACGCCACGTTAACATTTTTTAAGAACACATTTGACAGCTGAGTTTGATTGGACGAAAATCTCAATTTTCTAGGACGAAAAGAAAAATGTTTCACAGCAATAGCTCTGCGCTTTTGGCAATGGTTCCAGCCAATGATTTCGTTTCGTAATTTCAACCTTGGAAAGAACCTTAGAACAGGGAATTCCCGGTACAGTGGTTTGTACAACGAAGGCATGATAACAGGCCTCACACCCGTATCGTTGTATGCATGTGACTGGAGATAATGTCAGACTGCAAAAATAGATTCTCAAACTGGTGTTTATAACTGTAGACTCACTTTTTTTTTCTTTTTCTTTTTTTTGGGGGGGGGGTTTGTTTGTTTGTTTTTGCTGCTTCCCTGTCGAATCACATTCCGCTGTGTGCATGCATGGTCTGTGTTGCAGACGTGTGCACCAGGCTACGTCTGCAGGGTAGTCTGGAACCCACGCACACGTACATTTCAAGCCAGATGCCAGCGCAGGCGTAAGTGGTCCTGCTTTTTGTATTATTTACTTCTACGACTACTACTACTAACAACCTCCCACTACCCCACCACACCACCCAACACACTCACAACACACACACAACACACACACACACACACACACACACACACACACACACACACACACACACACACACACACACACACACACACATACACACACACACACACACACACACACACACACACACACACACACACACACACACACACACACACACACACACACACACACACACACACACACACACACACACACACACACACACACACACACACACACACACACACCACACACACAACTATGGCAAACCCGCCAACACACACACCAGACCACACACTCCAGCACCCCGCACACAAGCCACAACCCAACACACACACACACACACACACACACACACACACACACACACACACACACACACACACACACACACACACACACACACAACACACACACACACACACACACACACACACACACACACACACACACACACACACACACACACACACACACACACACACACACACACACCACACACACACACAACACACACACACACACACACACACACAACAAACACAAACACAACACGACACACACACCACACACACACACACACACACACACACACACACCAAAAAAATTTAACCCCTGACCTGCAGTCTTCATGCACTTTCTTTTGTCCTGCGAATAACGCAAATCGTGGCTATTGCATTGATGTCAAATCTTTTGCATCAGGAAGAAAATACGCCGCGTCTGCAATGACTCTGTCTATGCAGGCTGCGTTAAAGATGCTTAGGCAGATAAATATTGACAAAAGAATAAAGGATGTGTCTCCAAGGTGCTGAGGAAATAAACAACAGACGTATTCCCATTGCATAAGGGGGGAGGGAGTACAGTGTCAACAGGCACTATATCTCGTATCCCTTGATTCACAACATAGCCCAGCCAAAAGCAGATAAGCATCCTAGTTCTACATATCATTTTTCACCGTTTAACTGTTGTTGAAGTGTCCTTTTGCAGCGTGATAAAGGGATTCACCCCGAAAATTCTCATGTTGCGTTTTATCCTAATAAACAGCGTTCTTTTGAACTTTGTATGTGTTTGGCTCTATATCTCGTACCGTGAAGTCTTGCCGCTGCCGTATCCCCTAGGCCTATCCAGGTTTTAAAGCTACCGGAATTTTCTGGAATGGATTAACTCTTTCCATGCCAAAAGAACTTGTGCTGCTGGTGCAAATAATTTCCCGAAAGTGTCTTCAGTGCAGACAGAGTGAGCCAAAACGTTCATTTTCGAGAACCGGGCCGCTGGAACCTACTGTGCTCGCATAAAAAGTCATATTTCTGAAAAGGACGTCAGGGTACCAGGCGAGATCAAAAGATCAAGAGATCTTAGAGGAGGGAGGTGGAGTTGGACCCTCAACTTAGCCCAGAAGAGATCATGAGTAGGGAGGTGGAGCTGGGCTAAGAAGATTGGACTTCCTTTGCTTGAGTTGTCCAAGTTGTTCGTCAACAGCAGTGCGACGGACATTGTCTTTGTGACTCTGGCCAGGCACAGCAGTTGAAACAGCAATTGCGCAGTGCACAAGTCGCTGGGCAATGGCGAGGGGACACCGCCCTAACACTTCCATTGTTCTGGCGGCGGTCCACGGTCTCTCCTGTTTTTTTCGGGCGGTTTCCGCGGTCAAGCCTTCACTCTGTCGGCCCCTTCCCACTCTGTCCCCGTCCCTAATAGGCCATCTCGCCTCCGTGGACGTAAAGCACCAAGAAAGAAAAAGGACGTCCTGCGATGTCTCCCTGGCAGATAGGGAAACACATGGCTATCGGACGTCGTAATTATGATGTCATAAGTGCAGTAGCAGGGTTAATGAAGCCTTGAGTTAAACAAGAGCAGTAGTATAGCAATACTCTGACATCACACAGCAAAGGACAGCAAAGGACACCACAAATGTATTAAAAAAATCTTTAAAAAATCTTATGCTTTGTATACTGATGAACAGTAAAGATTGATTTGATTTGATATGATTTGACTGATGTGCACAACAGCTGTAGGCTAGGTAGGTGCCTACACCACTTCGGTTGATATATAAAAACAATAATAAAATAATAAAAAAGCAGCTATAAAAGGCATTCATCCAGAATCACACGCGAATTTTGTTTAGTCAGTCTGCTCAAGAGCGGAGAATAGCGCTAGATCTATATATAATATAGCAAGATCCAAACACATAAATTGTTCAAAAGAATTCCATTTATTCTGACAAAACCCAAGATACACATTTTCGGGGCAATCCTCTTTTTTTCAGTCTACAAAGACAACACTTAAACAACACTTAAACGGTGAAAACTGAGATGTAGGGTACACTTATCTGCTTATGGTTCACTTGTTTTTAGAACGCTAGCTGTCATTCTTGTTTCAGATCTTTTTAATTTTCATAATAGCAATAAAAAAGACTCTTTTTTCTTCTTCTCCAAACTGACGGTATCACGTGCACGTGCAGGACCAAAGCCAGGCAGGTGTCCAGTCGCACGCGGGCGGTCGTTGGGTCGTAATTACCCCTGTCCCTGGACGTGTTCCAGTGACTACGACTGCAAAGGAACCGACAAGTGTTGCCCCACCTACTGTGGTGGCAGAACCTGTTCCCCTGTCAGACCCTCCTGCTTGGGTGTGGTGAGTGCAAGCTGTGGCAACGATGGGTAGCCAATGGTGTTTGTTTGTTTGTTTGTTTGTTTGTGTGTGTGTGTGTGTGTAGGTGTGTGTGTGTGTGTGTGTGTGTGTGTGTGTGTGTGTGTGTGTGTGTGTGTGTGTGTGTGTGTGTGCGTGCGTGCGTGCGTGTGTGTGTGTGTGTGTGTGTGTGTGTGTGTGTGTGTGTGTCTGTGTCTGTGTCTGTGTCTACTCCCGTTGTGCTCGCACAGAACCAGTGAGGCCGCTTTCTTCGAGTCCCCGTTAAGTCTATCAAGAAATAAATGAATAATTGACTAGTAAGTGTCGTCGGTGAATCGGAGTTTGCTTGTGATTTGACGATTTGTGTTTTGCGCTGGTTTGACCCTCGCGGTTAGCGAGGCGTTAGGTATCGGGCTTCCACCAGTCCTTAGTTACGGTCCTCTACGCACACAAGGTGACAGCTCTGTTTGGTGCGTGCAGAGATGTCCACCAGGCCAAAGATGCGTCCTGCGGCAGGTTTACTGTTTCACTACTCCCTGCTACCCACAGCCTACCTGTGTGCCCATCGTCAGTGAGTAACATTGTAACCCTGATACAACCACCCCTGCTACCCACAACCCACCTGTGTGCCCATCGTCAGTGAGTAACATTGTAACCCTGATACAACCACCCCTGCTACCCACAACCCACCTGTGTGCCCATCGTCAGTGAGTAACATTGTAACCCTGATACAACCACCCCTGCTACCCACAGCCCACCTGTGTGCCCATCGTCAGTGAGTAACATTGTAACCCTGATACAACCACCCCTGCTACCCACAGCCCACCTGTGTGCCCATCGTCAGTGAGTAACAGTGTAGCCCTGTTACAACCATCCCTGCTACCCACAGCCCACCTGTGTGCCCATCGTCAGTGAGTAACATTGTAACCCTGATACAACCACCCCTGCTACCCACAGCCCACCTGTGTGCCCATCGTCAGTGAGTAACATTGTAACCCTGATACAACCACCCCTGCTACCCACAGCCCACCTGTGTGCCCATCGTCAGTGAGTAGCATTGTAACCCTGATACAACCACCCCTGCTTCCCACAGCCCACCTGTGTGCCCATCGTCAGTGAGTAACATTGTAACCCTGATACAACCACCCCTGCTACCCACAGCCCACCTGTGTGCCCATCGTCAGTGAGTAACAGTGTAGCCCTGTTACAACCATCCCTGCTACCCACAACCCACCTGTGTGCCCATCGTCAGTGAGTAACAGTGTAGCCCTGTTACAACCATCCCTGCTACCCACAGCCCACCTGTGTGCCCATCGTCAGTGAATAACAGGGTAACCATGTTACAACCATCCGTGCTACCCACAGCCCACCTGTGTGCCCATCGTCAGTGAGTAACAGTGTAACCCTGTTACAACCATCCCTGCTACCCACAACCCACCTGTGTGCCCATCGTCAGTGAGTAACAGTGTAACCCTGTTACAACCACCCCTGCTACCCACAACCCACCTGTGTGCCCATCGTCAGTGAGTAACAGTGTAACCATGTTACAACCATCCCTGCTACCCACAACCCACCTGTGTGCCCATCGTCAGTGAGTAACAGTGTAACCCTGTTACAACCACCCCTGCTACCCACAACCCACCTGTGTGCCCATCGTCAGTGAGTAACAGTGTAACCCCACTTGGCCGTCCTGGTACAACCATCCGTGCTACCCACAGCCCTCCAGTATCCCTATTCTCGGTGAGCAATTTCTGTGGTTATTTCGTTATAACCTCCCTCCCCTCCTGTGTCCCTATTCTCGGTGAGCAATTTCTGTGGTTATTTCGTTATAACCTCCCTCCCCTCCTGTGTCCCTATTCTCGATGAGCAATTTCTGTGGTTATTTCGTTATAACCTCCCTCCCCTCCTGTGTCCCTATTCCGGTGAGCAATTTCTGTGGTTATTTCGTTATAACCCCCCCCCTCCTGTGTCCTATCTCGGTGAGCAATTTCTGTGGTTATTTCGTTATAACCTCCCTCCTCTCCTGTGTCCCTATTCACGGTGAGCAATTTCTGTGGTTATCTTGTTATAACCCCTCCACCCTCCTGTGTCTCTATTGTAAGTGAGTAATTTCTGAGGTTATTTTGTTATAACCCCCTTCCCTCCTGTGCCCTATTCAGTGCCAGTGAGAAATCCCAGCCTTTGGTCATCGTTATAGTCATCCCCGTCATCCAGAAATAACCAACTAATCCATGTCCCCATCGTCACTTAGAATGAGAAGATCAGGTAGTTATCTTTATAACTGTTTCTGTTACCCACATTAGGCTGTTTGCCACGGTGCTATTTTTAAACCGTTTTGGTGTTACTTCCCTTGATTTCGGGCAAGACGTCCATGCCCGACACAGTAGGTAGTGTTGTGACATGCGATGCTTTTTGGAAACTGAACTGTGACAGCCTTAAGCGATGTCTTTGAAAACGAGGAATTAGTACAACAGGTCTGAGGAAGCAATGTTTAGTTAGGTTATCTACCTTTGTGAACGATATTTCAATTGAACTCAAGGCAGTCAGACATGCATATAGCTGAAGAAGCCAAAGACAAAAAAGAAGGAAATGATGGTGGAAAAGAAGGGGCAGCCAACGTAGCGACTTGTGCCCTATTACTTAATAATAGCGCCAGTGTGCCAGTCGTGGTAAATCATGGATAAGAAAGGAAAAGACGGACAAAAAAGGAAGAAGCCACAATTACATCACACGAGGACAGACCTGCATGGATGTAGCCAGACCCCCTGTCTGGGAAAAGGGGGAAACCCTGCACATTGATCACAACAATGGGAGCCCACTGATGAGATACAACCACTGATTTCTCACCGAGGTATCACGAAAAGAATCGAACAGTTTATCTTTAATTTGAGATCAAACTGAAGTTAACCGTGAAGACATGTTGCTGGTTAGAAAGGAAACAGTCAACCCTTCGATACAGTAATCTGACTTATTAATCACATAATAGTAGCATTATTATATATATGGGCATATGTTGAAATAGAACACCCCATTAGAATTATGCGTACATTGAATTTCTTTTTCATTGTAGACTAATTTTAGGAGGTTAAAAATAAAAGCGGAGAAATCCGATGAGCGTTATAGACAACAATGTATGAACAAAACAGGGCACTCATGCGCTATTATTTTATATACATGTCAAGAAACATTTGTTTTAAAGTTTACTCTTAACACTGCTGCTTTTGTCAATAACAAAACACGCATACACACGCACGCAAGCACGCACGACGCGCGCGCCCACACACACACACCAACACACACGCACGCACGCACACACACACACACACGCACACACACACACACACACACACACACACACACACACACACACACACACACACACACTCACACTCACACACACACACACACACACACACACACACACACACACATGTGCTTGTGAACACACATGCTCTCAATGTCTCATGCACACGCCATTTTCAAGAATTGTCCGTTAATCAAGATATAAATGTTCAAGAATTTGTCTGGACACTACAAAAGATTTTATATATTTTTAGTGTAAACGGATTTTATATTTTTTGTGTGTGGTTCTAAAGCATAGATAGGTATTCAGGGACTGCCCCCACCTGGGAAAAATTAACATAATCTGATTTATGTGGAGAAATTTGTGAGTGCTGTTACCAAAATTCAAGTGTGCGCTACATAAGAACCGCTTCATGTAAATGAAAATGCCTTGTACCATAATTATGGAAAAGCAATCAACTTTTTTTCCATAATGTAAAGAAGTGAATTGAAACATCTACCTTTTTATCGTGTAAATGATTAACTGTAAACAAAAGTGGACTGTGCGTGAACAAAAAATATTGGTTACAAAATTTATTTGTTGGAAGGATGATAACTAAAAGCTTTTCTGTATACGCACGCGCGTAAACACACACACACACACACACACACACACACACACACACACACACACACACACACACACACACACACACACACCACCACGCACCACGCACGCACGCACGCACGACGCACACACACACACACACACACACACACACACACACACACACACACACACACACACACACACACACACACACACACACACACAAATACACACACACACGATGAAAGAATGATTACACTGTATTAGCAAATGACAAATACGTCAAACTGCAATGGATGGATGTAATGTGTTTTAGAATGTAAACAAATGCTTATGGAAAACAAGTAGGAATGACTGTGAACGCCAGACCTTCTGCGGAGGATGTGCTTGGCCCCACAGAGAGAGAGAGAGAGAGAGAGAGGGGTCAAAATTGTAAGCTGCCCGATGTCTGAGGCATGATCAGCCGTGTCAGGGCTTCATTCTCAAAGGATTGAATAGCAAATGCTGCTAAGTCAGTTACCCTGTGGGCATCCAGCCAAAACGGCCTATCAATGCCTTGATTCATTGCTGCATACGCCCTATGTACAACGCTAGCTGACCATCCTGACATTCAGTCGATAGTACAAACTACGCGTCTCTGCCCGAGGTGCGAAGCCAAGGTCAAGGTCGCGGCTCCATGGCAAACGGCCTACCACATCGTCATTTGGAACGAGTGCTCTCTCTCTCTCTCTCTCTCTCTCTCTCTCTCTCTCTCTCTCCTCTCTCTCTCTCTCTCTCTCTCCTCACCAACACAAACACACACACACGCACGCACGCACGCACGCACGCACGCACGCACGCACGCACACACACACACACACACACGCGCATTAAGGCTTGTAACCACAAAAACGACGGTAAAGTAGAAGTCAAGTACTTCTTTATTCCACTCAGGGAAAACGTGGGTTCCAAGAATGAATTACAAAGAAACAAAGAAACAATATCTACATGTAGAAATGATTCACAGTTTAAGAATGCGCAGTAGCGTACAGGCAAGTTTAAATAAACCACAGAAACAATATCAACATGTAGAAAAGATTCACAGTTTAAGAGTGCACAGTAGCG
>JABMCL010000949.1:410000-457500 GCA_018857735.1 Alviniconcha marisindica
ATTACTAATGAATGAAATAGGGTGGAAAGAATAGGTTGGACTGGGGGGGGGGGGGGGGGGGGTTCAGAGAGAGAGAGAAGAACAAAGAACAAGAACAGAACAAGAAAGTTTATTTGTTTTTAGGCCATTAGCCTCTTTCACAAAGAACATGAACACACTGCATATTTAGGCTGCACAATACATTTTTTAAACATGCTTCTAGTGACAAAGAGTTCACTGATTGCCCAAGTCCGCGCTATGAGGATAGCTTTTGACACGGATGTTTGAAGCGCTCTACAAACTGGAAATTTTCATCAATCATCATTCATGCAGAACGGTCGCCCAGGCGAATTTTCGCAACGATCGCAGTTCTTCTAACTTGTCCATTTTATCGCGATTGCTTCCCTTACTCCATTTGACCCATTTTCTCACAAAAGCCAAGGTCGAGAGGGTCAAGGGTCAAAATCAGATGGTGCGGGTTGCACTTAAAATTGCGAGTCAGCTGTACGCCCGCCATTGTTCTTTAACTCCAACGTCGGTGTATCAGCGCAATCCCGCTCGCGGAAGGTGGTGTAAGGTCTGAAGTTGCAGAGACTTTCCGTGAAGTCTTCGAAGGCATGTCTGCTCAAAGTTGCGATCGTGTCAACGTACCGCTGCCCAGCGGCCGAAAAGTACCGGTGATCGGCCTTGGGACGCACGCTCCGAAAGCGGTAAACACTAAAACAGCAGTACAGTTCAATGTTGCTTTACGTCCACAGAAACCGTGTCAGACCTTTAGGGACGTGGAGCAGTCGACTCAGGCCTTTGTTGTATTTGTGTTAGGTATTTCGAGCGCTAATTAACTCCCTTGTGTGTTGATCACGGTACTGCTGCACTGCAGATAGCCTACCCCGGATCACCGAAGAACTGACTCAACAGTGAGGTTGTGTGGAAAGCAGATTAAAAGATAATTTAACTTCTAATTTAATTTTAAAAGCTGGTTAGGACTACATGCACACAAAAAATAATCAAAAAAATCGGCAGCCGTTGGTGACTAATAGTAATACTGTAAAACTACTGTACTTTGTAAGAACTGTTGCTGACTGGAACAGTGGAAACTGGAAAACAACCTAATCACACCAGACTCTGTTACAATTCAGTGTTAGTGTTACTGCATTCTTATCAGCAGTAGGCGGGGTCATAGTTCAGGAGCTGTGTGAGAGTCGAGGGTGGCCGTCCTGGGCTGGCCGTCCTAACGAGCCTTCTGGTTTTCTGTGGACATAAAGCTATATTGAACCATGCTTCAGCATTGGTCTCAGCTTGTCCCTAGTAATATAGTAATATAAAATATGTCAACCGACATCTGAGGACATTAAGCAACACTACCTACCTAGTAGGCGGGGACCATAGCTATGAAGCACTACAGCAGAACAAGGGACTGCTTCCAGCATAATGATATCTATATATACTGGCAGCCAGATCAAAAATGTTTTTAGCCAGTTTTTAATAATAAATAATAATAATAATAAAAATGTACTCTTTCAACAGTTTTATGTGCTATTTCTTGTAAATGGAGCACATAGCCTAATGCTACAAAGCAAAGAACAAAACGCCATCAAAACCTCAGCGAGCATGCACACACAGTACACACACACACACACACACACACACACACACACACACACACACACACACACACACACACACACACACACACACACACACACACACACACATGCACACACACCACAACAACATTCTCGGAACAGGTTCACAGCAGGGACTTGGGCTCGGGGTCGAGAAAAAAATGGGTTTGAATGTTTGCAGTCTAGCTGATAATGCAGCATAATATATCATAATTATGCCCAGACCTCTGTGCAAATCTCAGTGTCTACTGACTACTGAGCTCCATCAGATGAGGTGAAGTACCAAAGACAAAGTCCCAGTGTACCATACATGTATATGCTACAGCCTACAGGTACATGCACATTAAAATTGATAACTATATAGCCCATTCTGGGCACAGTGATGATATACTATTTTACTTTTTAGTATTTTTACTATACTGTTGTAAGTGTAACTTTATGAATGTATAACTATAATATATAATATTTATGTCCTTGCAGGTTTCTACACATGTATCATTCTATCAAATCAGTCTTGACAGGAGTGGTTGGCTGGCTAATGAGCTCAGTTGTTAAGTTCAATAAATCCATTATCCAGTGTTTAGGGTTAATTGTACTTATTTAATTTCCACTGCTTTTTCTTTTAGTCAGAAGAGGATGTCATCAAAGCAGTGAAGGCAGCGGTGAGATGTGGATATCGGCACATTGACTGTGCTGCCATCTATCGCAATGAGCGTGCTGTGGGCCATGCTCTGAAGGAGCTTTTCACTGAAGGCATTATTCAGCGAGAGGATATATTTATCACTAGTAAGGTATACAATAACAATAAGTATATATTTTATATATAATATTATGGATACTTATAACTGTTTAAGTGTCTATGATTTAAACCACCTTTGACAACAATTTTGAGTTGACCCGTATTCAGTAATAGTAATAATATTAACAGCTTCTTTTTTTGGGGGGGTATCCATCTTGGTAGTGTTTATGTGTGTGTGTGTGTGTCCTTTTTTGCCACTGTCATATGTAGATATATATATATATATAAATTATAATGTATGCTATACACATAATCCGATTCTTATAGTTATACAATGTATTACTATGTGTTTGCAGTCCTGTCAGTGTCACTGTTGTCAGAGTGTGTGTATATTTCAATACTTTCACTATGTTCTTCAGGTTCCGAATATAGTTACACTACTTACAAGTGTTCAACTTCAACAGTTTGACTTCAGGCAGTTTGGCACTTTGTAAACTAGTGCATGTGTATGTGATCTTTTTGCTTACAAGTGCATATTATGCACATGGGGGCCATGTTTTATAAATAGTCTCATCGGAAGGACTTTTGTAGAGTCGGCACAGAATTTGACACTGGAAAAGTGTTGGGATGGGTGCAGATCCTAGCACAGAATGCAATGGTTACCCATCTGTGTGCAGAGCCTGTACTGCTGTAGTCTAACTTCTGTTAGTATTATGGTTCTAAGATATTTGGTTCTTTTTTTCTTGTTCTTTTTTATCTCCAGTTATGGAACACGTGTCACCAGCCAGACTTGGTGAAGCCCAGCTTGCAGAAAACTCTTGAAGACCTGGGGCTCAAGTACTTAGACCTGTACCTCATGCACTGGCCCATGGCTTACAAGGTAAGATTGCTGCACCTGCCTCTGTGGATGAATACAAGGTTAGCCTGAGCATCTGTCTGTACTTTTTGCAGTTTCTTCTGTAAGATGGCCAATGTGAATTAGATGCACAAGGAGCATTTTCAGTGCCTTAGTCAGTTATAAATTTATGCGCTGACAGCGGCCTGATGAAACACAAAATTAACCAATGTTTGTTTCTTCTGCAGACCCCCATGGCACAGTGGTTAGTGAAAGTTATAAATTTATGCGCTGACAGCGGCCTGGCGAAACACAAAATTAACCATTGTTTGTTTCTTCTGAAGACCTGCAGACCCCCATGGCACAATGGTTAGTATTTCAAAATGCAGGCTGGAAAGTCATGGTTCAAATCCCATCAGAGTTGTGTGGGATTTTTTGGCCCTTACTGGTCCCAACCTAGAGCTTACTGGTTCCAACCTAGAGCTAGGACTACTAATAATAATGTACATTTATCATGCACTCATCAACACCCTGAGCACTCACATGACTGATACATATTAACCTAAATATGATATTCTATACACATGTAGAGCACAGTCCTACCAAAACAATTTACATAAAGTATTATACAAAAAAACTAAAAAACGCACTACAAATACACACACACACGCACACACAATGACTGTAGCAGAAACTGGGTACTGGTATTAGTTAGGATGGAGATACTGCGAGAAGAGGAAGGTTTTCAGTGTGGCTTCAAAAGATGACAGGGTTGAGCAGTGTCTAAGGTCTTGTGGAAGTGAATTCCAAATGTGAGGTCCAAAGCAAGAGAAGGTGCGAAAGCCATGAGTCTTGTGTTTGTATTGTTGGATTTCCAGCATGCAGGTGTCACTGTCAGAAGAAGAGTGTAGTGTAAGAGATGGAGTGTAGACCTGCAGCAGCTCGGATAGGTTAGCAGGACCAGAACCACCTATAGCACTGAAACACATACAAGCGACTTTATACTTAATACGTTCTGAAATGGGAAGCCAGTGCAGTTTTTCCAGGAGATGTATTGAGTGGTGGTGACAGGGTGCCAAAGAACAAGTCTTGCAGCAAAGTTCTGAATTTTCTGGAGAGGTTGGATGACAGAATTAGATGTACTCATGCGGAGACAGTTGCAGTAGTCAAGCCATGAGAGGATATAGGAAGTAACAGGAGTCTTGGTTGCGTCTTCAGTGAGAAACCTGCTGATTGAACTAATGCGTATATATATGCTCGAAATAAGCAGTTTGGCATTAGGAGTTGAAGTAGGACTAAGGAGTTCAGTGAGCCCAAGGGAATACCTTGGACCACTCAGCTGACCTTCAGGGATGTGTATTTGAGGTTGTTGCTTTGATTACTAGGCCTGGTTAACCCTAGAATAACTTTGTGACAGGGATAGGTTATTCTTCTGGTTATTGTTATTTTTTGTTTGTTTTCAGGAAGGGGGCGATTTTTTGCCTCGTGATGAAAGTGGGAAAGTACTGTTCTCAGATGTTGACTACTTGGACACTTGGAGAGTAAGTTCATCTGTTTGGACTGGTTATTTGCATGCTGTCATGTTTGAGTTCTTCTACCTGTTAAGGACTGGGCTCTGTCAGCGTTGGAAGTCCTGTACAGTTACTGGCACATTTTTGTTGTTGAAAAGTGTCAGCACATGATTGTGTGACTAACAATGGACCAAATGGTCAAACTATGCCATAATATATTTGTTTGCACTTAGCTTTCTTTGGAGTGGGGGGGGGGGGTGGGGGGGGGGCTCTGACCCATAACTGCATTTTCACTCCCCATCTCCCTCCTGATAATGTCAGATTTGTTTTCAGAAAAGCTTGAATCGTATAAAACTAAAAGACTAAGTATAATGTCAGATTTGTTTTCAGAATGGCTTGAATCGTATAAAACTAAAAGACTAAGTATAATGTCAGATTTGTTTTCAGAATGGCTTGAATCGTATAAAACTAAAAGACTAAGTATAATGTCAGATTTGTTTTCAGAATGGCTTGAATCGTATAAAACTAAAAGACTAAGTATAATGTCAGATTTGTTTTCAGAATGGCTTGAATCGTATAAAACTAAAAGACTAAGTATTTCAAATTCACAGCGCACAGTTTTAGAGACTCGCTAATGGTGGATGTTCTGCAAATAGTTAATATGCCAGAGGTCTGTCACAGGCAATGGAAGACTGTGTTGATGTTGGTTTGGTGCGAGACATTGGCTGCTCCAATTTCAACAGCAAACAGCTCCAACGACTGCTAGATGACGCCCGTATCAAGCCAGCTGTGAACCAGGTAATGCAAGTACTGATGGTATAACTTAATCTGGTAATAGTTGCTTATTACTCACTTCTCCCTCCATATTCTGTAAATAGTAAGAGAGGGTAGGGTGGGTAAATTTTGTGTTATTTTCCTGATACAGATTTTTTTAAATCCTAACTAAATCAGTCCTTTTAAGGGGGGGCGGGGGCTGGAAACTGGGACTAGGATTTGAACCTGCATCTTCTCAATCTTGAGTCTGGTACCTTAACTAATCCACCATCCCATCTTGATAATTACGTGTTGTTGTTTTTCTTCTTCCTTTTTAAATTGAAGTTTGGGTTTTGAACAGAGAGCAACTAATACAGTAATAGGTCTGCTGTTAGTTCAAACATTTATTACAGAATCAGTTGGTTAGGAGTGATAACCAGTTTTTGTCACCGACTTCAGATTGTGTTGTTGGTCAGAGGCTTGTTGTTTGTGTTTTCATCTGTTGTTCATAACAGTAACAGTTAAGCGGCCAGTGGTAGAATGTTCTTAAGTTTTTCTTTGCAGCTTAGTTTTATATTAATGCTGTTACACAATGTTTTTTTGTTTGTTTGTTTTTTCAGTGTGAAGTGAACTGCTACATGACAAACAGAAAACTGATAGAGTACTGCCAGTCCAAAAACATTGTGGTAGTTGCCTTTGGTCCATTGGGCACACCCAGTAAAAAGTGAGTCTTTTGGAGATAATGATAATTGTTACAACAATATTAATCAT
Organism: Alviniconcha marisindica; assembly: GCA_018857735.1. Taxonomy (NCBI): domain Eukaryota; kingdom Metazoa; phylum Mollusca; class Gastropoda; family Provannidae; genus Alviniconcha; species Alviniconcha marisindica. The sequence continues at coordinate 416,214 of JABMCL010000949.1, forward strand.
GATAACAAAGCAACCATCACAAATGTCTCAAAAGAACTGAAGTGTTGAGGATCTTGAGACACAAACTATGGGCATGAAGGCATTGATTGCCTGAGGGAGAGAGGTGTGGAAAGAGCAAATACTTGAAGATCCTCATTAAAACTAATAAAAGGACCAAAAAAGACCATAATCAGAGCAACATTGGAACTGTTTCAAAGGCAACTCTGAGGAGACTTATGAGAGACAGGATGAGGTGCGTATACATGGGATTCCTGAGTGTACAGATGCCATCTTTAGTTGAACTGGGTTGGACTTGTGACTGTGAACGCCAGCTTTGGAAAAGATTAAACTTTGAACACATGTGCATGCATCCATGTGCACTTCTGCGCACAGTCACACACACATGCATGGACACACACACACACACACACACACATTCTGCCTTCAGTATGTCCTGGTGTTGATTTTTGCTGAATAGTTTCTTTCATGCTAACTGTTTTTGCTTTAGTTGATTGGTTGTTTGTTGGTTTTATTCTGATGAGGCACTGGCTCCGCTAACAAACAGCCAGTGAATCCAAGTGCAAACTATTAGATTTTTGCTCTGCATCCATTTGCTTGAGTAACTTGTTCATTGTATATAGATCTCCATTGATATGAATCATTGAATGCCATTGATTGGTTAATTCATTCTGCAGAGACAGCTTGCCCCTCTTCAAAGAACCAGTAGTTACCCAGTTGGCCACCAAGTACAGCAAGACACCGGCTCAGGTAAAGGGATGGGGGTTATTGGAACGAAGAAGGATGGAGGCAAAGAGGAAGGTGGTGGGGGTGGGGGTGACGGACATTTATGAATGAACATGGTGTGTGCGTACATGCGCGCACACACACACACGCATGCACGCACGCACGCACACACACACTCACACATGCACACACACATGCACTCATTCACTCAAACACACTCATACACACAGAACATACACATTCTGTCCTGTCTATTTTTAGCATGTGTGCAGGGCCGGGGGTCTTGCTAGTATGCTACATTAACAAGGTGTACACTTTGTTTCACTCATCCTTATTGTGTTCAGGGGGTTACAGTGCTGACTCCATCACTGTCCCACTTGTCATCAGTGTTTGGACACTATCTTGATGCACAGGTAGATTTTGAATTTGAAACTAGAGATAATTTAATGCACCTGCTGCTTTTTTTGCTGTGTTTTTTCAGATTGTTCTCCGGTTTCTAGTCCAGCAAGACCTTGCCATTGTACCAAAGAGTGTCACACCAGCAAGAATAGAAGAGAATTTCAAAGTGGGTTTTGATTAAGAATGCATTTATTTAAGTTGCAATAGTATGTGTTTGGTACTGGCCTTGGTAGCTTCAGACTATTATGTAACTAGAAGTCAGACTACTTTGATTGCGTGAAATTTGGTTCTGTGTGTGTGTGAAAGCTTCCAGACCATACAGTGACAGTACTTTTTTGGATGTCTTAGCAAAGAATTTTGGGTGGTTTCAGACTATTTCATTACCACCTCATGTCTGGTTGAGTCATTTTCAAGACTGTGTCCAAGAGTAGAGAAAAATCAGATTTTTTTTTTCTTTCCTGTTTTAAATATGACTGTACCGAATAACGTTTGCTATTTACATTATTTCTCCTGGCAAGTTATTTCATGGCTAACCATTTTAATGTTTGTTTCATTAAAAAAAAATTGTGATGAACATGTGTTCAAAGCTGCAGATTTTTAATTCAGATAACATTGTGAATTTTTTTTATTATGCACAAGGGTTGTATGATCATGTTCATTCAAATAGATTCAGAATATCTATGCTGGACTTGGGCAGTACTAACAAGACATGCAGTGATGTACTCATGAACAAGCAGTCCTAGCTGTCTGCAATCAGACATGGACAAATCGAGGGATGACCGCTAGAATCCAGTATGCCCCTTCTTATTTCCACTAAAAATACATAGTTCTAGCTGACAGCCCTCGAAATGGTTTGCTTATGTCTGTTTACTCATGTTGCAGTTGTTCGATTTTGAATTGACAGCTGATGAAATGGCACAGCTGTACAACCTGAACAAGAATTTCAGAAACTACTCTGAACAAATGTAAGTACTTGTTCCTTCTATTCATGTTGCCAGTTATTCCCGTACTTGTTCCTTCTATTCATGTTGTCAGTTATTCCCCCTCCGAACAAGTGTAAGTGCTTGTTCCATCGCTTGGTGTTGTCAGTTATTCCCCTTGGATTTCTCCCACCCGTTAAAAAAAAATTGCCATCTTCTGTTAGGCTCGAGAATAACCACAATCATCATTCTGACTGTTCTGCTACTGTTATGTACTGTCTGTGTGTTTCCATGCCGTCAATCTTTAGGCTTTCTCTTATTGAAAAACAGACATTATATGTCTAACATGCACAACAATCTCAGTTTGTTCTGTGCAGAGGTAGGCAAGGTAGGCACTAATGAGTCAAGCAAGCGTGGACTCAGAACAGCTGAGAGGTGATCTCTTGCCCAGTTTTGTCCAGAAGCTGAACCCTTGGCCACCACATTTGCAGTCAAGCATGTTAGCCAACCCATCGCCAACTCCCATGTCATATGAGGAAAAGAATAAAGTAATAAGGTTTTCAAATAATGCTGCACAGGCTTGAAAGTTTATTTCATGACTATTCATGTACTTCACTAAACTGACAATTAATGTCCTTAATATTTCAACTGAGATATCATGGGAACGCTGATTTCCTGGCTATTTCACCAGAATGGTGACTGATCTCAAAAGCAGTGTTGCATTGATGTCACTCACACACATACCATGCACACACATATGTATGCACATGCACATGAATGCACACATGTACACACACACACTTATGCATATGAACACACAAACACACACACACACACACACACACACACACACACACACACAGAAGGAACTAAGAGGGCTAAATGTGGATACATATGTATACATGTATGAGGGTTAAGGAGGTCTTGCTGCACATATTGTTATCAAACCCATTTGTATTTTGTTGCTGTTTCAGAGCACTGGATCACAAGTATTACCCATTCCATGCAGAGTGCTGATGTATTGTCATGGGCTGACTTCTGTGGTGACCCTATTCTTCCATAACTTCCTGATGAAGAGCTCTGATTGCTCTAGTCTATGCTACAAGGTGGACATTGACATTGAGAATGTTACTGCAGGGTCATTTCAGCTGCTTGTGCCAATTTCCTTCTGCAGTCAGATAGATCACTGCTTGGCTGAAGCATTCTTTCAATGAATCTGAACCAGAGCGAGGCCGAGAGTGCTTATGCAGAATGAACACACAAGGGAGTTAATTAGCATTAAAAAAATGTAACACAAGGACAACAACAAAGACCTGGGTTGCCAACAGTAACTCTCACCTGGCATGCTTGTAAATACAAGGTACAGAAACTCCACCAGAGGTACATTCTGTGTATATTGTACATCCAGAGGCTGTACCTGAGGTAGAGTTTATGTACCTTGTATTTATACACATGCCAGGTGAGAGTTACCATAGGCGACTTGGGTCTTTGTTGTACTTGTGATGCATAAAATTAACTCCCTTGAGTGTTCATTCTTTCAATGCCTTTTGGTGTGTTTTTGATTGCTTTACATTCTTGAGTAAACCATGTATGTAGGTGTGTGGGGATGTTGGTATAGAGCATCTATGTATATGCTGCGTTTTTATGTTTTGCAGTGTTACCTTTGAGTAAACAGTGTATGTAGGTGTGTGGGGATGTTGGTACAAATATATATATATAAAAAATGTCTGTAAAGACATGCACTACTCTAAGAGGACAGACAGAAAGATTGTGTTCACTCGCCTCACACACCTTGACAAAACAAAACCAGTTATGAGTTACATTCTTACAACCCTTCATTCACAAAAAAAACCCACTTACGACATAGACAAACATAAATGAAAAAAACGAGTCACTCACCAGATCTGACGGTTCAGTCACTCGCATGCTCACAAATTAATTATATTACAGAACAAAGCTGGGAAAACTTCATATATATATATATATATAATATATCACATATTGCTTTTCTGATGCTTTGCAGTGTTTCCTTTTTGAACTGAAAACAAAAACAAAAAAACTATGAGCTTGAACAAATGTTTGGGTTTCATTTTCATAAAACAACATTTTAATAAAAGAAAAAAGTCGGAGAGTGGTGACAGAGAGCAAAACAGTATTATGTGCATACACCCGGACCCTCATATACTGCCATCAGTGTCTTGCACATCAGAACAAATTCTGGTCAACCCTACCATACAACCCATTTGTCTAAGGACAGAGGGGTAACAGTTTTGGATTGTGCAAAACTTTGTGGCTTGTGCCGGAACTAAAAATGTGCCATGCATTCACCCCCCCCCCCCCCCCCCCCCCACCAACTAGCATTACATGAGCACTGTTCTTATGACCTCTTATTTTAACAATTCATCAAGGTATTCATGATGATAATAATGTGTAAATATTATAAAGAATGCACGGCGTAAATGTTATGAATTCATTTGATAGCGTATGATCTTTCGCTGATTCTGTCGACAGTTGCACTAGCCACAGGAAATGCTCTTTTCTCCTGTTTTGTTCTTTTCTTTTTATCAGAGGGTTTTATCTTTGTTTTTGCCAGGAAGCTAAGCCAAATCGTTACGGTTGTATTTTTACACTTCAGTGGGTTCATCAAGGATAAACAGTTGTGCTGTGGTGAGAAATGCAATAACAGGATTTACGGGTGAACACAAATTCATCCAGTCAAGGAAGGTCAAGGAAGGTCATTTTGCCCAGAGCAGTGGGTCATTTTAGAATTTCCAGAGTTCCTGGTGGTGGCATGTGTTAGCTATAGTTAATAATTGGAATTAACTTCCTGTTGACCGCACAGGGTCATCTGAGGATGATGTTGTAGCCTTCTAAGGAGGTAAAAGTGGTCAGAATAAAAACCTAGGGGATTGGGGGGTACCCTGTTCATTTTATATCATATTTGTAAGTTGGATCTGACAGTGATAATTTTTGCTTGGAACCACAACAGCTCAGATGTATATTAACCTCCATTAACAAACGTTTTTTGGAAGTGGGGGTGTATTTTGGAAACCGCTTGTTTTTATTCAATATGTATGTGCAGCAGAAACATTAGTGAATAGTGTCAGTGTACTGTTTTGGGAATTCAAAGGCAAGTTTGATCTTCAGATACAAGAGTGAATGGTGAATTTGATATTGTTGATGGCTGCTTAAATGCCCAATGTGGAGTAACTTGTACAAAGGTGGTTCATTTTGTTTCATGTGTTCACCATCAATAGAATTACAACCACTCACATTTGTTTGTGAAATGTGTGTCAAAGTGGCTGACTGCCGAGTGTGATTTATTTTACAGTGTGTATATAATGTATACGTTTCTTTTAAATGAGAAAATAGTTGACACACATATCGTATATGCATCTGCTTAGCCAATAATTGTTGGGTCTTTAAATATCGCCCTGATATAACCACACTGGTTGACTGGGCATAAAACACCAATTTACTTACTTACTGGGTCTTTAAATAATAATCATGGTCCAAAGTGTGGGTACATGGCAAGTCAAAATGTTTGAATTTTGATTTGAAGTAAATTGTATAGCAATGACTGTGATGAAGAAGGTAGGCAGGAAACTTCTGAATTTTAATTACATGCACCTTGCTTGTATCAACTGTTGCTGGTCGTTTGCTGATTAAGGGACTGGATAGCATCAACTCGTGGTGCTTCAAGATCAAGCTGCTTTATGTGCTTGGAGCTGGCCTCATGTCTTGGCAATCTGCTGTTTGAGAAGTGAGAAGAGCAAAGCTCTTTGTTTGAGTGGCATTATTGCTGGGTTCTGTTTGCTGATCTGGTGCAAATGTGTTGTATGCAAATCCAATCATCATTATGCAACTTGATTTTGAGAAGAAAAAAATGGGGGGGGGGGGTGGTGTCTTTATTGTCATTTTGTTGTTCTGAAAAATCTGGTAAGTTCCTATTTTTGTTTTCACCAAGCTGATATTCAATGTATATTGTCTCAGCTATTTCATAGTTATGCTACATTGTGGCTTGGTCAACATAACAAACATTGTGGCTTGGTCAACATAACAAACTGGCACAGGAGAGAGAGAGAGGGTGTGAAGAAATCGACTTGCTGAATGATTTACATAACCAACCAACCAGTTGAAGGAAAGTGTATTCAGCCCAAGGTGCTGTCTGAGTGAGGTACGGCATAACACAGCTGTGCCACAAATTAGATGAAAGAGGAAACCCCTATCATGGGTGAATTTTCACCCATGAGGTATGCTAAGGAAGTCTGCTATGTGAAACTCACAGGTGAATTTTCACCAGCAGTGTACACAGTGAAAGTCTTACTTAACTATGATAAAGTCATGGGTGAATTTTCATCCACAATGTACACCATGAATTTGTTGTTATGTTCAAGTCATGGGTGAATTTTTAGCCACTGCATACATGGTCAAAGTGATCCTCTTATAAAGTACGGGTAATCTTTTGCCCACAACCTTCAGGAAAAAAGTTTTGTAGTCATGTATAGCAGGTTAATTGCTTTTGGACAAACTACGTAGAATCTATTTTATTTCACCTACCTGCCTTGTACCTGCAGATCTGGTTGTTATGGAAAGACAGAATCGATGGATCAGTCTGATTTTTTTGTGGAATAAATAAAAGCATGCAAGCCTGCTAGAAACTGAATTTTCAAAGTTCTGAAAGTACAGATTGATTTGTGTGTGTGTGTGTGTGTGTGTGTGTGTGTGTGAAACCTGCTCAGAATGTTGAATCGGTGAAGGTCAACTTGGTCCTGAGTTTCCCACTTTGAAAATGTTAAAATGCAGGTTTAATTGCATCTCCTCTAAACTCTCTAACACACACACACACACACACACATTCTACAAAGATTAGTCAATAGTGATATTTTTTATGTTGCTTTTCAAAAAATATGTTTTATTTCGTGATCAGTATTTATAATCATGATAATGTATCTGGTCAATATGAATACCAAACAATGTTGCAGTAATCCATGCAGTTCACAAAACAAAAAACAAACAAACAAAATATCAGGGCATGAAAATATCACAAGAATTGATCTGAATGTAAATGCAGTTACTTGTAGTATCCAACACTAGTAAAATATTCACACACACACACACATGCACACACACACACACACACACTCATGCTTGGCAGTCAGGCTTGTTACTTTCCACAGTCTTGTTCTCAGTATGGTACACCGCATTGGACAAATTGGTCATGAACTCAATTACCAACAGATCAAAAGGATAAAAGCATACTGAGGTAAAATACTGAGCATGATTGTAAAGAAACTGGAGGGAGTTCACCACAGGCTTTAAAGGCTGCCAGATCTGTAAAACTCAGACTATTTACATACATGGATAAAATATGCAAATTATGTAAACAAAAGATGCACAAAAATATATAAATCAGTATCTGCGTCATTGCCCATGAAAATATATTGCATAAATATCAAATGACAAATTTTCCCCTGAACAACAGACTTGATCAGGCTCATTGGTGAAGTGCACATCACACTATATACTCATATATATATATATATATATATATATATATATTATTTATATATAACTATACGAAAATTTCTGTATCTATGACACACATATATATATATATATATATATATATTATATATATATATATATATATATATATATATATATATATATCATAGCACTACAAACTATATGGAAAAAAGAAAAAAAATCATAAAAGAGATGAGGATTTTTCTGACACCCTGCATGCTGAAAATCCAACAATACAAACACAAGACTCATGGCTTTTGCACCTTCACTTGCTTTGGACCCAACATTTGGAATTCACTCCCACAAGACCTTAGACACTGCTCAACCCTTTCATCTTTTAAAGCCAAACTAAAAACCTTCCTCTTCTCACATTATTTCCATCCCAACTAATATCAGTACCCAGTTTCTGCTACAGTCATTGTGTGTGTGTGTGTGTGTGTGTGTGTGTAGCACATGTGTTTGTTTTTCCGTATAATACTTTATGCAAATTTTGGGGTAGGACTGTGCTCTACATGTGTATAGAATATTATATTTAGGTTAATATGTATTATGTGGGCGCTCAGGGCATTGATGAGCACATGATAAATGTACATTCTTCTTCTTCTTATTATTATATATACAACAATGTTCAAATATCCCACACGCACACCCACACATACAGCAACTACAGAAGCTGCACAAGCAGCCTCTCATCCTATGTTCCACAGCGCAATCCCTCCGCTCCTGACCTTGGTGCTAGTTTCAGGTGAAGGCAACATGGAAGAGGTGCATTTTGAGGCTTAATTAAAAGATGTGAGTGTGAAAAACAAATCTGGACTGGAAGAGAGTTCCACACAGAAAGCAGCTGATATTGGAAAGACCTTGCACCAACACTTTTGAAATTAACACGTGGAACAGAGCAGTTTCAAGAAAATCGAAGCAATCTGTGAGGAGTGTATATATCTAGATATCTATATCTATATATATGATGATGATGAGAGACAGTCTGAGCTGAGAAGTAAGAGCGCAGTGTAGCATCAAAGTAGTGCATAGCTAGTAATTTGTAGTCAATACACTGTTTGCTGTCAATTTAAGAACTTTTTTGTTGCTGTTGTTTACACCTAATCTGTTTCTGGAAGAGATCAGTCTGAATCCTCACTGTTACTTCTTTGACGACCAGTGCCAGTCCGTGGGATGCCGCAAATGCAAGCTCCAAAACATGTCCCATCCCACGCTCCCTCGTCCACCAGGCAAATGATGTTCCTACAGGAGGGGATGCACAGCGAGCAAGGGAACAGCAGACAGACAAAACACCAGCCGCACCCCAGCGGGAAGCAACATAAGGGCCCTTTGTCCCATGGGTAGTACCACCGCTTGTCTTCACCATTAGCACAACATGCCTGGCAGCACCTCATGCATCCACAGTAAAACTGCTGTGCGTGCGTGTCACTGTCTGCGTAAGATGCCTGGTCTGAAGACTGAGCTGGCCGCGTAGCTGTTGATGGTTGTGATGTCACTGGTTGTGTTGTACTTGCAGTGGTGCTGTTGCCTGGTTGAGTTGTGATAACATCCGTACCTGTTGCCATGATGTTTGATGAGTTATTCCTTTCTGTCAGCTTCAACCAATATTTGATTCCCAGCTAAATCTGAAAATTAAATTGTGTACAATCTCAGTGTAGAAGTAAGCTACAACTACTAAATCAAAAACAAACTGAACAATTTATTATTCCCAGCAATGCCACCTGACCTACTAATGAACAATGATTACATGCTGAGTGTAACAGTTACTGTAGCTTAAGTTTCAGTTCATTTTCTTCACAAGAGAAAACACTGTAGCTGCTGTCAGTACACACGTTGGCAAAACCAAATGAAATGAAACAACACTTGGTGACACATAGGAAAGCTAGACCTTGCAACCTCTCTCTCTCTCTCTTCTCTCTCTCTCTCTCTCTCTCTCTCTCCCTCTTGCTCACTCACTCACTCTGAGTCTTACTAGTAAATTATATATCTTCAAATATTGGTGTTTAAACTTAAAATGAAAACTTATACCCAACAATGAATGCTGCCACCATAACATACAAATTATATATATCATATATTATATGTTTTTTAAACGTAACATTAATTTTTATCTAAAGATAGAAATAAATGAGTGGAACAAGAACGTATTCAAAAGCCTTCATAAATCAATTGGTGATTTATTCAAGTTATTTGTTACTGTTAGTAACACAAGTGTTGGCCAAATTGCAAGTAGAACTGCAATCCCTGATTTGAGCAACTGGTCTTGAAAACGTTAACAACTAAATTTTAATGTACAATGTGTGCTAACTAGATCATTGAACACAAGTCTTTTGAACCCTCTGCTGTGCTGTTGTGGCAGCTGTTGTATTTTGAACTGATTTCACCTTGCATAAGATAGTTTGTAACACACACACACACACACACACACACACACACACACACACACACACACACACACACACACACACACATGCATGTTCCTCATACATTAAGTGAAAGGTTGACATGCTGGAGTGGAGGGAAGTGACAGACTGGCGGGCAAAGGAACCATGACAAGTGGCTTGAGTCTCGGAAGCTCTGAAATGTTCAGAAGCTTGAAATACTACCTATGTGCACAAAGCCAAAGACAGGAAACCATCTAACATAATCTCTTTCTTTTTATTATACCACTCTGCCCCCGCCCCCCCCCCCCCCCAAAAAAAAAAAAAAAAAAAAAAAAAAGGAAAAAAAGTGCAGCATAATCTCCGAGCAGTTTTCTGCTCATTGGAAGGTGCCTGTTAGGCAACAGTAACACAAAGAAGGAGAGATGCGTCGAAAGAGGCAGTGCTCTTTAGGAAAACAATATATGGACACCTGCGCTATACAATGTACAGTACGGTAAATTACACACTGAACGATAATGCCACAAACCTCCAAAACGTGTTTGCTCTTTACGGGGTATCTACGCTACCAAGCGAAAACACTGCCTGTGCTTGGCCCAGCTTACATCATTCAGCACCATGCAATGTGAATTACGTCCCCTTGCGATATGCTACCAACAAGTTCCTCGCAGTTTTAGGACATGGTCGTTCGGTTTTATTCAAGACGAAGTAAAACTCCCCCCCCCTCTCTCTCTCTCCCCCCCCCCCTTTTTTGGGGGGGTGGGGGGGGGGGTTTGGTTAAAGTCGACCAGAATTAACTCGTATAACCCGAGCACGTCTTTACATTTCCGGTTTAAAAAGTTTCACCACGTGATCCTCCTGACAACAACACAGGCACCTGCTTATTATTATTATTATCATTGATCATGTAAGACCGACACAGAATTAAGACAACTGGTTCAAACAAAGTGGAAGGGGAGGGGGTGTTAATATCCAGGGAAGTGGTCCGAAATTCCTGGGACATTTTAAACACCATTTTAAGTCACAAACATCATCAGTTCAACCAAACAGGGTCATACCAAACCATACCGTGCCACACACACAATTGGGATAATATTATACTTTACAGATCTTTATTCGTGGCTCTTTTCCAATGCCGTATTTAGGGCAGTAACATATACTCACTGAAGAAAAGAAAAAGAAAAAAGAAAAAAAAGGGGGGGGGGGGGGGGGGAGAGGCCGGAACCGAGCGGCCTTTCATTTTTTTTTCTTTTTTTTCTTCTTCAGTTTCTTCTGAAAACTTAGAAAATGTGTAAATATTTTCATCCGCATGCTTCACGTCAATACTCTTAAAAAAAAGAAAAAGAAAGAAGATTATGCGAAACAAATACTTTTCTGCTTCAAATTTGAGTTTGAAGTCTCAGGGTGCAGCCATGTATATATGTTGATCAATTAAGTCATTTGCTAATCTTTAGGCTACCGGCAAAAGCAACGTAAAGTTGGCTGGTAACATATTTGCTTCTTTTTTTAACCAGACCTCAGTGCCTCGTCATAATGAACGATCAGCCTGTGCGGATTAAAAAAGAAAAGAAAAAGTAACTGTAGTGCCACTTATCCTATTTTAATGAATTTGTGCATTCTGATGCAGCTGCACACAGGTGACATAGCGCACGTGTGTGTTGTATGTCGATAATGAGATGTCACTCTCGTCCAATCAAAATGCAGCTCCAAAGAGGACAAGGTCATGCGCCTTGACTCAAGTCTGTTTTCCCTTCTGACAACACACACAAAACTTGAAGGTAATCGTAAAGTGTGATTCAAGTTGTGAGCTTATTTTTTTGACGCATTGTTAACGAAATATTCGTCGCATATGTACCGAAGATTGGCATGTAGAAGACGGCAGGATTTAGCGATACTTCGAACAAATTAGTTAATGACGAACTATCTGGAGGCCATCTTGGAACGGAGAATAGCAGTTACGCCGGGATGAAAACAGAAGCAGCGTGTAGGCTACCGCACTTCTTGGTTCCTGTCACATGGGAGTGTTGTTCTCGCTATAATCCCTCCACTTCAGGCTATCACTACTGAATCTACCAAGCACGTTAATTGTCTAGCTAATATTGCTTGATGATGGGTTGATGTAAAGATGGCATTTCTTTGATCTAGACAAAGATTCCCCGAGTTCGTGGGAAGATTTAAGCATCGATACGGGGTTTCGTTTTTGTTTTGTTTTCATTTTCATTTATGAGAGATAAGAATAATGCTACATTTCAAAGTAAGGTAAATCAGAATAAACAATGGTCACTATATGCCAGCATACCAAAAAAGGATGAAAACGAAAAACTGGATCCTTTTGTTTACATTTAAACATTACAGACGCAAAGTTGTTAAAAAAAAAAAAAAAAATTTATTTTTATTTTTTATAAAGTTTTCAGACTGGGTTAGACTTCGATCAGTGTTTTTTTTGGTCGTGTGTGTGTATGTGTGTGTGTGTGTGTGTGTGTGTGTGTGTGTGTGTGTGTGTGTGTGTGTGTGTGTGTGTGCTCTCTTCATTTAAAAATTAAACTAAAGCAGTTGTACCCCAGAATTGGCAGTGGTACACAGTCTCAGTTCATATCAAATTAGCTGTCAGGGGTTCCAGGTTTTATCCTGTGGTTGTACATTTTTTTTTTTTTAATGCTACCTAAATTTTAATCATCAGAAATACAACAAATAGGCCATATAACATATTACTATTAGATATTTTGTTGTTGGTGTTTTTAATTGTTTAAATTTTATTATTATAAAAAAAAAAGATAGACTGTACTGCTCATGTATGCATCATAATACAGTGTTTGTTGAGTATTTATATTTAAACAGCCTCTAATCAAATTTCTACAAGCCTGCCTTCCTCTAGAAATAGAATTAAAAGATTGGGGGGGAGGGGGGAGGGCGGGGGGGGGGACTTTTTTGAGGCTATGAGAGCTGTCCAATTAAAATGAGTAAGATCCAAGGCTAAAATGACCAGGCCACAAAAATTATCACAAAGTTTTGTGGATCAGCTCTAAATAACGCAAGCAGTGAGCTTAATTTGTGTCACTGTCAGTTAGCTGACACAAGGGACAGTTTTCAGAGACCTGTGATATAATTAGTAATGGCATTGGTTGGAGGATGGATTGTATGTAAACCATTTCTTGGAAGTTTGCTTTTAGCTTTAACCCCACCCCCATCCACCTCACACACACACACACACACACACACACACACACACACACACACGTGCACACACGCATGTCAAAACAAAACAAACAATAAACTAGATCATAAATGAACTCAAAAACTGCTGTGATTGTGTCTTTTATAATAAATATGCCATGAATTCCTAATGAATTCCTAATCCTATTGGTAGGGCCCGTGAATGTGGTGCTTCTTTGCCTGGAGTCTCCTTTAACTTAGTTTAAGATTGGCTTTATATAAATTCCTTTTTTTTCATCTTTTTTTCTTTTCTATCAGCCTAACAGAGCATCAGTACTTTCTGAAATGGCACGTCCTTACCTGAAGGTATGGAAGCAGAACTGATGGAAGGAGTTATAAGCTTTCCTTCTGCAGAGTCCATAGTGGAACCGGAAGAGCTGGAGTTTTGCTGAACAAGTTCAGCAAGAAAACACAGTCGCTGCCACACACATTCTGGCACATTGACCAAGTTCTTCAAAATGCGCCACCTAAGTTGCTGCTGGAGTGCCTTTGTTGATTTAAGGCACAAAGTTTGAAGCTAAAACTAAAAACCAAATTCCCAGGGCCACCCAAGTGACTCTGCCCCCGCTGAACCTGAGAATTTGAAGAAAGAAAGAGAAAACTGCCACGGGCAGTCAGAAACTTGACACAGAGATGGATAGCGACGACTCAGGCCCGTTCTCACTGACTCAGCCCCTGACTGACACTGGTGGGTACACGCTGAGCAGTGGCAGCATGGCTGGGCAGTACCATGTGTGGGCAGCAGCGACAGCGGCAGCAGCAGCTGCAGCAAGCACCTCCACCAACAGCAGCAGCAGCAACAACAACAACACCAGCCTCCCCACACATTTCTCCCCTGTCTCCCCCTCTGGCCACGGCCTGTACAGCGATCACCTGACTCTCCACCAGTCCCAGTCTGCCGTGGACGTGTTGTCTGCCAGACTGGGGCAGGGGGACTATCACCCCTCCTCCACCGCAGACCGACTGAGTCAGGGGGATGCTTACCACAGCGCTGGTGGCTCAGATGGTGGAGGCAGACACCAGGGCAACCTGTCGGACTACCACGACCATCTTGCCGCCCAAGACCGCCACCTGGCACTGGACTCCTACCACCACATCTCCTCCGCCTCATCTTCATCTTCTTCAGCCCAGCAAGTTCAGGACCGGCTCGCTCAGTCAGACTACCACTCCGGCCAGCAGTCGGACAGACTGGGGCAGGGCGACTACCATTCGGGGCAGCCAGCAAATCGGTTGGGTCAGAATGACTACCACACGGGACAGCAGCCAGACCGGTTGGGACAGACTGACTACCACTCGGTGCAGCAGCAGGATCGTCTGGGACAAGGTGACTATCACTCCGCACAGCAGTCAGACAGGCTGGGACAGCCAGACTATCACGTCAGTCCTCAGCCGGACCGCCTGGGTCAGCTGGACTATCATGGTGGACAGGGTGATCGACTGGGTGGCCTGAGCAAGCAGGATTACCACAGTCTGGGCACGGAGAGGCTGGGCCAGCAGACCAGCGCCTACCATTCCGGTCAGACCGGCGACAGAGGCCTGGGGACTCAGACTGACTATCACTCGGCGCAGGTATGTTTTGTCCTAGTTTGATTTTATATCACTATCAGTGATCATGCTAGACATTTTTCAAACTGGTGTAACAACTAATAATAGTAATATACAGTATAAGGGGGTAAAAGTGGTTCTTCGAAATTAGTCAGACATGCACTGTAACTGGTCAGATACATGGTCGCCTATACCAGAGCTCAACTACTACTACTAGCAAACACCCTGCTCCCTTCCCCATTTTTATTTGTACATTTAAATTGATATTACGCCAGTGGACCAAACAAATTTATTAAATTTACCACCTTTCTTATTATAGCATTATATTTTAATCAGTTACTGTCATTCTGTGACTTCCAGCTGCACCTTGTGATCTGTTGTGTTGCCTTTTGAGATGTTTGATTCAGTGATTTGCTGTAAATCACAAAATAAATGTAACTGCTTTTGTTTCTTGACTGATCATTGAACATGTAGAAAGATTTTACAAGTTATGCCACTAGTTGTACTTTTAGATCATGGCATCTTCCTGGTTTTATACTTAGGTTAAGCAGTGTTAAGCTGTATCTATTTGAATTTTGGTAGCTGCTCAATGCTGTAGAGCAATGTAGATAAGGTGCTGTACAGCATGTTGGGGGAGACAACTGTTTGTTGTGTACTGCTGTGCTAGAGAAAATGTGCAAGTTTCTTGAACAGTATGTATGGGAACTTTACACATCAATGGACAGTGCTGTCTTCTGAATGTACAGTGATCATGAAGCCAGACTGTGTTTGCAGGCGGATCTAGATGCAGTGGGCATGCACCCTGACTTTGAGCGCCGCCATGTTGACGTCAGCATTCTGTCTAAAGACCTTGTGGACAGTGGTCAGCGAGGGTCAGCCATGGACTACCTCACAGCTCAGACATCCAGGTACATGGCATGTACAGCAAGGTCATGCATGTGTTGCCTCCATTTATAATAGTTTTAATACTAATTACTAATTAGTGTGTCTTTTTCTTACTCCCTCCCCCCCCCCCCCCTCCCCTGCCATTTTTGTTTTAGTTTTTTGTTCTTTTGTTTTGTTTCACAGTTTGTTTGTTTGTTTGTTTTGTCTGTTGCTTTTTTGATGTCCCAGTTCAAAACTCAACACAAAACCACACTATTCCTCTCAGCCTATGGACAAAACTCTGAAATTATTTGTTTCTGCTGCTGATCATTCCTCCCCCCCCCCCCCCCCCCCCCCCCCCCATCCCTTCTGTTAACCTGCCTGTATCAATGCGTGCATGCTGCATGCACACCTGTTTGCATGCATGTGTGCAAACACATGTGTGTGCATGCATGTGTGCGTGCACGCTAGGAAATAAATGGATGTATAACTTTTTTAATATTTTAGGTTGTAGCATGTCATTAATATTATTGCAATTGTACTCGCCTTGGGCTTTTAAAATATTTTGATAGGTATGGTGCTTACAAATTTCCATTATTGTGACTGGATTTAACATATTTTCAGGGACCCATTAGCCAGTCTGCATCGAGACATTATGGGACTGCAGCGAGAAATGGACCTCAGCGTGGGACAGACAGTTTCTCCACCTCAGCGGTCTGCCCCTTCTGACCTGGTCTCCACTTCCTACAGCCTTGACCCTTCGTCCTTGCCTCGCGACCTCAGCCCCTACAGTCAGCGTGATCTAGACCGTGCCATGGTAAGTCTGTGAGAACCAGTGGTAATCTGTGAGAACCAATCAGGCACTTATGTTTTGTGGGACTGATGTGTATTTTAATTAAGGGAGATAACTGGATTTTTTTCTCTTTCTAGTTTTGCAGAGTGAGTGTGAGTTGTCTGATCCTTTGATCTTCAAGTTATCTTTGTCCTTGTCTCCCCGCCCCCCCCCCCCCCACCCCCCACACCCCACCCCACCCCACCCCACCCACCTGCACCTCCCTCCCCCCAATCCTCACAATGTCCCCTGTTCCCAACAGAAAAATAAATAATAAAATCATGTAACTGTGTAACTTCCACCAGATGTCTGCATCCGATGTGGTGGGGCAAGTCACCGATGGCAACAGTCGTGGCACTGCTACTGGTGTGAGCCTCCATCCACAGGATCTGGCTGGCATCAACTTGACTGCAGCATCGCGTGACCTGGTAGATGTGACGTCCTTGACCCGATCCAGCACAGGTCGGGATGACCTGGGTCGTGCTCGTGACATCATTCACCGTCCGCGTGACATCCAGCGTGCGCTGGAGGTTTTGGGCTCTCTGGAGAACAGTGCTGCTTCAGGTATTTTTTCTGTTGTGTTAGAGAAAGGATCTAAAACCTGATCCAATTGATGGCATTCTCCTCAAAAATTTCTTCACCAGCTGAAAATTAAGTACATCAAATTACTTTCCCCTCATGAGTATTATCTATATGCTTGAAAAAGGGGTATATTGTTTGATTGAAATAAGTGTTATTTTCATCCTTTTTGTGTGTTCTCTTCTGTGTGTAGCATCATCCTTATGCTGAATTAGCCAGTGTTTTCATGCACGTTACATATGTGGTATTTTTTTAGGCAGATTTTCATTAAAGGGCCCCTGAACACTGATTTTAAGTAGTAAATATCACTTACGTTGTACTATATAAATAAAGTTTAACATACACGCTGTTCGTTTGATAGATTGACATTTTCCTGAGGTATGTAAAAGTATTGATTTGAATGAAAACAAACACGACGCTTCAAGCAGCTGCGTCGTCTGCAGCTGAAAATCCCGGGTTTCAGTCACCTGACCTCCATGACGTCACAACAAGACAACTGACCCGCATGGCTCAGTAATGACTTGAACAAAATTGAATCTAAAGTCGTCTGGCAAATCAGTTTTAAAGCATGCCGAGCGAGTGTGCTGCAGTTGGTTGCCGTGAAAAGTTGACAAAGGAGTTTTCTTTCCATGCTCTTCCTTTAAAAAAAAAAGAAGCCAGAAAACGACAGTGGCAAATGGCAATGAATCAATGGGACCTAGCCACAAAGAAGTGGGAACCAAAACACCACGATGTGCTCTGCTCAAAGCATTAAAAAAAAAATGCTTCACAGATCGCACACTGCTGAGCATTCAGTTTGGGCTCAAAATACATGTCCACAGGGTACCAACTTGGAAAGATTTCCAGTTCGAATCTCCAACGATGAAGCTCCGACGCCACTGCCAGTAGTTGGACCTTTATTTATTTCCCCCTTGTCATTCCATCTTTTTCGAGCCCCGTTAAGTGCGTGGCGTTTCGGTCTTTTTCGTTGTGTTTAGTTTTCACAACAGGCTAGACCTCATCAGGGAGCCTGCCTTTTATTGGGTGTTTTATTTTATTTTCCCAATTTATCCGTGTTTGTTTCATCATACGTAAAGATGAAAAAGTTTTGTTCGTTCAAGTTCAATAGACTAGCAATTTCGTGGCCTCCCTGGGTTAGGGTTTGGGGTTGGGCTAGTAACCGGTTCTTGCCATTCACTGTTTTTTCTCTTTCAGCTCCTTTTGTTTCTCAGGTTATAGCGTTCATTTACGATGTACAAGTGAGGGGGATAGTCTCGTGAGTGTCTGTGGCCCCGCAGTGTTGTTGTCACTGCTAAGTGGGCTGTATCATGTACACGGATTACATGTATCCCACCTTTGTCACATTGCTCGCTGACATTTCCTGCCTCCTCTTTCTTTTCAGAAAGTGCTTGTTTGTTGTTGTTGTTGTTTGTTTTCTCTCTCTTCTCTTCCATCATACGTCTTTCGTGTTTATCTTTGGCTTATTGGCCAATTCGTACCTGCTGTTAGCTTGCCTGATTAGGGCAGCCAATTTGAATTTCCCTTTTTGTCTGCATTTGTTTACATCCCGATGCTGTCATCGGTAGTCCTGATTAGCGATTTGCTTTATCAGTCTGCAGGCATTGTGTTTCTAGATGGAGGCCGGGTTAGTGAGGAGTTAGTTATGGTTAGTTTGGCTTTCCATCTGTTTGTCGTTGGCACAGTTATTTTTGCTTCTGTGCTCTTATGTCAAGTTAAGTCAAGTCAAGTCAAGAACTTCTTTATTCCTTCAAAGGAAAATGTGGTGCCTCACATAAAGCCACAAAGACAGTGTACATGTGTAAAAGATTAACACTTAAGAAGTACACAACAACACGTAGTATCGCACACATCACAATATACAATAAACACAAGCATTACCACCACTATTTTCACGACACTTCTTCGTCACTTGAACTCGCCCAATCGATGCCAAAATTGATATCCGCAACTGGCTTGTACTGGAATGGCCGTATTCCAGTTGCCATTTCCAACTTTTCAGGCAAATTTATCCAGAGTTTTGTGCACTGAAACTGTAGAAGCAACAATGCCAGTGACAGTCTAGTCTTATCGTGACGTCACGATTAGCCTTTGACTTTACGGCTCCAAGTAAACTCTCAGCCAAAACACTCCCGATCACGCTGCTACAGCGGTTATTTCCCTTGTCCATTCTGCCATGACATATTGGTCTTGTTTTGCGATTCATAAGCATTTAAGACCCTTGAAAAATAAGAAATTATTACTGAAGCACAGGATATATACCTGTATTTACTGTGTGAAAATATTTAGTTGGTGGAATATACCAAAGAGGAGATCTGAAGCTAAAATCAGTCAAAATCAGTGTTCAGGGGCCCTTTAAGTAAATGTTTTACAGGACAGTAAAGTATTATCTTATCACATCTTTTGCAGTACTTTTTTCTTCATCTTCATTTCAATGCAGTCTTGTCCACTTTTAATATTGAAGAAAGCACAGAGGTTTCTGGGCTGTTAGGTACCCAAGCTATGATGTTGTGCAAGTGTTTTTTTGTATTTTTAGCTTGTGAGTATATTCATACTTTGAAACATTTTTTTTCTTTTCTTCTGAGCACCCAAAGCAGAGTTACCACCATAAAGTGGCATTCCTGTGCCTTGTGTTGACCTTCTAGTGCCATTTTTTCCCCTCCCACAGTGGACCTGACTCTGAATGGAGGCAGCAGCACCAAGTCATCATCCCGCAGCTACCCTTCAACTTCTCGACTGACCCCTAGTGGCAAGCGGCAGAATGTCGCCACCTCGCAACCGGCGGAGATTCGCACACAGAACCCTCTGCCTGTGGTGTCTGCAGGCAGTGGCAACAGTGCCGCCATCAACTTCTTTTCTCTGCCTTCATCACGAGATGCCCTGAACATAATGGTGTCCTCCGATCCCTTGGTGGCAGGTGGAGCTTCAAGGCACGGAACTTCGGCTGACTTCTCCAGGCAGCCAGTGAGTGACGGCATTTTTTTGAA
Organism: Alviniconcha marisindica; assembly: GCA_018857735.1. Classification (NCBI taxonomy): domain Eukaryota; kingdom Metazoa; phylum Mollusca; class Gastropoda; family Provannidae; genus Alviniconcha; species Alviniconcha marisindica. The sequence goes on from JABMCL010000949.1 coordinate 436,183, forward strand.
GGGGGGGGGGGGGTGGAATCACAGCGTTCATCAGTCCGTGCACCTGGGTTTGTCCAGAAAAGAACTTCTGAACCACTCAACAAGTTGTAACCAAACTGTGCATGGGGGTGCTTGATAGTCAGCCGGAGTGTCCTGAACCACTGGGGGTAGACGGGGAGACTGGAATCACTGCACCCATCTGTCCATGCAGCTAGGTTTGTCCGGAATAGAACGTCTGAACCACTCAACCATTTGTAAACAAACTTGGTATGGCAGTGTTTGATCGTCAGCCAGAGTGTCCTGAACCACTCAACTGTTTGTAAATAAACTTGGTATGGCAGTGTTTGATCGTCAGCCAGAGTGTCCTGAACCACTCAACTGTTTGTAAACAAACTTGGTATGGCAGTGTTTGATCGTCAGCCAGAGTGTCCTGAACCACTCAACTGTTTGTAAACAAACTTGGTATGGCAGTGTTTGATCGTCAGTCAGAGTGTCCTGAACCACTCAACTGTTTGTAAACAAACTTGGTATGGCAGTGTTTGATCGTCAGCCAGAGTGTCCTGAACCACTCAATTGTTTGTAAACAAACTTGGTATGGCAGTGTTTGATCGTCAGACAGAGTGTCCTGAACCACTCAACTGTTTGTAAACAAACTTGGTATGGCAGTGCTTGATTGTCATCCAGAGTGTCCTGAACCACTCAACTGTTTGGAAACAAACTTAGTATGGTGGTGCTTGATCCATTATGTGTCAAGTGAAACAACTGGGTTTCTTGTACTGCAATTGGTCAAGACATAACTGGTTTTGTAAACTTGTGTAAGCTCTTCTGAGGTAGGCTAGCGTTACAAGCTAAAACTGCCAGTGGAGTGGAGTCCCTTGTGCAGGGTTTCCAATTATCATAAAATGTATGGGTTTCCACAGAGAGTGAAATTGCGTTGCTGCAGAAAAACACTCTGTCCAAGGGGGTAAAGAAGGGAGGAGGTTGGGGGGGGGGGGGGGGGGGGGGGGGGGCAGGCATTGTGACTGTCTAGGTAAAGGGTACAATAACAGACAACAAGAGTCACTTCAAAGTTATCTCCTGGGCAGAGCTTGTGTGAAACTGTGGTCCACTAGACCTTCTGCACTGCCATTTTGCATTAGGTGCTTTGTCAGATCGTCACTTTGCACGTTTTACAATTGCATGTTTGCAAAAATGATTGACCCATCCGTCTACACATTTGCGTACAAAGTGTGCAGTTTTTGAGAAAAAATACCCGAGCCTGATCCCTCTATCTGTACTGGGTAGGTCTTGTTCATTCATCTTGTACAAGGTATGACATAAGGAAGTGTAGGGTACTGATGCTACGCTGTGTGTGCAGTCGGGTGAGATGAGCCGACTGAGGCGGGAGCTGACGGCCCCTTACCCAGACCTCAGTGTTCACCACTCCATGCTGGCCTCGACAGGGGCTGTGGCCGTGCCAACGTTCAAGGTGATGCATCTGTGCAGTGTGTGTGTGTGTGTGTATGTGTGTGTGTTGTGTTGTGTGTGTGTGTTGTGTTGTGTTGTGTGTGTGTGTAGGTGTGCATGTGTGTGTTGTGTGTGGGTGGGTGAGATGTGTGTGTGTGTGTGTGTACGTGCGTGCATGCGTGTGTGTGTGCATGTGTGTGTGAGAGAGAGAGAAAGATCTTTGTGTGTGTGTATGTGTGTAACATGTTTGTTTGTGTGTGTGCGTGTGTGTGTTTGTGTACTTTTGATATGTGTGGGTGTGTATAGTGCATACATTTGTCTGCTTGAGGGAGAGAAGTAGTGTATGTGTGCATGCATATGTGGTGTGCATGCATATCTGGTGTGCATGTATGTGTGGTGTGTGTGTGCGCGCACGCGCGTATGCACACGTGTGTGCACATGTATGTGTGTGAGAGTGAGTGAATGTGTATGTATACAGTTTGTGTTTGTGACTGTCAAGAACACCGGCAATGGAACCCTCTTAAACAGTTTTGCGTCACTTCCCCTGCTTGCAGAGTACAGTTGATCCCCTGTTTAATGCCCATGGAGACCAGCTGATCTGCAACGATGCCTTGACTTCCTCACGAGAAAGACTGTATGAGATGATGAAACAACAGCAGTTTTGTGATGCAGTGCTAGCCACAACTTTACACTCTATCAAGGTAATGGGTTCCTTGACATGTGGCTGTGGACCAGTCAGTACTCATTTGTTTCTTGTGACAGGTTTAGTCTTTGCTGCAAACATGTTGAATTATTTGCCTGGGTCACACACTGACTACAACTGTGGTTTGATGTGTAAAAATTAAATGAGTTTCATTTTAGGTGGCTGGTTCAAAAACAAATGAGTTTCATTGTGGGTGGCAGGTACAAAAATAAATGAGTTTCATTGTGGGTGGCAGGTACAAAAATAAATGAGTTTCAGTATGGGTGGCAGGTACAAAAATAAATGAGCTTCATTGTGGGTGGCAGGTACAAAAATAAATAAGCTTTATTATGGGTGGCAGGAATAAAAATAAATGAGTTTCACTGTATGTGGTAGGTACAAAAATAAATGAGCTTCATTGTGGGTGGCAGGTACAAAAATAAATGAGTTTCATTGTGGGTGGCAGGTACAAAAATAAAAGCTTCATTGTGGGTGGCAGGTACAAAAATAAATGAGTTTCATTGTGGGTGGCAGGTACAAAAATAAATGAGTTTTTCATTGTGGGGTGGCAGGTACAAAAATAAATGAGTTTCATTTGGGTGGCAGGTACAAAAATAAATGAGCTTCATTGTGGGTGGCAGGTACAAAAATAAATAAGCTTTATTATGGGTGGCAGGAATAAAAATAAATGAGTTTCACTGTATGTGGTAGGTACAAAAATAAATGAGCTTCATTGTGGGTGGCAGGTACAAAAATAAATGAGTTTCATTGTGGGTGGCAGGTACAAAAATAAAAGCTTCATTGTGGGTGGCAGGTACAAAAATAAATGAGTTTCATTGTGGGAGGCAGGTGCAAAAATAAATGAGCTTCATTGTGGGTGGCAGGTACAAAAATAAATGAGCTTCATTGTGGGTGGCAGGTACACAAATAAATGAGTTTCATTATGGGTGGCAGGTACAAAAATAAATGAGCTTCATTATGGGTGGCAGGTACAAAAATAAATGAGCTTCATTGTGAGTGGCAGGTACAAAAATAAATGAGTTTCATTGTGGGTGGCAGGTACAAAAATAAATGAGCTTCATTGTGAGTGGCAGGTACAAAAATAAATGAGTTTCATTGTGGGTGGCAGGTTAAAAATAAAATGAGTTTTATTGTGGGTGGCAGGTACAAAAATAAATGAGTTTCATTGTGGGTGGCAGGTACAAAAATAAAATGAGTTTTATTGTGGGTGGCAGGTACAAAAATAAATGAGTTTCATTGTGGGTGGCAGGTACAAAAATAAATGAGCTTCATTTGGGTGGCAGGTACAAAAATAAATGAGTTTCATTGTGGGTGGCAGGTACAAAAATAAAATGAGTTTTATTGTGGGTGGCAGGTACAAAAATAAATGAGTTTCATTGTGGGTGGCAGGTACAAAAATAAATGAGCTTCACTGTTGGTGACAGGTACAAAAATAAATGAGTTTCATTGTGGGTGGCAGGTACAAAAATAAATGAGCTTCACTGTTGGTGACAGGTACACAAGGCTGTGCTGTGCTCGGCCAGCGCCTACCTGTGCGGCGTTCTCAGCCAGACGTGCATGGGGAAGAGCGGGGGTCGAATCCTCACTGTACAGTTCAAGGCCGACATCCCAGCCTCCTCCCTGTCTGCTTTCATCGACTACATCTACCAGGGACGCATCAAGTTGGCCATCAAGAGTGCCCGTGACCTCAACGTCATGGCACGCTGTTTGCATGTGGGTTTCACTGCCTGCTTGTTTAATACAATGATAATAATAGATCATTCATCACGCCCCATCTCATGTGAATGGATCGCTTACAAAGACATGATATGCTCATTTTATCACACATACATACGTACATACAAGACATGATACGCTCATTTTATCACACACACATACATACACAGTCTTACATGTCATGGCGCACTGTTTGTACGTGGGTTTCACTGCCTGTTTGTTTAAGATGATAATAATAGATTATTCATGACGCCCCATCTCATATGAGCCTGGGTCCCTTGCAAGTACATTATACGCTCATTTGATCACACACACATACATACAAAGCATGATACGTTCATTTTATTACACACACATACATACAAGACATGATATGCTCATTTTATCACACACGCATACATACAAGGCATGATACGTTCATTTTATTACACACACATACATACAAGGCACGATATGCTCATTTTATCACACCCGCATACATACACACTTACACAACACGGTGCACTGTTTGTATGTGGGTTTGAGTCACCGGTGCAGCAAGGTGTTTTTTTTCTCCCAGAGTCAACTTTCAGTACTGTCCCTCTTATCACATGCGTCAACGTCTATGCGCACATTAAAAAATCCAAAGCACTGGCAAGCATACTGCACACACACAGACAAGAATGGGTAGCACTGCTCGTGCAGCTGTTGTGTCTTACCCAGGCAAGGCAACCCAAATTTCCCGCAAGGTACTATGAAGTTTAAAAAAAAATTTTAAAAAAAAATCGCGTTTAAGACCATCCTTTAAAAAAACACCACAGTGGGGTTAAAATAAGGTGAAGGATTCCTGGACATGTACATTATATGAAAGGAAACCCAGTAAACATCCGGTCCGGAAGCGTTTTGGTTACGGCCAGTTATGGCCGTTACGGCCAGCGTGCAGCCAGAATCGGCCTGGTTCATATATATGCCTCCCACATCCATTTCAGTTCCGTTTTTCCAAAGAAGGCCTGGATCATATTGCGCAAAATTGACCAGGATCCGATCTGGACGGCCTGGCCTGGTCAGAGTTTGGTCAAACACATCTGGTCTGGAAGCAAGCTGGTGTACAGGAATCATCGGCCCCTGTTTTTGACAGGACGCAACCGGCCCGCTAGTAGTTTCCCACTTTCAGACTCAGTTCCATACTTCCACAGACGTCCCTGATAATATTGTGCAAAACCAGCCCGGATCCGATTTAGTCACTGATTGTGCCAGGTTTTGGCCAAACGGATCTGGTCTGGAAGCAAGCCAATGTGCAAGAATCGTCCGGCCCACTTCTGGCCAATGCTTCCCAGCCGCTCCAGGCCCGATGCGAATTGAATCCGGCATGTTTACTGGGAAGGTTTCAGAGAGGAAAAAAGTGGTCTTAAAAGGAGGATAGTTTCTTGGGGATTTCACTGTATCAGTCTGTTACATTTGTTACGTTAAAGCACTGAAGATGTGTGGTAATGTGTGGAAAAATGCCCCCCTGGCAGATGGAGTCCCTGAAGAAAACGAGCGACGAGATGCTGCTGGCGATGGGCCTCGGCAGCGACATGGACCTCAACATCCCCGAGCTGCTGCTGCTGGAGACGCTGGTGGACAAGTTTGACAAGTCTTGCACCGCCTCCTTCCCTGTCCCCGCCCCCGCCCCACCTTCCTGTGAGGTGGCCGTGGCAACGGAGCCCTCCTTCTTCCCGCCCACCGGTGTTGAAGAGTCGTGTCAGACGGACGAAGTGCGTGCCGATTGTTCCTGCAGTTGTTCCTCCTCTGGTGCTATGGATCTGAGGTCTGGAGGCAGCTCTCTGCGTTTGGGCGGTCTTGGCACGTTGAGTTTGGCTGCGAATGGTGGAGTGACAGTTGACGGGGACACTGACGTTCCTGCTTTGCCAGCGCCAGCGACGGCACCAGCAGCGCCACCGCCTGTGACGGTCGCTAAGCCGCATCACAAGAAGCAGCTGGCGTCACAGGTGAGTAGGGCCAAAGCGGAAACAGCTGCAACTCCAGTGTCGTCATCAGCGTCATCTTCGTCCTCTGTGTCGACCTCGTCCTCGGCATCTTCAGCGGCATCTTCAGCGTCAGCAGCGTCAACAGCAGGTGACCAGCTGCACCCACAGGACCAGGAAACGGAGAGCCACGTCAGCAGCAAGGTGACACACAGGTCAGCCACACCCACCAACCGGAGTGCGGCAGGTAAACACAGGAAGAGAACCTCCACCCCCACCTCCTCCACGTCCCCAGCCCTCCTCCCCTCCCCCTCCCCGTCCTCCCACCCCCCGGCGCTGCCGGGTCAAACGGCACGCACCATACACCATTCCTATGGCACGCGAGCTGCTTCACGGACCCCCACGAAAAACGTCGACTCGGTCAGATCTCCACAGCCTCAGGCTGCCCACAAGTACAGCGTGTACCCTGCCTCCAAAGTTCCCAGCTGTTGCGGTGAGTCTGAGGGAGCGACGTTGAGGCAGACAGCCAGCGAGAGTCACCTGGACGCGCAGAGCCAGATGGCCAAGCACAGGGGTCGCACAAAGAAGGGCAGGATCGCCGCCGCCCTGTCCGAGGCTTTCAAGAAGTCTTCCCAGAGTGGGGAGCAAGCCGCATTCACTGATCAGCCCGCGGGAAGCCTCAGCGAGGCGCAGAAGGTCTCGTCGGGTGCCGACTCACGCTCGCAGAAAAGTCTGTCTGAGCTCGCACCTTTGTCCGTTGCCTCACGCCCAACCCCACCTTCCACGGCCTCGGCGTCGACAACCACAACAGCAACCACGGCCATAACGGAAGCGAAGCGCTCTGCCCCGAGAGCTTACCGGAAGCGCCTGATCCAGTCTGTGGTGTCGAGCCAGTCGTTGATGGCCAAGAAGCAGGCTTCAGAGGAGAAGTCTGCTGATGATCCCGCTGCAGGCGCTGCAGACGGCTGTGATGATGCGGGGGGTCAGCCACAATCGCTCGCAGAGGCCCAGCAAACCAAGGGAGAGCAGCAGGGGCAGCTGAGTGGCACGGAGCAGCTGAGAGAGACGCTTCACTCCCCTTGCACCACCAAGCGCAAGAAGAAAGGCAAGGCAAGGTGGGTGTATATTTATCGTGGTGGACATTTTACAGTGTTGCTGCTGTTGTGCTTAGCAAGTTTTGGTCAGTCTTCTGGGACAAGGGTGAATTGCAGGTTTTTTGTTTGTCTTTTCTGTTTTTCTGTGGGTTTTACTTTTAGGTTAATTTTAACAGTACAGGTGTGCCTTCATTTTTGCTTACCTGAACTTGCACTTAAAGGCTAAGTAAATGGGGAGACAATAATTTTTATGCGCTTTTGTTTTTGGGGATTGTGTATTCAGTTTTATGTACTCAACTGGTTTGTTTAATTTTTGAAAGCAGCAGGGAGGGTAAAAGGGGAAAGTGGCATTTAGAAACAAATGTGAGCTGAACGGTTTAAAACTGAGCGCATGTTCTTCTGACCATTGGACCAGACAGAACTGACATCCACGACCAGGCCTTTAAGTTCAAGCTCATAGTCTGTCCACATGCATAATTCTGATAATGAAGCTGTGCTGTCAACACAGACGGATGCTCCTGAGCAGCCCCAGCGGCAGCGGAGGGGTTCGAGTCCGCGCCCCACCCAAGAAGCGAGCGAAGATGGAGCTGGAGCTGGAGAAGCTGATGAGAGAGGAGATGGAGGACGAAGAAGACGAGGAGGAGGCAGCTGCAGGTGCCGGAAGCTCGGCCGCCCAGAAGGCGGAGCAGGCCGATGTGACGGCTGGCGAAAGCGGGGAGTGTTCCAGCCAACAGCAAGGGTCTGCTTCAGGGAGACGCATCAAGGTTAGCGGTCACTCTGTCTAGCTAGCCATCAGCTGAATCTGATTTTTTGGTGAAATTTGAGGCTGACCTCAACCTGTCCACAATTGCTGCCAGGGAAGTGTACCAAGCACACCTAAAATGACCAACTGAATCTCAATTTATAAAAATTTAAAAAATCATGGAATTTGAAGCAGAGCGCTCTCTGTCCACAGATGCTGCCATCCAGACCAGGGAAGCGGGCGCGGTGGATCAAGAATGACCAGCTGAGTCACCTGCTGATTGAGCTGAACCGGAAGGCAGGCAGCGTGACGGAGGGCGACTGCGTTCACACATGCCGCCTGTGCAACAACCAGTTCCTGCTGCCCAAGAGGTGCCTGTCCCATGTCATGACCACCCACAAGGTGCCCGAGGACGAGGTCATCGACAACATCCTGGTGCGTCGCAGAGAGGAGGACGAGAAGTGTGCTGAAGAGGTGTCCATCTCCGATAATTTGGTACGTTGGTGCCTCGGCTGTTTGCATATCATTTACGAAGATGGACTGAGATGATATAAGAATATGTATATATGTACTGTCTGCCCCAAGATTGTGATAATACTGATAATGATTAAAGTTCTAGTGCATACATGCACACACAGGCACCTGTTCACATGAGCGTACTTACTGTACAAAACTTAGTTTACACACAACTTAAAATGGGCAGCAAACAGAGACTTGAGACAGTTATCAGCAGCATCCGTTTGTGTCGCAGATAGGAGGAAACAAAGTGTGCAGGGATGTGGTCACATCTTTGATAGTTTGTTAAACTGGTGGCTTGAGACTTTACCTTTTGATTGCTTCTAAACCAAGTAAACAAAACAAGTGATCTTCTCTGTCAAGTAATCAAAGACAGATAATCTAAGACCACATAATTATATTACCAAATTTGAGAGGCCTGCTTGTAAGCGTTTTTGCTTCTCCTTTTTTGGTTGTTGTTGTTTCTTTTTAGCCTCAGCATTTTAACATATTTCTTTGTTCCTGTTTGTGCAGGTGTGTGATATTTGCGGCTATCGCAGCCGGGACAACACGACCTACTACCTTCACTACCACAAGTACTTCAAGCACGGGGTCAAGCTGCCCAAGGGGTGGTCAGTGTACAAGTGTGACCTCTGCGGCAAGGAGCTGTACACCAAGTTCCAGCTCAAGGTACGGGAGGCATCGTCTCCATGCCAGAGAGAGTCAGTGGCACAGAGCAAGAGTGCTCACTCTCGAAAGCCAAAGTTAAGCATGATCGAGTTGTGGTCACCAAATGGATGGCCGACCGTTACGTGCTAGGCTTTGTGACCGCCCTGAGATTTCCCTGGAGTCAAATTCTGTGCAGATTCAAAATTCCCTTGGATGAGACTATAAACCGAGGTCCCCCGTTTGTATGCACATGCGAAAAGATCACAGACCCACGTTAAAGATCCTGTAGTCCATGTCAGAGTTTGGTGGGTTGTGGAAACGCCAAAAATAACCCAGCATGCACTGAAAGTGTCAGAGTCTTCGTAATGTTGAAGTTGGACACTATATGGAAGAAGAAGATGAGGGAATGCCTCAGAGGCTATTCTCACCACTGTGCAGCAGCAGTGGTATTAGCACTGTAGTCAACATCTGTGTCATTGTCGATAGGCTCGGTAACACATGCAGCAAAGATGCCATTAATTTTATTCTGTTGTGCGACATGATCACAACTGGACACTTGCAGAGAAGACGCCGTTTGCTTTCAAGTGTTTGATGCTTGGTTGTGCTCTGTTATGTGCCAGGATCACGAAGGAAAGTGCACAGAGAAGGAGCTCTTTGTATGCAAGTTTCATAATGTTTTGTTCTGTTTTGTTGGGTGCCAGGATCATGTGCAGATTGTGTATGGAGAAGATACCCCTTGTGTTCAAGTGTTTCATGAATGGTTGTGTTCTGTTGCATGTCAGGATTACAAGCAGATTGTGTGTGGAGAAGATACCCCTTGTATTCAAGTGTTTGATGTTTGGTTGTGTTCTGTTGTGTGTCAGGATCGCAAGCAGATGGTGTATGGAGAAGATACGCCTTTTTGTTTAAGTGTTTATGTTTGGTTGTGTTCTGTTGTGCGCCAGGATCACAAGCAGATGGCGTATGGAGAAGATACCCCTTGTGTTCAAGTGTTTGATACGTGGTTGTATTCCGTTGCATGTTAGGATTACAGGCAGATGGTGTATGGAGAAGATACGCCTTGTATTCAAGTGTTCGATGCATGATTGTGTTCCGTTGTGTGTTAGGATTACAGGCAGATGGTGTATGGAGAAGATACTGCTTGTGTCCAAGTGTTTGAGGCTTGGTTGTGTTCTGTTGTGTGTTAGGATTACAGGCAGATTGTGTATGGAGAAGATACTGCTTGTGTCCAAGTGTTTGAGGCTTGGTTGTGTTCCGTTGTGTGCCAGGATCACAAGCGGACACATGCGGAGAAGACCCCATTTGTGTGCGAGGTGTGCGGCTCGGGGTTCCAGAGCCGCAGCAACCTGCACAGCCATGTCCTCCACCGACACAAGGAGGAGAAGAAACACTGCTGTGACAGGTGTGACCGCACCTTTAAAACCAGGTAACCAACAGCTGAGTCATCAACTGGCCCAACCTCATCATCATTCTCATCACCATCATCATCATCCTCATCGTCATCCTCATGCTCATCATCAGTGGCAACTTCACCATCGTAGTCCTCACTGTGATCAGCAGCAGCATTGGTTCTGTGAAGAAATAAGGACAAGGGATGTTGGTATTATAAGACTGGTGATGGTATTTTTAAGGACACTAATAATGACGATCTTGATAGTAATAACGGTAGTAACAGCAACTATGATAATAACTGGAGTAGAGGTCTTGCTCCAACTCTGCTGTCCCAGTCACTTCCTGGTATGGCAGGACAGCAGTCTCTTAGCATGGCTTTGATATTCGGCCAGGTGGCTCAGTCCCTGGGGCTTTGCTGTGATTGGTTCTGTGGTTGGTTCCTAAAGTTACAGGAATCCGGTTTTTTGTAATTGTCTTTTTGCTGCCCTTTCATCTGTGCCAGTTTCAGAGCCATTGCTTGCTCCTGTATCTCAGTTCTGACATGACTGTGGGGCTTGCTTCTGTATATATCTCAGTTTAGATGTGACTGTGTGCTTTGTGCCTAGCACTCAGCTGGTAGATGCGACTGTGTGCTTTGTGCCTAGCACTCAGCTGGTAGATGTGACTGTGTGCTTTGTGCCGAGGACTCAGCCGGTAGATATGACTGCGTGCTTTGGTCTAGGACTCAGCTGGTAGACGTGACGGTGTGCTTTGTGCCTAGGACTCAGCTGGTAGATGTGACTGTGTGCTTTGTGCCGAGGACTCAGCTGGTAGATGTGACTGTGTGCTTTGTGCCGAGGACTCAGCCGGTAGATATGACTGCGTGCTTTGTGTCTAGGACTCAGCTGGTAGACGTGACGGTGTGCTTTGTGCCTAGGACTCAGCTGGTAGATGTGGCTGTGTGCTTTGTGCCGAGGACTCAGCTGGTAGATGTGACTGTGTGTTTTGTGCCAAGGACTCAGCTGGTAGATGTGACTGTGTGTTTGTGCCAGGACTCAGCTGGTAGACGTGACTGTGTGCTTTGTGCCAAGGACTCAGCTGGTAGATGCGACTGTGTGCTTTGTGCCTAGCACTCAGCTGGTAGATGTGACTGTGCTTTGTGCCTATGACTCAGCTGGTAGATGTGACTGTGTGCTTTGTGCTTGGGACTCAGCTGGTAGACGTGACGGTGTGCTTTGTGCCTAGCACTCAGCTGGTAGATGTGACTGTGTGCTTTGTGCCGAGGACTCAGCTGGTAGATGTGACTGTGTGCTTTGTGCCTAGCACTCAGCTGGTAGACGTGACTGTGTGCTTTGTGCCAAGGACTCAGCTGGTAGATGCGACTGTGTGCTTTGTGCCTAGCACTCAGCTGGTAGATGTGACGGTGTGCTTTGTGTCTGGGACTCAGCTGGTAGATGCGACTGTGTGCTTTGTGCCTAGCACTCAGCTGGTAGATGTGACTGTGTGCTTTGTGTCTAGGACTCAGCTGGCAGTCCACGAGCGCACCCACACAGGCGTGCGTCCGTTCAGCTGCAACCAGTGCTCCTATCGCTCCACCACCCGCGGGAACATGCGCCTGCACCTGGTCAACCGCCACAAGATCAACAACAACATGGCGCGTGAAATCATGCAGAACATGAAGCCAGACATTGACCTCTCCCTCAAGCCCGTATGGCAACAACAAGCCTACTCTGATAGTGGTGAGTTTGGTGGGGAGAGGGCGGGGGGGGGGGGGGGGGGGGGGGGGGGGGGAGGTATTTTGAGCATGACAGTTTTTCTTTCCAGTTGTTGCTATTGGATTAGACATGTTACAGTAGTCTCAGTCTCTTGAATGGAATATCAGTTGATCTTCCGTAGGAGGACTTTTGTCCAATGTCTAGTATGCAGGTCAACACAAACGTTTGGCAGAGTACTGTCTGCTTACTGTGTATTTCAAGTTTTCTGTGCTAACTCTTATTTTGTATCTGTTACACCCCTGTGTCATTACTGTAGCATGGAAAAGGTCCCGGTCCTTCTGCCAAAAGTTCAGGTGGCAGATTACGGCTAAACACACACGCACCCTATGCATGTGGCTTCAAATAAAGTAACACTGTAAATTGGTACATGGTGTACACAGAACGTGCGCCGAGGTAGCAGCAGTTTCATGTGGCACCAGCCATGTAACACCCAGAAAGTACTGTAGGTATCAATGGTTTCAGTGGATAATCAAAAATGTGCTCTTTAGAGCTACAGTCACTCATTCAGAGTCACATACAACTGGAGTGCCATGGGAAGCTGAGACTAGCGCTATATAATTGTCATTGTGAAGTGCTCTACAGAGTCGCATACAACTAGAGCATAGTGGGTATGCACAGAAGATGAGAATAGCGCTATATAATGGTCATTGTGAAGCGCCTGCAGCCCATCGGAGGATGAGGTGCTCAAGAAGTGTTCATGTTTAGAAGTAAATAAACTGAAGTAAATCAAACTTGGGATTCCCGTCTTTCCACAGGAGGGGACAAGAAAACCAGTTCCCCCAGCAAGAGAAAGTCTGGGGGTGGCGCCAACGGAAAGCTGAAGAAGGAGAGAGAGGCTGAGGAGACGGAGACCCTGCCTCTGCCCTCCCCAGACTTTGTGACCAGCCAAGGCAAGCAGGGCATGGTCATGGACCCCAGCGCCATGGAGCTCTTCCTCAAGAACGCCACTGGGGAGGGCGAGAGCGCCGACAGCCAGCAGGAGGACAAGGGGGAAGAGAGTCGTGAAGCGGAAGAGCAGGCTGTGGTCGGGTCATCGGTGATGCTGACGGACAACGACAGCAGCGTCGTCACGCTGCAGGCCGCTGAGGCTTTCTCCACCGCCGCTGGCGTCGGGATGTGCGGGGAGACGGCATCGGTGACGTTCCTGCCGCCGGGGCTGGAGACGGTGTTCCACCAGTCCCAGCCGGACATGTCCGTGGCCTCGACGGTGCCGTCCAGCGCCGCCGCCGCCACCACCATCATCGTGCCGGAGAACTTCCTGCTCCAGCACCAGGCCCAGGCGTTTCAGCATCACCACAAGCATCACCTCTACCACCACCAACCGCAGCCGCACTTCACCAGCTTCGTCGTGGGGACAGCCCCAACCTTGCAGGCCTTGACCCCCAGTGACCTCGTGGTCTCAGCCGCAACCTTGAACCCTGACGGCTTGAAAGCGGACGAGGTCAGCGGCGGGGTGGTGGACTTGGCCGACATGGGCGTGGGGGTGATGGACGGGTCTCTGGTGGACGGCACTCTCAGGCAAGGCGGGGGCCTGGGGTCCGCGGACTTGAACCTCCAGCCGTCAGGGACGTCGGCCCCGCAGCAACCGGTCTCCATGGGCGCCTCCCAGCCGAGCAGCGACCAGCTGTACATGCAGCACTCCCCCATCAGCCCCGCCCCTCCCCTGTCCCCCAACCCTGTGTACGTGGCCGTCACCCCCACCTCCCAGCCCCTCACTCACTGCAAGCAGGAGGGAGAGGCGCACGAGGCGGCCGCCGGGGCGGGCATCGTGCTGGACCAGGTGCAGCAGGCGCATCCCATGCATCAGTATGACGCCAGCCTTCTGCAGGCCTACTATCCTGGCCAGTTCTACTCGCACACCTATTGATGATGGGCATCAGGTTTGACTCGCGGTTTAACGACAGTGCTTCAGTATGACGCCATCCTTCTGCAGGCCTACTGTCCTGGCCGGTTCTACTCACACACCTGTTGATGACGGGTGTCATGGTTTAGTGACCATGCATCAGTATGACGCCATCCTTCTGCAGGCCTACTGTCCAGGCCGGTTCTACTCACACACCTGTTGATGATGGGTGTCATGGTTTAGTGACCATGCATCAGTATGACGCCAGCCTTCTGCAGGCCTACTGTCCAGGCCGGTTCTACTCACACACCTGTTGATGATGGGTGTCATGGTTTAGTGACCATGCATCAGTATGACGCCATCCTTCTGCAGGCCTACTATCCTGGCCAGTTCTACTTGCACACCTGTTGATGACGGGTGTCATGGTTTAGTGACCATGCATCAGTATGACGCCAGCCTTCTGCAGGCCTACTGTCCTGGCCAGTTCTACTCGCACACCTATTGATGATGGGCATCAGGTTTGACTCGCGGTTTAACGACAGTGCATCAGTATGACGCCAGCCTTCTGCAGGCCTACTGTCCAGGCCAGTTCTGCTCGCACACCTGTTGATGACGGGTGTCATGGTTTAGTGACCATGCATCAGTATGTCTTCTTTTTTCTCCCTCACTTGCTCCTTGTGATGCCACCCTGCATCAAAAGACCTGTGTCCTGTGTCCTGGCCATTTGTACTCACATACCTGTTGACAGGTGTAGTGTTTCTTGTCTGACTGGTTCACCATCCGCCATAGGTTGAGGGTTGCAAGAATTCATCGGTTCATCTGTTTGCCCCCTCACTTGTTCTTCCATGTGATGCCAGCCTCCTGTCGACCTGTGTCCTGGCTATCTGTACTCTCATACCTGTGGACAGGTGTGGTTTCTCCTCAGACTCATTCACCATAAGTGGAGGGTTGCAAGAATTCATCGGTATATATCCCCCATGTCCAGAGTTGATGCCAGCCTGCTGTTGACCTATGTCCTGGCTATTTGAACTCACATACCTGTTGACAGGTGTAGAGTTTCTCCTCAGACTTGTTCACCATAGGTAAAGGGTTGCAAGAAATCGTCAGCATATTTTTTTGCCCCTTCACTTGCACAGTGTGATGGCCAGTGCTTTTGACCTGTGTCCTGGCTATTTGTACTCGCATACCTTTGGACAGGTGTAGTTTCTCCTCAGTCTCATTCACTGTAAGCAGAGGGTTGCTAAAATTCATCGGTATATATGTATCCCCTCACCCCCCCCATGTACACAGTTGACGTCAGCCTGCTGTTGACCTATGTCATGGCTATTTGTACTCGCATACCTGTTGACAGGTGTAGAGTTTCTCCTCAGACTTGTTCACCATAAGTGGAGGGTTGCAAGAATTCATCAGGATATCTTTTTGCCTTCCTCACCTGCACAGTGTGATATTCCCAGCCTGCTGCAAAAGTACTGTTCTGGCCAGTCGCACTCACACGCCTGCTGACAGCGACATGCATCTCTTCTCAGTCTGTAGGTTGGCAGAACACTTGAAGGTAGCACATATCATCTCAGCTCTGGCTGGTGCTGTCCTTACTGCCTTAGACCTAGCGACAAGCTTCAAGACTGTGTCTCCTTGGTCTTGCAGTGGACTGGAGGAACTCGGGGATACCTTCGTTGACGCTGTCTCTGATTTTCAGTCACAGCCTTACTGACGTGCATAATGATAGCTCAGATCATGCTGTAGTGTGATTGGCTATGTGTGTGTATGTGTGTGTGTGTGTGCATACGTGCATGCGTTTATCTGTGGTGTGTATGAGTGTGTGTGTGTGTGGGGGGGGGGGGGGGGGGGGGGGTAGTATGTGTGTGTGCATGTCTGTGTGTGCATGTGCATGTGTGTAGTAATGAATGGTTTGTTTTCAATGAATCAGTCTTGTTGATCAGTGCCATGTGCCAGTACTGCCACCGCAGTGACTCCGTGATACACTGCCACCTTGCATCATCAGTTAACTCTGAACTCATGCTGTCTGTTGTGTTGTTTGTGTTTATTAAAGTATACTTGATAAGATATGTTCCCCACAGTTGAGCATTGCCTGTGAACCTGAGACTGAGTCCTGATGGAATTCCTTATCACTATTCAATATCAGTGATGCTATTTAATGATTAATTTCAGGTGTGGTTTGCTGTTCAGTTTTCATATCATAGTGCAACTGTAAATTGTACTAATATTTAATTACCACTCTCCTAGTAGATTATTCGCTCCAGTTCCAAACTAGTAAATCAGGGTCTGCACTCCAGCCAATTTCTGTTGTTGACGTGATAATTGAAAACAGGTGCATTATATTTATAAATAAAATTTACAACAGGTGTTGTTCATGTTGATTTGATTTTGAGGGGAAACCAAGGTGGTAATGAACAGAGATGCAAAGGTTTGTTGCTGATGCTGGCTGGAAGTCTTCGTACTATCATTCAGTATTAATGACCTGAGCGTCCTTCATTAAGAACTAAGTGAGCAGACTCCTTGGAATGGCAATGTGTATACATGTATTACTAATGCATAATTGATAATATGCATGCTGTCTGCTTGGTTTAAACACCTTATTGCTTGTGGCCTCCTATTTACACCCAAACTGGCAATTTAAGTTTCATTTTATTTTGTTTCCATGTTGTCATGGTGTCAGAAGGGGACCCCACCCTGACGGCCTTTCTCATCAAGGGGCTCCATGCTGATCTCTAAGCCCACCTCCAATAGTTGAATGTCCCCACAAGCTTTTAATCTGACCACTGTGTGGTATTGTGTTGGCTGGTGAATTTCATATTTATAGATATATATATATGAATTACACCTAACCTCATTTCATTAGACTCAGACATCTCATGTCATCAGTCAAGAAATGTGTACCATCGCTTATTTTGGACAGTTTTGTTAAGAAATCAGCCATTTTTTGCTCTGTTGATATGCTTTAAACAGCGTGTGGGTCAAGCATGGCAGCCACTCTAGTAACTTTTTACATGGACCGTTAATCACTTAATGGTTCTTTGTTAACGGTTCTGATTTTTGTTAATGATAATGATTGTTTTCCATGGAAACAGTCCAAAGCTTTTGTGGTAAAAAAAAGAAATAACAGTTAACACGGCATGTTCATCGTTTAAAGCTTGGCTCACAAACAGGTGCAGACAAGCCTTTTTCTGCTCCTTTTTTGGGGGGTGGGGTAGTTGGAGGGGGAGGGGGAGCTACATGTCTTCAATTTCCTTGCAGGTTGGGGTTAGGAAAATCAGAGCTAAGCTGAATGTCTATGGACACTGTTCATTGTTGATTCATTATTGATACTGAAATATTTTGGAACTGCTGAATTTAAAAAGGAGTAGGAAAAAAAGACAACTATTGTGAACTTCTGCAACATCTTTAAAAAATGTGAAAAAGAAGACAGAAAGAAAAAAAGAAGAAGCATCTGTCTGTCTCAAAGACTTGTGACAGATTGTAAGATATTGTTAACTACATTGTACTTTTCTTTTTGCGCAAACGTCCTGGAAATTTGGTCCTGTTTGCGTGTAATAAATGCTGTAATCATTTTCTTGGTTTCTCATTAGATGGTGAATCTTACTAAGCTTTCAGTTGATTGCTGACCCTTGCAATATTCTTTAGAAATTGTATTTTCCACCCTTATTTTTCTTCCCTGCAGTTGGAGGATAACAGGCAAGCAATAACGTGATTAACAGTGATTCTTGCACTTGTGTCTTAAAGTTTAGTCAAGTACTTGAACAGACTCTGCAGATTCAGAGCATGTTAATTGTTATCACCACCATTTTTAAACCAGTTCAGTGCTTTATTTATCTCACTGGGACTGAAGATTTGAAAGACTGGTCCATGTGGGCTTCTTGTCAAATGTTTTCAGTTCTTGTAGTTGTACCCTAAAGATGCAACAGTTTACAAGTACAAAGCCAGAGTTTGAAACTGTTTGTGGTGGTGAAATTGCCTGTGTCACTTTTTGTTCTGATTCACACCTTGTATGGTGTGTTTTGATCTGTATGTTTTAAATGCCCATGGTGTGTGCTCAGTTTGTCCATGATTCAGTGTGTCCACAACCCAATATGTCCCCGACCTTATGTAGGTTTAGGGTTTGGGTGTAGTGCCAATGGGCCATACACTCATAGACATGCTTCCAGTATCTATCTGTGTGCCTGCTTGGCTCTCTCTCTCTCTCTCTCTCTCTCTCTCTCTCTCTCTCTCTCTCTCTCTCTCTCTCTCTCTCTCTCTCTCTCTCTCTCTCTTCTCAATAGGGATGGTGCCTTACGATATTATCTTTCATCCATGGACTTTCATGAAATAATAATAATGTGAATCTATACATGTAATGATAATACATGTTCTTCCACTTTAGCACTGTATCATTATACTGGTGCAAAAGCCTTTATTGTGGCATGTTCTCAGTCTCTTTGACCAAGCTCTGTCAATTATTTGCATAATTTGCATTGAGTTTATCACCATAGTTTATCACTGGTCAATATGGATCCCCTACTTTACAGACAGGCACAGATCTGTTACTTTTTAATGATCTTGACCTAAAAACAGAAAGTTATGTTTCTCAAAATGTATTTGCTGAGTCAAGTTTAGAAACGAAAAGAAAAGAAGAAGAAGAAAAGACTACAGTGTTTAAATGTTACACACAAAGATGATATTGAACCTCCTTACACTTAAAGTGGCCTTTGCATTGACTTTTGGGAGAAATGCTTTTGCATCACATTATGTGGCAAAGCTTTGCAATGGATTTTCTTGTATACAGCTGAATGCTTCAAACTTTGTGTTTAAATAAACTGTATTAATTTTTTATATATATTTTTTAAATATATTTATAAATCTGAAACAAGAATGACTGCCAGCATTCTAAAACAAGATCCAAACAAATGAAAGGTTCAAAATGTTGGTATTTATCAGGGCAAAACTCAACATGCAAATTTTCAGGGGAACATTTAAACCTAACATTTAAACAACAGTTGAATGGTGAAAAAATTACTGTTTAAGTGTCATTTTGTAGCTTTATGAAGGGGATTACCCTGAAAATTTGCACCTTAAATTTTGTCCTAATAAATAGTGTTCTTTGGAACCTTTTATCTGCATTAATTTTGGTAGCTCTGTCCCCATCTCTGTGCTTTAATTTACCTGGCTCCTCTGTCATAGCCACCCTAACATCTAAACTGAAAAGCTGACAGCTTTTATGCTGCATCCAAGTTCATTGCTCATCATTCTTGTTTTGTTTTTTGTTCATGTTATTTATTGATGATACTGTTGACTATCTACTCTCTTGATTGATTTTTTTTTTTTTTTTTTAAATCTAATCCCTTTTCATACTCTGTTTCCTCCATTGCCTTTTTCTCATGATTTGTTGTTGGTTTCTATCCATGTATTTCTACTCCATAATTATTCTGCACACTTTAATTCAGATTTAAATTTTCTGACAAAAATGTGATATCTTTACTCCAGTGACGAGGCAACTGCACTTGGTTATCGTATAATTATGCAGATACAGGAAAGAATGGTTTGGTTATCCATTTCAAGATCTCGTCTCATTCTTTATTATTATTATTATCATTTTTATGTAATACGGTACATGTATTATAGAATGGCAATAAAAAAAGAAAAAGAAGAACAACAGTGTGTTGCATCTTTGATAGAACTTTGAACAAAATTGCTGAGATTTTTTTCACCTAATGACTTATAGATGTAGAGAGAGAGAGAGAGTTGACGACATACAGCATTCCTTTTCAGAATTATTATTCCAGCAGAGAAGAGGCTCCAGCAGTGTATTCATTACAAGGTGTGAATGCCATGTGGCCATAGTTTGTGTTTGATCCAGGTATGCATGCATTGAGGCAGAGAGAGAGAAAACTTTGCAAGATTTTCCAGTGGGATACTCGGTGCACACACACACACACACACACACACACACGCCTTTAATTTACAGCCGAGACAATTTATAGGTAAATGAGTAGACGGGTACAGGAGGTGTCTCCGTTTTGCAAGTCACAAAAATCAAAGCTCTTCCTTGTTTTTCGGCTTGACCCCCCCCCCCCCCCCCCCCCCTCCCCCCGTACCCGCACACCCCCCTTCCTCAGTCTTCTTTGGTTTACAGCAGAAACAAGTTGGAGGTTAAATGAATATGCCTATATCTTCTGCAGGAGGTGTCTCTACGTTGCAAATCACAGGAATTGAAAATTCATCCATGTTCACCGGTTTGAATCTTTCAGCCCCACCCACCACCCCTCTCCTTTTTCTCTGGCCGTGGACCCTGGCTGTCCCAGTGGCACCGTCTGGGTGCTCAGGAGGGAGGAGGCGGTTTCACCTTGAACATTACGGCTGGTTCCCAACGTGTGTGTGTTGTGTGGGTGGGGTGGGGAGTGTGTGTTGTTTGTGTGGTGTGTGTGTGTGTGTGTGTGAGTGAGTGTGCGTGTGTTGTGTGTGCGCGTGCGTGTGTGTGTGTGTTTGGGGGGTCATGCTTCTATGCAGCTTCGTTTTTTGTGTTTTTTTTTTTAGCCGATTTTTGTTTGAAAATAGCCTGCAATGTAGGACTGTATTTTACTCGTTTTTTTTTCTTCCCCCCCCCCCCCCAGGCCCCTATTTTTTTCTTCTTTTTGTCTTTATTCTTTAAATACATTTTTTAACTGAATATGTTTTCGTTTTTCGTCCTCTACCCACCCGTTGGCCTTGCGCTGATGACGCAGTAGCACAGCACGAAGGGGCGATGATGTAGGCAGCAGCAGGGCGTCACGGAAGTGACGCGTGAACGCAGCTGGCGGTTCCATCTTAATTAAACGTCGTGACAGAAGAATTACGTTAAGCCTTTCCTATGCAGGGGCACACGAAATGGGACATCGCTAAATACACAGCTACGATGGGCGGAGGTATGACCCATTTTTTCCGACCTCATACGTCTCATACGGCAGCGTATTTGTCAAAGGATTAATATTGTTGTGTTCTTATTGTATTCTTGTAAAACAGCTTTTCTGTTGTGTCAGTCAGGTTTGAACTTGCACACCTCGGACGCGCATACACACACACACACACACGCACGCACGCACGCACGCACGCACGCACGCACGCACACACACACACACACACACACACACACACACATACAGCATTGATTTTTTTTTTGTATGTGTGTGTGCGTGTCATAGTTAACGATATTCAAGTATGGGGGGGGGGGGGAAGGCCCCAGCCCAAAGCAACCGGATTAGGCTAGCTGACACACACGGGTGAGAGAGAAGATCTATGGAGACCATCCAGCCTACAGCAGCACTCGTCCCAGCTACCGGAGTTCCTAAGTTCCTGCCTGTGTGAATGAGGACAACGGAGAGGATGGTTTACTCCTATGACTGGTCGGTGAGCAGATAAGTTTATGGTCGACTTGGTTTGTCGGTGATCGGTAGATTTAAGGTCGACTTGGTTTGTCGGTGAGCGGTAGATTTAAGGTCGACTTGTCGGTGATCGGTAGATTTAAGGTCGACTTGGTTTGTCGGTGAGCGGTAGATTTAAGGTCGACTT